>BJKM01000258.1:0-530000 GCA_015082035.1 Chaenogobius annularis
TTTGACTGTTTTCAGAATTGTATATCTAATTACTCGTTGCTCTTTCAGATTCATGGGCTCTTTTTGGGCAGCTCTGCCGAATCTGACAGCGAGTCGGAGGACGAATGCGGAGGATGCAAAAAGAAGCCGGCAAACTCTCACTGGCAGTAGGTCTATTGTAAATGTTCAAGGTATTTATGAAAACCTTTATTATATAGTTATGGCATTTTAGGCTGTCGAGATCAATAAACTAAGCGCCTGTTGCGTCAGCTGCCCCAGTAACATCGCCGCGGGTGAGCGGTATATTCTTGGCAACGGGTGACATTATTCAAGGTCTTTACAACTCCTGTGTTATAATAGTATTTGGCTGGCTTTTTCTTAGGAAGACGGGTCCAGATCAATGAATGAATGAATGAATATGTGTATATTCTCTGTAACAGCGGCTTCGCTATCGCAAACAACCCTCCTCTCCTCTTCTTCCTTCCTCCGCTGATGGTGGTCAACTTCGGTCAACTTCGGCACTCTGAATAATGATAATATTCACTAAAGAGGCTAGACCCGTTTCTAGCGTGTAAGAAGAATTATTCTTCTGATTACGTCATCACCAGAGCGCAACCGTCAAATTGACGGCTTCGGAGTTCTAGTAGTTCTGAAATCCTGGTGGTCCTGGTGTATTCAATCACTTTTTACTTATTGTCTTATTTGAGATTGTAAATGTGTTTTTATTGTGGTTTTACCCCAAAAAAACAACAAACCTTTGCTGTTTTCAAGTAGGGGTTAGTAGGGATTTCGGGACATCCTTCTGACACGTTTATTGTTGAATAATTACATTTCTATTTCACTTCAATTTCTGCCATCCCTTTAGTCTATAATAGGGAACGTTTGATTACTAACTCAGCTTCTTTGTACATATTTATAAAGCTTTAGTTTATGTACAGTGGCAATGATAATGAGCATTATTAAGAATTGCTTGGGGAAATGATAAAGGTCACAATAAAGAAAGCAAATTAGCAATTTGCACAGTACTTCATAAATAAATACTATCAAAACATCTACACTTACGCATTTTAGTCATAACTTTGTGTTCCCATGGCCCAGCACCAAAGTACATCTCGGACATGTTAGTGCCATACGAGCCACCTCAGACTCTGAGGACTTCAGGGACTGGCAAAGGTCTGGAATAGCCTTCCTGAGGTTGTGAGACAGGTTTAAATCTAGGCTAAATGTGCATATGACTGAGATACTTTTATCTGGTTTTTACTATTTTAAATACTATTTTAATGTGTTTTGGTCAATTAAAACATTTAAATCAATTAAATGTTTTAATTGATTTATTGTGACTTACTATATTGTGTTTTTTAATGTTGCAAAGCACTTTGTGCGAATTGTGCTCTACAAATAAATGTTACTGATTGATTCCCTAAACTAAAGTGTAACCCAGTGTCTTCACTATTGCCTTATAAATGTTGGGTACTACAGGACACGTATATTTATCAAATAAAAAATTTAAACTTGGCATTGTGTTTTATTTTTTATTCACACCATATTTCCCTCCTATTTATGTATGTGCACTCTAAATGACCTGTATATAGTATATAGCATAACATTTTTCTTTCATTTGAGAGGGGAAAAAAAGGACTGGACAACTTAATTAGGCAGAGGATCCGCTGTGCCAGTCCCGAACGGCAGATGGTGGAAATTAGCAAATCAAATGAGATGGCAGTGGTCTTTGAGGCTGCTTTCGTGTCATTTTATCTGATAACTTTATAGAAAAAAGGAGGCCATACATGCAATAAATCTTACCGTAACAAATGATTGCGATGCCACTGTCCACTTTTACTTAACCTGGGTTTCAACATCCTATTTAAATGAGATATATTTTTTCAAATCATGGCATATTTTGTTTTAAACTGTTGATTACTATGGCAACGGTCCTACTTTTTCATGATTGTCATAACCCATTTGTAACCATGAAAAAAAAAAAATTATTCTCTTTATTCTAAATTTTAGCCGCTGACCGACTGTGGACCAAATGAGACTTTTATTTTAAGTTAATTGTGCCATTATGTTTCTTTTTTTGTGTAGTTGCTGCTCTATGTTCGTGTTCTGTTTGTTTTTGTGTTTTATTTGTAAAAAAAAAAATAATAAATAATAATAATAATAATAATAATAATAATAATAATAATAATAATAATAATAATAATAATAATAATAATAATACTTTTTTTTAAATGCAATTGAATTTTGCAGGATACATTTTCTGACATGCATTGTAAATCTGATGAAACTAATGAACTTCCATACATTAATCTTTTATAAAAGTACAGGTGTTTGTATTCTATTTTATTTTTTTATTTTAAGATTTTGTGCCCGTAGAATCCAAGCCTTTGTGCCTGTTGTGAGAGGTGGAAGTGGACGAGGCCAATCCCCTGTCAAATGGATTGAGTGGATGACAAAATAGAGTAATGAACGGAGCTTGTAGTGGCTTATGAATGTATGAAATGAGTAAAGACTTACGTCAAAAGTGAAATGGCCTGGAAAACGTGCATTCTTACAGATCTGACCTGCTATCGAACACTTAGCATCTCAGCTAGTCCGGTAAGATCTGAGGGACTTTGGAACCACTCTTTTGTTTGTTTTTTCCTTTGTTTGTTTTTTGCCTTTTGCATTAGCATCAAAAATTACAAATTTGGGCTGATACCAACTCATCAACCACATTTAGGTTCGGTCAAAGCCTCATTAAAAGCTATTGTTGAGGGTGTAAACTTGTTGGTGTTTTATTTTAGATGTTGATAAACTGACCTAAAGGCTAACAGACACTAAATTGAGATTTCTCATGTTTAGCTTCTGGTATAAGACAGCGACCGCTAAACATCCTCTTTTTGCATATTATTGGTGAGGTGACAAATCAAATGACATAAAAAATCATGATACAAAACTGTTAATTTTCTTCATCGGCCACTGCTTTTTCCAGCTCATGGTCAAACACACATCATATCCGTAAAGTGTCTAGGTTTTTATGCATTTATTCTCGACTCGCACCAATCTTCTCCATTGAGTTCATCCTCATCTCTGCCTTCATATGTCTGGTCATCAGCGAAGAGTCGGACGGGCCATTTTTCATCTCAACAGCGCAGCAAAAAAGAAAAAACAAGCAGAGAGTCGCTAATTAAAGGCTCGGCTGCTGTTTTGTATTCTACCCAAGGATCCTCATTAGTCCAGCGGCCAGTAATTAGAAAGAAAGCTCCAGTCGAGGGAGTTTGTTCATGTATGAAGACTCTCACACAATAGTACAATAGAAAACATGCTTTTGATCACATTTTTAGAAAATGAATAATAAACACATTTCATCTAGGGCAGAGAGAGAGAAAAAAAAACACCTCTGCAGTTTGGAAAAGAGATGTCCTGACTCAGAAAATGACTGGCCTCTTTTCCATGTGTCGAAAGCAGCAGGACGTATGTGTAAAATGTGTGTTTATGAAAGAGGGAAAGTGTTCTCATCGTCATGTTTCTAGTTGTGGAGAGGGACGTTTAAGAAAGTGTGATTATTCACGTTGTGTTCAGCAAAAAGGAGGCGTTCAGGATGTCTTCTGTATCTCCTTCAACGCCGCTGGGGCAATCGTGCGCCAGGGAACTCTCCTCCAACACCTGAGGATTTAAGGGTCATAAGTAGAGGTGAAAGAAATCAGAAGATGAGAAATCAGTGGCAAAGGAAAAATGATTATAAAAGGTGACTTGATACACATTTGGAATATAAAATGTCTGTTTTAAAAAAGGTTCAATGTAACCTTTTTGCTGGAGGGTTTGTCTCCTGACTGTCTCCACGGAGATGTAACTGCTTCGAATGTTCCACAGTATGGCAGGTCTAATCTGTGGAGAGGCGACCACGCTCCAGAATGCCTATTTTTAAGGTGTTTTTAAGCCAAATTTTGATTATTAAAATGTAAAGTATTAAATAAACAAACCAATTAAATTTGAAAGGAAAGACAGTCTGGTTATTTTTTTCTGTGAAGATTATTTCAGTTTAAAAACTAAATAAATTGAAAATAATCAATTTCATTTTGAAATGTTGTATGGCTTGGCTTAATTTAGCGTTGAGACAAAAAACACGCCCTTTATAAACACACACGTCTCCTTTGGTAAAGTTTTGTCTTTAGCGAAAAACACACGGCGATAGAATAAGACAGGAAGTACTGACACCAACACTAAGTTGGCACGGTGCCGTTTGTGCACAAAGCAACGCCCACTGAATACATGCACGAGAGAAAGGTTTAATGCCATTCTGTGAAACATTCCCTCTCCATGGAGACAAACACACACCTTTCACCAGACCACAAAAAAAACACAAAATATGTCATGTTTCCCAAAATTTTAAATAAATATTAAAAACAACTTTAACTCTACAGTAAATTTGCTAGATATATATGTTTGTTAGTTTTTTACCCCTGGACGTTTACCCAATGGATATAAAGATTTTCTTCCCACTAAGCCCTTTCCTCAAAATGTATTCCTCCATATTTTACCAGAATAATATGAGATTGTATAAACTCTCTGTGACTCACACTTCCTGTATAATTTTCACAGCAGAAGCTCATCAAACAGAGGTGATGGCTCAGTTATTTATATCAGGTGCATTCTGAATCAGAACCATATTACAAAGTGAAGAGCTGGAGTCATGCTCGGGCCAGGGAAACGTTTTTTTAGCCTTGTATCCAGTGTTTGGATGTCCGTTCGGCGGCCAATCAGAGGCCGGCTGCAGCCTCCCACCTGCCGACTGTGCTCTGTGTGGGAGTGCGCTCTGATGCACACACGCGTTAGCATTCACTTTCATATTTACACACACATCTGCACCGGGAGCAGAAAATAGATCTGTTTCAATGTCTTTTGGTGTTTAATTAATAACTCTGCTGGGCATGAGAGTACTACGGTGGCCTGTGAGGGTAATCTAAGTACGTTTCAGACAGGACAGACATAAAAAGAAATAAGCCGTCATCACGAAGGATAAAACTTCATACTCAATACCAATGCTGATATCACTATGATGATAATATGATATGATAATAATAATAATAATAATAATAATAATAATAATAATAATAATAATAATAATAATAATAATAATAATAATAATAATAATAATAATAATAATAATAATAATAATAAACATTACATTTTAGACGAGAGAATATAATTTTCAATAAAATAACCATATTTTCAAAAGGACATATCATGCAAAAATAACTTTAATGAGTTTTTAACCTTTGTTACAAATACTGAAAAAAAAAAAGGCATAACATGTCTATTTAAAGGGCCTTTACCTGATTTTTTTTTTCCCATGTAATAAAGTAAAATCTGTTTTGCAACAGTTTTGAAAACATCTATACTCATATCTGCTACTACAACGTATAAGGCGTTTTATTCTCCGTGAAGCAGGAAGTGTTAGCATTCTTCTTGTTAGCTTTACCACGACGGTAAAACTCGCTAGTGAAAAGCTCTTACAAACTCATTGTGGTGAATAATTAGTATGCTATAAATGCATTAGGCAGCTCCTAGTTTTAATATTGATTATTATGTGGGTGTAGACTTTTTGTCAACCCCGGTGAGGTATAAAATAGAGGAGGCTGAGGAAGCTGAGGAAGCTGAGGAGGCTGAGGAGGCTGAGGGTTTTGCTGCTGTGAGTCGAAGAGACTTGTGACATTTGTAGATGCAACAGAATGACTCAAGATTCCTTTTAAATGTCAGTCAGCAGCGCCTCACACACAACGCAAAAAGAAATGTCATGTTAATGTCAACTCAAAACCTAATGTAAAAATATGTTGTATTAGAAAAAAAATTTAATATCTTTTGGCACCACTTTATAACAACTTAAATGGACTTATTAAAGCGTGAAAAAATACTTAATTCATACTACACATCAGGCTTATTAAGATTACTAAGCCTGAATCATTCTTAATAAACTATTTGTTCATAGAAAATAATAATTTAGTCTTTGTTTACTAAGGATAATCGAAATGCAGTCATCATAATGTATTACAGATCTTTCTTATGCAATTTTTGTTTTTGTGCCAGATGCATGGAAAAACATTCATGAATTCATCAATATTATAATGATTTGTACGTGAATGGCTTGAGAGGTTGTTACAGTTGAAAGGAGGTCCGCAGACGCATGTGAGCGCATTTCACACAGGGGCAAAAGTGGGTGTGTTGTAGCGATGCATCTGTGCGTGATTTGGTGAAATATTGATGTTGGATAGGCTTTTCCTAACATCAGTAATCATTCCTTGGAAGGCGTGTTCTTTGAAGTCCTTTTCTTTGAAGCCTCGATGCTGAAAAATGTATTCCGTTACAGGGACGTGAGCAGAATTTTCGAACGCGTCTTGTTTGCGGGCTTCTTGAACGAGAGAAGAACGATATCTTCGCTCGTAACTGGTCGATATATCTGTGGGTAGATGAACCGTTGTTACATGAATTAATTTCAGAGGTTATGCAGAACTGTCCCTAAACTGAAAGTGCAATTTGTGCATGTTCTTTCGCTTTGCCACCGCCGCTGTTAGATAGATGTTCTTCTCGTCTCTCACTGCTGCTGAAATGCCACACCTTCGCCACAGCCAATCAGCGTAGAACAGCATGCTTTTATATCTCCAGTTTCAAATGTCTCCAACTCTCTCCAGTGTCAGTGTGGAGAGATTGTTGGCTCAGAACTTAAGCGTATCGATAAACATATACTACAGTAAATCAGGTCACTTTGTTTCTGTCAAGTGTTGCTCTAAATGTCCTATTGTTGCCTTGTGTGGAGATGTTTTCAGTCCCATGTGAGCGCAGTGTTGTGTGTTTAAAGTGTATGTGTGTCATTAAAGAAGACGTTACAGGTGAAGGATATTGACAAAAATCATTATCCAAAATATTTTTGGGAAGTATCCTGATAACGATATTCAGACGATATTATGTAAAATCCAACAGAAATGTCTTTAAACATATTATTTGAGGCTCAAACACATGTAAAATGTGTAAAATGAATCACAAAAGTGCAGAAATATAACTTCATATTCTTAATAGAAAGTTTATAACCAAACTTTTTTTCATTTTTAATCAACTCTTTTGGTTTACCATTAACGATATACTTTATATTCACCTTTTGAATATCTTCACAATATTATTTAAATTTCAATATTCTGCCAACCTGCTTTTTTCAGTTTTAAATTATAACAAAAATAATTATTTAGCATTTTGTTCACTGTGAAACTATAATATGTCTAAAACGATTTGATAATAGAAACTGTTCATTTGTCCATGTGTTCTTGGAGTGTCCTGTTGCACAAAAATATTGAACAGAAATTAACAAGACTGTTTTTGAAACCACCATCCTACTCAATTTGATAACTATGTATTTGGGCCTCAAAACCCCTGCCATGCACAACATAAATGGATGCTTTGGAACATACCTTCTGGCAAGTAGGTTCCAAAAAAAAAAAAAAAAAAAAAAAAAACTCTGGTACTGTCCTGTCTTTTATTTTAATTATATTTATCATTTATTTTCAAAAATGAGAGAACCATAACAAGCAGCAGATTTGACAATGTACTTGTTTTTGTTTTGGGTGTTACAAAAGTAAATGGAATTGAATTGTGGAAAAATGGCTACAAACATTATTGAAACCTTCAAAATAGTTTATTAAAAGCAAGTAAAAAAATAAAAGCTGAGGGCGGAGCTAGGGGTGTAGCTGAAAACAACGAACAGGTGCATTGTTACCACCATCAAACCCTAAACCAGTGGTCCTCAATCTTTTCAGTCACAGCCCCCATAATAATGTGGAAAATGGAATCTGCCACCTTCACAAAAGTAAGCCACTCACACAATTATAAAGTATCTGCTAATGTTTGGTCAACAAGTATTTCACATATCATCTGGGAACCCATCGGAAAAATAAGAACCGTGACAATTTTAGAAGTACATTAAAAATAATATAAAAATAAAATAATAATAATAATAAATATAATAATAATAATAATAATAATAATAATAATAATAATAATAATATAGTCCAAAATAACAACTAACTGTTTTTGTCACGAAACTTTATTTTGTCATTCAGAAGGTTTGTGGCAAGTGTGTTAACTTGATGCTTTTCACCAAATAAATAATTCTAGACAAACAATGTAATTTCATAAGCCAATAGTGCAGACTAAAGCTATATCAAATGTATAATATCACAATTGTTGTTTTAGAGATCCTAGACAGAAACGTCTAAACCACTGGTCTTGAATAGGAGTACGTCATTGCCACATTGTTTTTAACTAAGAAATGACCCAAGGAAGAGCACAAATGTAAAAAAACCTACTCTAAAGTAAGTAAACATTAGAAATGAAGAGTGTCGGCGTTCCACCAGAAGAAGCTTGTGTACCACTTACCACACTTTGAGAAACACTGGTTTGGACTAATCTCCTAACAACAAATATAATATATAATAATATTTCTGCACTTGGTCCAGTCACATGTTGTACCTTTCAAGTACCTTGAACTTTGAACATTTACAGGCACATTTTAGCACATTCGTCGTCTTCTTCTTATAATATCTATTTAGCACATGCTTTGTTAAAATATTGTCTTAGATAATGCAAAAGAATACTGACATATCATTTTTTGTCAGCATTACCCAGCCTAAATGGACATCTTTTCTTCAGTAAGATGACCTCAAGATTCAAATTCTCATTGACAAAGGCTTTTAAATTGCAGTAGGTTTTTGCTGACGGGTTCGTCCTGACAGTGTTACCTCATTGGTCGCTCTGGCCTGGGTCCCTGCGTTCCTCTCACACTTGGCCTCGTGTCAGTCTCACAGCTGTGGATAAACCTTCGCTGACTGTTGGCTGACCGTCTCGTCCTGGGATTCAACGCCTCGCACTGCACACGGGCCCCTGTCACCACATTTCACATGGAAGAGTCTCACATCACTGTGATCTACACTGTCACTGCAGAAGTGAGCACGTACACATGTTTAGGCTTCAATTCAACATGCTTCTTTTTCATTTTTTGATTGTTCAGAATGTATAAACCAAGAGTCCCCAAACACCGGGCTGAGGCCCAAACCAGGCCATCGGCCATCTGCTACTGCGCCCCCTGGAGGAAAATATTATAGGCCTATATTGTTAATGTATTTTATTGCCGTTTTGGCCATCACAGTGTCCCTGTATAACAATATTTAGCAAACATGAGTTTTAAGACTATAGTTTGAGGTTGTAAACATTTGTGCTGTTGTTGCTGGCCCCGCCCCAATCAAACCGAAAAGCGCAGTGTAAATTGAACACAATACTCACAACACTTATTTTTAAATAAGCTATGTTTCAAAATGTTATCTATTTTTTATTTTTTTTTGGTATATATCAATTGCTAATGGCTAGACTTTAAGTTATTTTAGAACACCACATATTGTCTCCATGGAGACAATATGAACATTTTATGCCTTAAATGTTCCACTGCATGTCATTAAACTTATCTAACCAGGTGGCGCCAGCACAAGTTAGAGGTCAGATCTGCAGCGGGGCGACTCCTCTCAGTAAAAATGCAGGTAACACTTTCTAATAATGATACATGAATTCATACTTATTCGTGTAAAGCATATTTTCAGGTATTTTTAGTAATAAAAAGCACTTACATCTTCAACATTTGGAGGACCTTCAAACAGAAACGTTATTGCAAGTGCACCTTTATAGTCAACGTTTCATTTTTTGTGCATGTAAGTGAATCTTCAGTCCAAACTACTCAAATCAAGTAGTTTCACTAACACAGGGCTGTAACCTTTTTCTGCAGTGAAGCCCTTCGCTTTGTGCCCCACATGCATAAACCATGGCCTGGAGCTCACTACAACAGGGCACTGGAAATGTCCCTGACTCTACACCGTGGATTGGACTGACAGAACGAGGAGAGTGGAGACAGAGGCGCTGAAGGGGTCAGGACACGACCAAACAAATAAGTGATCTAAGCATAAACTGCCTGTCACTGCGCCGCGTCGGGGTAATTGAATTGTTCCTGGCAGCCGAGAGACAGCGCAGATTATTTTAGGCTTAGCGTTATTGAATTATTAAATCACAAAATGGAGGTGTTGAAGGAGAAGTAATCAGTCATTTTGCCAGTTTCTGCAGTTAGGGTTTAATTTTAGCAACGGGTATAAGTAACTATTAACTGAACTATGACAGGTTTTTATTATTTTGTAATTTTTACGTATTTAATACCTGTTGTAAATATAAATCATAGTTTCACACCAATCAAGTAGTCGTTTATGGAGAAAATGTGAAAAATCTTTTATTACTGGACGTAAAAACAAACGGTTGACTTCACACTAGGGAGACTCATTAAATCTACACAAAAGAACAACTATTTTTTTTACCGTGGCCACTGTTTAAACATTAATTAAAGCATATAAAAGTGTGAAGTCATTATTTGCAACTAGTAAAATCTGTTAAAGATTACCCACAATGCCAGTGGTTGCATGATTTTATTCCATATTGTATGTCAAGGTGTGTGTTACTAAACTTACTGAACTTATTGAATGTCGTATTGATTGTTTTATTGACATTTCAGCTGGATACTCTGTGTTACAGTTTGTTTTAAGTGTTTCTCCCCTGTATTTAAAAAAAATACAAATACAAGTTATAAACCTAAAAGAATGGCTGAACTGGTATGAAATGTGCACAATTTTAAATATATTAATCTTAACTGCATTTTAATTAGATGAGGAGTCTGACCTAAATATTCAAACAATACAAACAGGTGCAGAAAGGTGAACAACCAATTTTATGCAAAATCACCTCCCTGCATGCTTTTCCTGCCCAATGCCACACCTTTCTGTCTTGATGGGTTTCTTCCTCATACTGAACAGCTAAAACAGGGGTCAAATCCTCCTTCTCCTGACCAAGATCATATCTCTAAAGATGGAAACAGGTCCCGGTTATACTGTAGTTACCCATTGCTCCTGACAGGTTGCCCCACCCCAATATATGGTGCATGAAATAGAATAGAATGTCATGTTCCAGTGAAATATTATGTTCTCTCGCTGAAGGGCTAGAATTCGCTTGTTTAATCGGACACTGCATGGTAAAGGACACATATTATGCATTATTTGTATTGTTATTGGCCTTTAAATATGCTCTTGTGCATGTTTGCTTTGGCATATCATGTTTTAGAACTCAAAATAATGTATCAACTGAAATCACTCATTACTTTATATCAGGCACTTCATTATCACGGGGAAATAAACAAGCACGCACTTGTAATGAATGCAATTTGAGGGCAGAAATGTCTGGTGATAAATCTATGGAGTTAAAAAGAGAGCAGTAGATCTTTTGGAGCTCTACCTGTGACGTCAAAACATCTGGGAAGTGTTTTCTGAGGCTCAAAGCAGTATTCATCAAACAAGCATGAATAAACCCAAAGAAAACTCTAAGTATGTTTTTGATGAAGGAACAATGGTAGAGGTTAAAAAAGCCCAAAAAGTATAATGTGTCCTTAGAATTAAGAGAAATGACAGACATATGCTGTAATCACGGCGAATTGTATGGGCAAATATACATTGTTCCGGATTCACACACCAGCAAACCTCAGAAGGCAGGCGAAATGATTTTCTCTTTTTTTAAATTATTATTTTTATATTGTAGAAAAATATTCAGTTGTAGTTGTGTTATTTTTATAATTTATTTACTCTTTCAAAACTAAGAGAAGAGATAAGAAGAAGAAAAAACAAAACAAAAACAAATCACAAGACAGAAGAAAAAACATACTGGGTCAGTACCTGAGAAAACAGATTGGGTCCTTTTTAAAATACTATTTTAGAAATGACAAAAAATAAAATAAAATAAGAATAAAATACAAAAAAAGGGCATCCCATGAAAAGAAAGGTCAAGGCACATAAATTTGCAAATAATTGTCCCATTTAATCCAGTTGTTTTTTTTTTGTTTTTTTTTGTTTGCAGGTTGAGTCCATATGTGATGCGACGTGTCGTTCTCAAGACAACAATGATAATATTCACTCACTGCCCCAGCACTCTCACATGGTAGACCACAAACCAGGCTCGACCCTACTTAACGGGATCGAGCATTCTCAAGACTGTGCGGTTAGTTAGTATGATTAGACGTACAAATGAACCCAAACAACTGGCCTCAAACACACAATACCCCCCCAAAAAAAGAAATTAGGAATGTATGCCCTGCTCCACTGCGACCATTTAACAGCACAATGAACGCCGGTGTCATGGTCTGACTGTGGTCCCAAATTAGCTGAAACTCGATTACCTCTGGAAGTTGCATCAGTGCGACGGCTTTGGCTACATTACCTAAAGCCGCCTATTCATACAGACTTCTTCTTCGGTGTCGAGGTACACACGAGCCAATTGTGCTCCGCTCATCGGCACGGCTCATATATTGGCCATAAATAATAGAGCAGCCAGGCAGGCACGTGCATGTACATACTGGAGCCGAAGTCCACGCCGTGCTGTGCTGGATCTGATGTCAACCCAGTCGGCAAGAAATCATATTATGTAACGTTTGCGCAAGACCAAGCTATACAGGATAATTGTGTTTCCCGCAGCAAACCGCAGCCCAGTTTTCACGCCTGTGTACAGTATCAGAGGAATTTTATATTTCTACTGAGCAAGAATGTGATTTGAGCTCTAACTTCAGAACCGATGATGGTATAAGAGAATTGAAGTTTGTTCCCAGCTAGATATTAGCTTTGGGTAGAAAGAAAACTAATTACATGAGAGTTGAAGGGGAGAACTCATTTAGTTAAGAATATAATCGTAGCGGATTGTTAAAGTCACTGTACTACGCCTGTGGTTACAGAATGGGAAAGGAAGAGCTAAATCATCTCTAGAGCTCTGTCCAACATTTCATAAGCAACTTTTCTAATGAGCAAATATTATGCCTTTTAGTATACATGAACAAATGATTATTTATTTTATGTATGTGAGTAAGTGGCATGTGTTCTGTCTTCTAATCCGAACACTCTTTAAAGAACTTTTAAGAGATTTTAGATTTCATGCAAGAATAACTATTTGTATAGAAAAGTAAACTAGATATTCACATGTAAAAAAAGAAAATCTGAATAACCTCACAATGTGCTCCCAAATCCCAAATCAACTAAGCAGCTAAAGACTTACAGCCTCAGTGGTAAGAAAAATACACGAATAACCCAAACCCTTACTAATCCTACCCCAAAATACATAAATCGTACTTTTTTCATTGATAATTCAAAATGATGATGAACTGGACACAGCCCTGCTACACAATGTTGCAGTATCAAACACATTTCGGGGGCCGCTCATCTCTTCGCTGAGGTACACATTCATCGTTTTGGAACAGTTTATCTGTGTCTTTGGGAGGAAGCAGGTAAAAGTTATTTGACATACATTGGGTTGGTACACCTTGAGCTCGTCGATAGTTTTATTCTTAGTAAATTGTCTCCCTGCATCTCATTTGTTTATTCATAATACCAACTTTTGTGGGAATGTTTGATTGTTTTTCTGACGCTGGGATTGACACATTTTAGGTTTAGCGCGGTGAAGTTGTCTCCTGCGCAGTAAATCTTCAATAAATGTAAATCTTGGCATCAAAAACATTTATCTCTGTGCGCCCTTATTTAGTACAAGAAAGGACGGGTTCTGTACCGTGTTTCTTTTCCATTTTTCATAGCACGTTAACCTGTACTCATAATTTACAGGCTCCAAGGTCAGAGGAGCAGTCCAAATATTTAGCAGCCTCCCCTCCTTCCACTGGGACTCCCCTCCCTCTCTTCAGCCGTCCTTGCCGGTCCACAGCACCACTGCATTATGTTGCATTTGCATCAGTCGCGCCTCTGCAATGCCTTCATCCATCCCTCCCTCCCTCCCCCCATCCCAACTCACTCTTCTCTCCTTCCCCCATCTCCTCATCCCTCTAGTCGGTGTCAGCTTTGTGACAGACAGTCTCTTACAAAAGGTCTTAAATGTATTATCATACCTCAAAGTGTCTCGCTGTAGTGGTGGGACCAGCAACTAGGAACACGCGAGGAGAGAATACGATGAAAAGAACACACATGCAAACAAACGTGGGACGACATCACGGCAAGGAGAATCCCTGCAAGAGGAGTCTCCCATCTCCTCCCTCCCTTTTTGAAACTCTTTTTATCTTCGCATAACTTCAATTGCTCACGTGTTTGCTCCTTATTTTCCTTCTCCGCCCCCCCCCCCCCCCTCTCTCTCTCCACATTAATCTCGAACGCGTTTTCCCAATTTATTCC
Source organism: Chaenogobius annularis (assembly GCA_015082035.1). Taxonomy (NCBI): domain Eukaryota; kingdom Metazoa; phylum Chordata; class Actinopteri; order Gobiiformes; family Gobiidae; genus Chaenogobius; species Chaenogobius annularis. Next base: position 14,244 of record BJKM01000258.1, read on the forward strand.
CGATGGAAGAGCTGCTGACGCAATCCTCCGCATCTTCCATATAAGGACTTGCCTGTGTTGAATAACAGCAGCAAAGTATGCGTAGTGTTTTGTACATGTGTGCGTTTTAAATCTGTAGGATGTGCAAGTTTGAGAAGTCGGGTTGAAAACATCTAGACAATGGGTGGCACAACGCAGCAGACGTGATGATAATGGCAGGGGTTAGTGTAAGCCTAGAGGCCCCACACGCCGTCAAAAGAGCTACGCACATGACATGGGCCGTAGAAGGGGATTCCAAACTGTGTAAAACATGTAAACACAATGGGCTGGCTTTACGGTGTGACAGGGCTCAGAGTCGGCGGGCTTTTTTTAGAATGCGCTGCGGTTCATCCGACGATATCACTGACATGTTCAAGAGGGCACTTATGTCCTTTCAAATCTTCACTACCAGGGTGGCCACTGTAAATGATTTGTCATTTCGAGTGTGTCTAGATTCAAAAGGATTCACTTCCTGACATAACTATCCACAGATATCGAGCTTTAATCAAGTTTATTACTCGTCTTTCAGCTAAGAACCACAGGGTCAAAACAGTTTTCCCACAGACATATGTTCCCATGTGTGTTAGTGAGTTTCCGTTTTTACTCACTAAAGTCGGGTTATTATATAATGTTAAATGTTATGGCTGGAGTGAAATTTGGCAACTGTAAGGCAATAGTAGTAGTAGTAGTAGTTATGGAGACAGGCAGGTAGGGGTGGATCATTGGTGATATCGGAGGGTTTCCCCAGATATCGGTATTGGTCCGATATTGAACATTTAGAGATTATTTGACACCAATATTTGAAAAGGAAATAAGATTTACACAATCATGCAACACATTATTTTATATCCCAAATAAATACGCGGTGTAATAACTTTAAAAAACGGGAAAAGTTCATTTGTAAACTTAACTTATTACAACTTAAAAGGCACTGTACCTGATTTTTACCGTCTTAGAATGTGAAGAATTGAACAAGTTAATTTGAAAGTTTTTGCAGTGGTCCACATGCTCACTTACCAAATGCATTCCTAGCATCCATGTAATCTAGTACTCCTTAAATTACTTTTTCAAATCAGTAATGCAATTCCAGAGCCAGGTTTGTTTCAGCGATGTGGTGAGTTTCATTTAAATAAACTTCAGGCCTAAAACAAGCGCGTTCTGTTGTTGTGCATTGGTCCTCTTAATCCACTCATTTTGTTTTAGCGATGTTTTTCAGGTCTACACGTGCTTTTTGTACGGCATTATATATGTGGTAATCTGGTAACATAAAAGATAGATAAAGCTCAGTCAAATTCATTTACTTTGCTTGTTTATTTTATATTTGAATGATTATGTTACTGTGTTCAGCAGCGCAAAGAGATTATGGCAAACGATATAGGATATACAATCATGTTAATGGTTGGTAATGCAAGAGTACTCTGACGCGTTACTTTTATATCACAGTAGCACATTAACTTAACGCGTTAGTTTGCCAGGGCAATAACAAGGTAACGTAAGGAGTTACTGTTTAAAGTAACGCTACTCAACACTGTTAGGTTTGTCTGGCCACAACGGCAAGACACATTTCTGATCTTGGTATCGCCTCAAAAAAGTCTATATCTATAAATATATCTTTCATTCATTCATTTATTTTCCACCGCTTGTTCCCGTTAGGGCTCGCGGGTGACTGGAGCCTATCCCAGTTCCTTTGGGCATTAGGCGGGGTACACCCTGGACAGGGGGCAGCTCGTCGCAGAGGTTAACATAGAGACACAGACACACAGACAAACATTCACTCTTACATTCATTCACTAGGCCCAATTTACAGTTGCCAATTTACCTCCCACTATCTAAACATGGGAGGAAACAGAAGAACCCGGAGAGAACCCACGGTAACCCGGGGAGAACATGCAGACTCCATCCAGAGAGATAATGTGATGTTGGTCTAGCCCGGGATTCGAACCCATGATCTCCTTCTTGGGAGGAGCACCTCATATATAAATATATCTATATGTATAAAATTTATATTGGACCATCTCTGCAAACAGGTGACACCACCAGGCCAAGTTACAGGTCAGATCTGTGGAGAGGCAAGCCCACTCCAGAGAACTTCTGTGTCCTGCAGAAGTTCTCTGATGACTCTGCCCTCATCGGACTCATCACAGGCGATGACGATGCAGAGTACAGAGGACTCGCGTCAGGACTTTGTGGACTGGTGTCAGCAGAACCACCTCCTCATCAACGCGGGGAAGACCAAGGAGATAGGTGGTGGACTTCCGCAGACGCCACTCTGCTGCCCCCTCACCAATGAACATCCAGGGAAGGGACATTGAGAGAGTAGACTCATACAAGTACCTGGGTGTTCATCTGAACCACAAACTGGACTGGACTCATCACACATTGTACAGGAAGTGCCAGAGTCGGCTCTACCTCCTGAGGGGACTCCGTTCCTTTGGAGTGACAGGGCCACTCCTGAAGGACCTTCTACAACTCGGTGGTGGCATCAGCCCTCCTGTACGGTGTGGTCTGCTGGAGCAGCAGCAGCATCACAGAGAGGGAGACTCGGTGCAGGAGGTGGGGGACAGAAGGGTCTTGGCTAAACTCACGTCTATACTGGACCATGAGTCTCACCCCCTGCAGGACACTCTGTCCACTCTGGAGAGCAGCTTCAGTGATAGACTGATCCACCCTCGCTGTGTGAAGGAGAAGTTTTGCAGGTCTTTCCTTCCTGCTGCTGTCACTTTACAACAAAACACTGTTAGTCCTGAACGTGTCATTCAGCTTTCATAATCCTGTGCAATACTGTTATACTCCTGTGCAATACTTTGACATAATGTCAATCATCCCTGATGCAATATTTTCTGGCCATATGACAGCTGTAAATAAGAGTGTTATTATTATTATTATTATTATTATTATTAAGATGATAAGAGTTTTCTTTTCTTTTTTCTAAATGATCTGTTTTTATTATTATACTGTGCATAATCTGCTTCTGTACCCTTTGTTGCAACACTGGGGCTTCCCCATTGTGGGACAAATAAAGGTGATCTTATCTTAATTATTTTCTTTGCGATAAAAACACTGTAATTGAATACAGTAGGTGAAGTTATGGGGCCTCCTCTGTGAGAAATGTTACATAAGGCACCTTTAAATGTGAAAACACAGCACATGCCGCACGAAACATATCAAGTCTCGAAAACGTGTCCATTTTTTCCTTTTAACCACCACCAAACTCCAAACAAATCCTCTCCCTCCATCACAACACTAATGCCTCAGCTGACATCACCAAACTTTGTCCATTCAATAAGCCATAACACTTAACACATTTAATACTTTGCCAAGTTGTTTCTGTGGTTCAAATACTTATCAAATGTAAATAAATGCTATATTAAAACTGTCTAGTGACAAATTAGTTGCTGCAGACTAAGAAGACAGTGTTCGCTCTGTTCCTCTGGCTGTTTATTAAAGGCTTGTTTGTATTGGCTGCATTTTTTTCATTAGCAGGAATCTTATATCATCACCTCTGAATATTGCATGAGGTTCGGGGAGGCTGTGCTGTCGTGACACCGCCGTAATATTTCACAACAATCAAAGATGGATGAGCCTGCTCTCGCCGCAGGTAAACACAGACCGGCTCAGAGGAGAAGACCCAGGACGGAGGAGGTGTCATCGAGTTTGTCTGCACAGCTCAGGGGGGTTGTTTGGTGTCATTAAAACATTTAACAAGCCTTTTGCCTTTGTTCAGTTGTGCACTAATGATAGAACTTCTTTTTATTCTTATTTATTTTAACCAGGGAAGTTTTTCTGGGGGATTAAATTGTTTTATTTGAATACAGAGGGGACGATATTGTTTATGTTTCAGAGATGCTGGAATCCTGAGGGACGCTTGCACAAAATTAGGACAAACATGTAAACTCACATGAACTGTACATAAAGGCCTCGCCCAGTCCAGATATCAAATCAAAACACATACAATTCTTGTAGACTTGATAATGAACATGATGAAACATTTCTATGTAAAAACAGCCTTACAGTAACGTTGTTTTGAAATCACATTTCACAGTTGTTTGGTCGTTTGTTGGTAATTGCATCCACAAGCAAATACAAATATTGGTTTGTGGAGGACAGTACCGGTCAACTTTGGTGCCGTTTATTTGAAATTGAGTCCAAAAATATATACTTTGAATCAGCAAATTTGAATCAGTTTGATTAGATTTTCTTGATAGGGTCAGTAATTACGGATACATTCATTAACCAACGATCCCAAGCCATCTGTTTCAATAGTATTCTCTACTGTCTTCAATACAATTTAAACTTTAGGTCGTTGAAACATTCTGCAACAATCTTTGGACCCTCTCCATTAGAATGTCCAGGGAAAGAAAGAGTGATCGGAGTCCATAAAAATGAAAATGCAGTGCAAGACAAATGAAATCTGCAAGGTAAATGAGGGGGAAAGAGAGAGAGGCAGGGCCAGAAATCACCAGCGCAGTCTGCAGCTATTACAGACTGGAGCAAGAGTTAGGGAGCCCCCCAGTAATTGAAAAGCACCAGCTGATTTAAGGCTTGGGTTTGGTGACGGGACAATGGTGGATGGGGAGGCATAGTGTGTGTGTGTGTGTGTGTGTGTGTGTGTGGAGGAGGGGGGGTTACGCTGCATTGCAGAGTGAGATGTGCCTTAGCCTCTGCGGCGTTTTGCTGCTCCTCTATCTCCACAACCAACAACCAAGTGTGATTTGTGACAGTGACAATGACCCTCCAGTGTCCTCCCATAATGCGAGGGGAGGCTGCAAGAACGCGGTCGTAAAATCAAGAGGGGAACCGTCAGGGATTTCTCAATTCACTTTATTTTTTGTAACGCCCAAAATCACAACAGCGGTTGCCTCGGTGGGCGACAGTGAAATAGAGAAGCAGTTTAAACAGTGTTCACAGGAATAGCTGGGAATAGCAAATGTATAACTGTCCCAGCATCGTCCTGTCCTTAGACATTCCTTTTCAGCAAGGGAAAACTACAAAAAACCTCTGAGAAAAAGTAGAAACCTGAGGGAGCGTCACCGTGAAGGAGAGAGCCTACTCCCATGGACAGACAGGCTGCAGAGGTTCATTTGCACATGAGATAGTTCCAGGCCTACTTCAAGGCCTAAACATTTCAGCATTTCAATGTTGAGTTGAATATAATAATTATTGTTACTTTGCATTAATTATGTCAATAAAATCATAATTTTTAAGGCAATAATAATAAATATGTTGGAAATAATAAGAAGTAATGTTCTGACAAAAAAACTACAATGTCCAATCAGATTCTCCCTTTACAGTGGATTGACAAGCTGAAATCAGCTCGAGTGCAGTGGCTAGCCCGCCCACGACTTCTCGCGGCTGCAGGGACTATCTGCACTACTCAGATGTAATGACTGGAGGAACCTTTAGAGGGCGCATGACCGTCTTTGCATTGAAAGTTTGATGAAGACTAGCTCCTGTTGCTATTAACATAAGATTTTTCGTTCGTTTAAAGCTTTCATTTGGAATAACAGTGGGATGATTAGTAATGATGTATTGATAATGGGCAGGCTTGGTTTGTGTTCTGATCTTGGTCTAGTCTGGGTTTATTTCTGGGTCACTCCTAGTTGGTTGAGTTCTACCTTATAACTGGTTTAGTTCTGGTGCAGTCCAAGTGTAGACTGGTTGGTTGTATTCAAGAGTTGGTCCTATAAGTGTGTCCTGCTGCAGAGTTGGTTACTGTTCAGAAGAGTTTAGTCTTGGTTTATTCCTGCTTTAGTCCAACTTAATCATGTTTAGAATAGGTTGAGTTCTATTTTATCTTATTTTATCTGTTTACTCCTGATACAGTCCAAGTTTAGACATGGTTTAGCCCTATTTTTTCAATTCAATAAAATGAATCTTTGTAATTTGGGTAGCATTGTGGTGCAATGGTTAATGCTCTCGCCTCACAGCAAGAATGTCCTGGGTTCGTGTGGAGTTTGCATGTTCTCTCTGTGTCTGCGTAGGTTTCCTCCTGGTGCTCCAGTTTCCTCTACCACTAAAACATGTGCAATAGGCTCCTGCCCTCTGGAGCCAGGATCTACATCTCAGGGGGACGTTCGTGCTTAAACAAAGGACAATAGTAAAGCCCAAATTCTCAACAGCAGTTGTTCGCAGGGTTGCACAAAATAGTTGATTTTACCAGCTGAAAGTAAGAAAATCAAACAATTGAGACTTGGTTTATTCCTATGTACAGAATCTTGGATTTTAACTTGTGCTCTTTGGTTGTTGGAAATGAGTTCAGTCGTTCGTAGTTCAGTCCAAATCCCTGGGTTTACTCAGTTTTGTAGACCTAGTTTAGTCCTGGTATTTCGGCCCTATTTCAGATTTGGTTTAATCCTTGTTTAGACCTGGCTTGTGTTCAGAATCAGATCCTGATTTAGTCCTGGTTAGATCCGGATGTCTATGTCTGGTGCATATACATTCATTAAGTTAATTAGCAATGATGAAAAAACAATAGACCGCTTAAAGGCAGGGAATAATAATGTCTAAAGTCTAGTGAGGAACCCAGGAGAGCGCCAGGAAGATGAAATCTGGAGAAATGTTGGCATCAGCGCGGATCTGTGGATGTGTGTAATTTGGACAGAGCTTGGTGAGCTATAAAAGGACCTGTGCGCTCTTCTATATTACAGCTGGTGACAATGTGCTAACAGAACTGAACTTTAACAGGACAGGCAGCGCTGCTAACACAACCGTTTAGAGAGCTGATAGGTGGCATCGAACTTGTAAAGGTGTGTGGTGTGCAAGTTTGTGTTCAGGACAATGTAGCACTAGGAAGATCCCAATATAGGCGTTATATAGTGAGAAGAGCCAAAAATAAAAAGTATTTTGTGGTGACTGCAGAAAATGGATAAGTCCACAATAGGATAAGAAGGTTCACAGTTTGTAGATTATGTTAGTTATAATAATTTCCATAAATGAGGCAATACAGGCTCATCTCCATTTGCACATCTGAAATCTTTTCTAACCTACAGCAAAAATGCATGACAATTAGGAATAGACTGATATATCGGTTGGCCATAACATTTGGCCAGTATTTGCACTTTATAGTGATACTTTATTTCTTTCTTATTATTATTATTATTATTTATATTGGCCTTAAATCTCCAGCAGGGGCCAATATTTTGCTTTAATAATATGGATAAACCTTTAATTGAACAGTAGGGTCTATTCCAATAAAGGAACTGCAGAAAATGGGACTATACAGCTCTTTTACCAAGTCTGTAGTGAAAAGGGGGCTGTGGATGTACCATATCTGACCAACATCGGCAGAATTTATGGGTCATGGGTTTCTCTGGATTCTAAACAATCAGGATCTGCCCTGAGGAAAATCTATTTGGGTTCAACTCTGATTAAAATAAATGTCTTGTTGGCTGACATGGAAGCGCAAAGCAAATAGAACTGTCCACATGAAATGCAAATTGGCACAGATTGGTTCCGCCACCAATATTATTAGAAGCCCAGAGTTAATTTATGGACCACTAAAACCACAGAATAACCAGGACTACTATTGCATTTTTGTTATTAAAATAAGGACTAAACCAGGTCAGAATAAGATATGAACCATGGCACTTAAAGGGGAGTCATACACCGTTATAATACTTTGTAGGAAGTGCTAGAAGCCACTGTCTCCTCTCATGGTCATCTTTTTCTCACTAATGCAGCTAGACAGTAATCTGCTCCACTCCCCAAGTGCCCCCGCCCACGCCCCGGCCTCCCCCCTCCCCCCTCTCTCTCTCTCTCACACACACACACACACACACACACACACACCTTTGGACGTCCAACTTTGACCCAAACACGTTCATCAAACACTGGGCCCGTCCGTGCCGCGGTTCCTCCTCCTCCCCGGGCGGGCCATGCAGGCTGCGGGGAGGAGGGCTCTTCTTTCCTCTGCCTGACACACGATCGATCGCGCACTGGCCCGGTCAATCCCTCTCGCGTTTCTGCCTCCGCGGCGCGCTGCTTCGTTTAACACGTGAAATATTGATGTGCCTAATTTAACGCCCCGGGGTGCTCAGGTGTCCCTCGTCCCTCACCCGGGCCTTTTCCTTTTCCAGGGAATCTGCAGACTCAGATGCATTATTCACTTGTGAAATGTGCATAGTTTTTAGCCTATATCTATATCTATATCTATATCTATTTTTTTTTTTGCAACGCGTATTGTGTTGTCAATCAAACTTCATGACAGCTCCCATTGGCTTAGAGCTACTGCAGGGCGGGGCCAAGTACAGTGCATCAAGTTGTGCCATAAAAACGCTTATTAAAAACATTATCGTGCAAAAACCAATGAGCAAGGCCTAGCCCTACTTGCATAATTTCTTGTTTAATATGTCAAAAGAACAGCATTTTTCCACAGCTAGTGTTATAGTTTTCCAACCAGGAAAACTAACCAGGGAGTACTTGGAATTATTTTAAATTGTAAAACAAGGTGAAATTTACCGTTATCTGAATAAAACATGTTTTTTTGTAGGAAATTGTGAATCTTTTTGAAGGATTCTAGACAAAAAAAATATATAAGAAAATACAACAGCAATAATTGACAATACCACTAGTAAACCCATTTATTTGCCTAAAAGACGCTGGAGGCTAAAAAGGTTGGGAACCACTGTTATATATACATTTCAGTCACGAAATGAATGTCAATATGAATGCCATTTGTAAGACTTTAGCCACAAGGGCAATTCAAAACATAAAAGTCTAAAGATAAGATTGGCTACTTTGTTTTTGAGCTGTTGATTACTATGGCAACAGTTCAAATTTTTCATCACTTGACACAAGGATAAGGTGTAGACATGTGAGATTTATATGAGAGCACTCTGAGATTCAGGCCTCATGCTGCCTGTGTCTGTGGGTGGAGAGACTATGTTTGCTCATTACCTTACATGGACAGATTACAGGCCAAATATAGTAAAACAACGCAGCGCTTCCTTGACTTTTGGGTCTTTTAGGAAGCGTCCGCGGCCCATGGTGTGCTGTGAGCTGTTAAACTGCAGCAGTGTGGCCTGGTTTGCCTTACTAGGACAAGCCAACATGGAGCCTTCTCTGCGAGCAGGAGGGTTTGTTCAGACTCCCACTGCCTTTTCAAAAACCCCCAACATCCCCGTTACAAGCATGGTCCTGTTGCCTAGCGACGGCCGGTCTGGAGGGAGAGAGGCGTCACGGATGTGTGTGTTCACAGCAAACACCGTTCCCCAGTGAGCCGCGGCGTAATGGAACAGTTGTACCCAATGACAGTGGACAGGGAGAGACAGATGCTTCAAATCATTTATTAGACACATTTGTCTAGTTGGTAAACAACATACAGACTTGTTATGCTGTCTTTATAGATTCATGTCACCATAAAACAATTTAATCTAAAAAATGACATAAGACATAGTAAAGTTCATGGTCTTTTATTTGAAAAAAAAAAAAAAAAAGACTAGCATGTACAACTTGGAATGAATGTAAACTGAACTCAGATGGACAGAGGCGATGGTGTGCTGCTGACAGCTCACTACGCTCTGCTCCCGTCTGAGCCGACAAACAGAAGAAAAAGAAATGTGAAGGCCAGTGATTCTCTCTTGCAAGAAAAGAGGACAGACACTCCATCTCAGCAAAAAGAAAAGTAAATAAAGCTCACCGTAAGACTCTTTAGTCCTCCCTCCATTAGAGGGCAGGACGCACAACTACTAAGATGGCCGTCCAAACCATAACAAAAACAAAAGAACATGCCAAACATTTGAAAATTGCGGAAGCCATATACAGCCATGGATTCAGAACATTTGTCCTCCAGTTTTCTAGATAGCCAACAATCCAGCTCAGATGCTTCCCTTCCATCGCTATGCAGTTTTAAACACACTACAAAATGGCAAATCCAGTGTTAAAAATCTGACGGTCTCAATGTCTGGAGTCCACAAACTAGCAATTTTGCTCAGTTGAAAATCTTGTTTTTCTCCATCCTTATGTTCTAATAGAGGAATAGATAACACACAGGTATATACCTCCTGTATATAACCTATAATAAAGGCTCAGAGAAAAACCTTGGTTGTTGATATGAACAACACTAAAAATGAGGAAAAATTAAGAATCCATGGCCACTCACAGCTTCCGTAGAAATGTATTTTTATACATAGATTTTTTTTCTCTTTTTATCTAGCATATGATTAAGTCCCATTCCACTTTACGCTTGAGTTAATCTCTCATCTTAACAGTACAGGGTTCTGTCCAAATACAAAAAACTGTACCAAACCAACAAGAGGACAGCTTATAGTGGAATCAGCACGCTCTGGTCGCCCGGAGGAGTGGGCAGGGTTAGTGCTCCGGTCTCAAGCTGCATGCATGAACAACAAAAAAAACAAGAACAATGGCCAGCCCCGACATTTACCACAAGCAAATGGAACTGGAAGGAGTTGGCCAAATGCTTAGCTATTAGTCTGAAGGTCGTAGTTACAGGGTTGTTGTATTATTTCATTGATAAGTACTGATACTAAACTGAGCTCCGGGGGGAGGGGACAGGATCACTAACCATCATTTCATGCAGATATTTTTTGTATATTTTTATATTTTCCTGTGTGGACAGAAGGATATTTTATTTCAACATTCAATTATTTTCTATACAGAAACAGTATGAATAAATGAACATTTTCCCAAGAGGTAAGTAAAACATTTGTTTTTTTTGTAGGTTTTTTCTCTTTTTTTTTCTTCTAAGAAGGGACAGGACAGGGCGGGCAAGCTTCACTTTGCAGTCATCATCTGTACAAACTCTGCGGAAAGAACACAAGAGAAGAGGACATCAGCCTCCAGAGCACTCACCTGATAAATTGTTTAACGCTTTATTAATTTTTTAATCAAGCCGAGCAGGTTCAGGACACATGCAAATTAGTGTCTCTTTTCCAACACGGTTCCATGTTCATCTCATTAAACCCAATTGATTAAAAGCTTGTTTACACGACACTGCCTTTCACCCAAGACAGAATATTCGACAACGTTTTAGCCACTGGTTTACGTAAGGAAAAAATCCTCACCACAAAATGGACTCCATGTATCTCTTTTTGTTACTGTGAGATGTGCAAACGTCTCATACCAAGTTATTTATTCATACGAGATTTAAGAGTTTGTCGAGGGGGTTCATTAACCAAGGGAGGATTGTGGGTCCTTTTTGGGGACTAGAACTACAGCCTTTCTCCTCTGCTGTCTTTGGGTGTCTGATCCTGTCAAAAATGCATTCCTTTTACACTTTGGATTAAGATGATTAAAACACATAAAAAGACGTGTTAATCTTTCCATTCCAGTGTTTAGGAATAGCACCATTTGCATTCTGTCTTCGCGACCGTGTTTGATAACCCTGTCTGGTCTCCTTTTTTGCTTCACCTCAAAATGGACAAGATTGAATCTATTACAGTGGCGGCTTCTCTCGACACAGCACGTATTCTGGCTGCTGCACAAAGGGGAGTGAAGAAGTAGGACACGTTCCAGCCAAGACTTATGGAGTGTTCATAATGTACCAACGAGCCTGTAGAAAATGAGCGCGGTCTCTCCGTGTGAGGGGGAGGGAAGAGCTCCTGGCAAACTCACTGGACGAGCTGTGTGCGTATCTGCAGCGTTACATATAATAACTGAGATTGTATGTGCCTGGCGAGTCACTACCTTGGAGAAATAAATACACGGACTTGAAATAAAATGTTCTCAACTGTGTCCTTAAATTATAATTGGAGCCCAGTCATCTTATCTGTCTTGCCAATAGGACAAAATATCCATAAAGTCCCACAGCCTTTTCTAATTTAGTTTTCTAATCAGAGAAGTCAGTCTGGTGTTGCTCCGTAGATGTTTAATTTCCTTTGGTGCGTTCTCATTAGACGAATCACGTTTTGGGGGTGGGGTTTAGTGTCATAACCAGGTCACAATTTCCACAACAGTCAAAATGGGGTCTACGTTGACTCGAGCGTTTGTGTGTAGCTGTGCTTTGCTCCAGTTTTGAATGGTCTGGACATGTATTTAAACCACAGCAACCAGCAGCTCGGAAAGACGTTAATGCCATACTACTTGATTGGAAAAAAGGCTTATCTACCAGCTGTCTCCACTCGTAGTAAAGGAAATTAACAGCCATAACGTTTGTTGTTTCTCCGATTGCTTTAGAACTGCATTGGAATTACAGTCAGGCCAAACCGCGTGGCTTAGAGGCAGAGCTGAAGTTCACAAACAGGCCAGTCCGTTGGTTTTTAGTCCATATATATGGCCTTGTCAGTCAAACCTAAAGGCCATGAAGTGGGCCTACATGGGACGCTTATAGGGCTGCACAATATATCGCAATCGGAGTGAAACCGCGCCTATAAAATCGCAAAGGCTGCAATTATTTAAATAATAGAATGTCCTCTGCACAAAACAAAGAATCAGGAAACAAAACAAAAACAAAATATCCTGCCTTTCTAAAGTAAAATCTTGTTCCTATAGTTTAGACCTGTTCGGAAAGGCATGAGATTCTTTGTCGGTTCATATTCCATCTTCTCTCAATCGTAAATGCTCCTTGAACTGTTAACAATGTGCTGTTTTCCAAAAATGTTTCTTTTTACATTTATTTTTACTAAACTGTGCAGCTCTAGAGGCTTGTTTGTTTCTGATTGGTCACAGGGTTATGGTTGTTGTTTTTTTATTGGGTTTCTATTTCCTCATTATAAAGCGCCATTTTGAACAATCTCCATAATTTAAAAGATCATATTTTGGTTTTGAATTCTGAAATACTATGGTGATGGCGTGGCAAGGTAACTTAACCAGGAAAGGCTGGTTGTTGTTCATATAAGCCAGTTTGTTGCACTGAGGTTTCTCTTTGGTTTAAGTCCAAACTGTATAAAAGTTAATACACAGCTAATACAAAATACATGCATGTTTTACCTTCATAGTTGACTTGTCCGTCTCCGTCGATATCTGCTTCTCTGATCATCTCGTCCACCTCCTCGTCCGTTAGCTTCTCTCCCAGGTTCGTCATGACGTGGCGGAGCTCTGCGGCGCTGATGTAGCCGTTTCCGTCCTGGAAACATGCAACATGGGATTCGGGTGTGAAAACCGTAAAGAATCCCAAGGGTCTCAAGCCGGATGAGGAATCCCCAGAAGGCGAACTAATGAGCGGACATGGGCCAGGTGTAAACTACAACCATTTTTCAGCTTTGGGTTAAGTCATCACACCAGGGATTGTCAACTCCAGGTAGGCCGACTTATTTTAATCCCTCTATTAAACACACCACTGCCCATAAACTGGTTTGGCCAAGCATGCAGATCTATAATTTTCTCATTATGCTTTTAAAAGTGCATTTACCTTATCGAATACCCGGAAAGCCTCGCGGATCTCTCTCCTCGCTGTCTGTGGGGGGGGGTCCTTCATTTTTTTCTGGCCATCATGGTCAGGAACTCCGGGAAGTCAATGGTGCCATTACCTGAAATGGGTGATCAATGAGGAGCATTTAATCAGCAGGAATTTCAATTACTTAAAAGCCAGCATCAATAAGCAGGCACAATATGAGCCAGCATTTTAGTCTATTAGAGCGACCAACCACAAACCAGATCTGCACGGTATCTAGAACACACGCGATGTAAAAGTCACAAACCTTTTGTCACGACTGAATTGTGCAAATAAATGAAAGGTACTGTTTGTAGGCTCAATGCTGTGTAGATCATAAGTGTATGAATACATGTGCGTATGGATATGCATGTATATATGGGATGCAGTGGGCTTCTTTTTTTTTAATCAAATTGAATTAAATTCCAAAACCAGATAAAGTCAGTGTAAAGATCTGCTCGTATATGTGAAAAGTACTGCAATACAATTATTAAGTCATTCTCATTTTTATCAGAGTACTACTGATAGTACTTGTACAATGTAGTCATATTTTTAAACAAAGCGGTCCGTTTTGGAAATTGAACCCTTCTATAATAAATCTTAATCTCTTTCGGAGCAGTTTTGACACTTGTGAAAGCTTTCCTTACACAGAGACACATTATACAGTAACGCTCTGACTACAGCGACAAAAAGCTTCAACAATCGTCATTTTATGTGAAATGATATTACTACATATATTGCAAATGGATATCAGACTGCACATAATATTCAGCCTGGAAGAAAAGCATAGTATCTCAGTGACATGTTGATTTCCTGTTAACTGTGTGGGAACAGCAGCAGGATTTACGTTATCGTATGGGCCATATCTTTCCTCTGGGGACATTAGTGTCAGCGATGTTGCAACACGAGCGGTGAGTTATGGCAGAGAGGAGCCGTGCGCACCTTCTTCCTGTGACAAACACAGTCGAGGAGGAGGCGTGGATGTGTTCAGGGAAGTCCTGGGAACAACATGGGCCGGTGTGGGCAGCGAGCAGCCGGCGCGAGCTTGTGGACGCTCATCTATAATGTAACCGCACACTGTGCAAGCCGCAGCCTTCAGGCAAACCGATAAATCACAGCTGTATTTCCTGGTGTCAGAGCCGGAACATTAAACATAGAAAACCAGTGGGAGTCCAGCTGTACATGACCGTTTTTTAAGCGTGTTTCAAGGTTCGCTTCATAATGTTTAAGGTGGAAGTTGTTATTGCTTTGCCTTGAACGTTCCACAATATGACATTTAACGTATTTATTGAGCATTCATTCAATTAGAGCCGTTTTATACTACAGATCTGAGCTGTAACCTGGCCTGGTGTGCTTGTCTCCATGGAGATTGATATAATTTATGCCATACTGTGAAACATTCCAGGCAAAGCGATAACATTTCCATTGAGGCAAGAAGGTGGCGCCACCAGAAGTCACAGAGCGCACACTTACCATTGACTCCTTTTTTTTTTTAATCAGGTTGGTTTTATGTGCAAGTCTTTATGTAGATGTTCAAGGTCTGAAACTGCTTGATTGACATGGTCTTTTCTTGTGGCGTAGCTGGCATTTCAAGAAGTGGTAATCATACATATCTTTCCTTATTTCTTTGGGTTTGCAAAGTGGTGTGTGTCAGATGGTACATCCTCGAGCAAAACTCGTGTGATGCACAGTTAATGCATTGGTTTATGTAAATTAGCCATTTACTTTGATTGAACTGGGCATTTTTCATAAGAAAGTACGTGATATGTGCAAATGATCTCCAATCGCGTAGCTAGAGACTCGCATATTAGTTTAATATGTCATTTTTGTCAGTTCCTCCCAAAAATGAGAAGGCGATTGTGTTTGCAGACTACAAAGCAAGTTCGTCTTTTTTCCCTGTCTAAACAAAGGCAGCTGCAATGGCCTTGATGCATGCAGCTGGATCAATATCCATGTTGCCGTTGTCAAAACAGGATTAGCAGGGGATCAGACCCTCTTGACAGGAGAAGATCTGTCTGCAGGTCTCCAGGAGCCACAGGAGAGCGACAGGGAACAGCCATCTTCTGTCCTGACACGAGAGCACTGAGGCGCGTGGCTGTGCTCATATTCCAAACAGGGATAAATATATGACACACATTTGAAATGGGATTGTGTGGAGAGGTCAGGGACAGCGAGGGAAAAGTACCCAGGCGGATTAGCCACGAGGGCGAGGAGGGGGTTGTGGTCAGATTAACAGTGGCAGAGATGAGCCTGGCTGAATGGAGAGCGTACAGTGTGTGGCTATGTGAGGGGCAGATGGTGATCTCGTGGCCTGGGGTAACAGTGCCAGAACCTGTTATCTAACGCTGAGAGGCGGCTGGTAGCGCCCAAGAAACAAGCACGGCCATGGGGGGCTTCTAAGAGGTGGGAGGGAACCATGCGAGAAGCAAGGGACTTTTAGAGACATTCTGTGGATGTATTGTAGGGCTGTCGACCTTGAGCCGTTCAGTCGATTAATCGGCCGGTGGTGCTTTAGTTGCCCAAAACTTGTATTTGTTGACTAATCATTTCCTTTAGATTACAGGGAGTTCTGTGGGACAACAGCTGAAAGGAGAAGGCCTGGAATGAGGTGGTTGTTTATGCATCAACTCGGGTCGGATTAAAGTTTTGAGCTTCTGCTTTTGGAGCGATATTGGCTAAATTAATCTATTTTTTTATTCAGACAATACTATGTCATTCCAACAGAAATGTGAGAAAAAATGTGAAACGTATGTAAAATGAATCACAACGTTTCCAACCTACCTTTTTAGTCATTTCTATTCTTAAGCAGCTCTTTTAGTAGCATTTTTTTACTGTAAACGATATACTCAATATTCAAGTTTTACATAACTTCAAAACAACATTCACGATATTATCTAAACCCAGTGCTTTTCTGATTTATGACAGAGGACAGACTTGCATTAACATCTTCAGGATGAATTAAATATGTGCTGACCATTGTACATTTACGAGACCTATGAATTTTTTGGGCATTTAAACCAGGTATTAAAGCTCTCCCTGTCAAACATACAATACATGCTAAATTAAACCCTAAATATAGACTGCAATTATAACGAGTAAGAAGCATTGGGCTATTGTCGAGAATGTGACACAACTAAGGCTCTTTGTTATGAAAACAGGAAGAGGAAGTCAATCAATGGGTTCCGTAGTGACATCACTCCTTTTAGTGTAACTGTAAAGTATTTGTGCAGCAGCAGACTATCAATATTGATTATGAATTAGAAAAGGTAGACTATGTAATTGGTAGCAATATGTATTTTTTGCTCCAGTTCAAACAGGCAGCAACTATAAACGGCTTTACTTTGATCACAAGAGAAAAAAAAATGAAACTAAGATGTTATTGTTCAACCAAACCATAGCCTGGAGTAATTTTCACTACATGTTCTTGCGTCTCAGGAAAAGAATGGAGGCAAGGCGAAAGATGAGAAAATGGTGGGAGGCAAACAGAGTCGTGGAGAGGGAGAGAGAGAGAGAGAGAGAGAGAGAGAGAGAGAGAGAGAGAGAGAGAGAGAGAGAGAGAGAGAGAGAGAGAGAGAGAGAGAGAGAGAGAGAGAGAGAGAGAGAGAGAGAGAGAGAGAGAGAGAGAGAGAGAGAGAGAGAGAGAGAGAGAGAGAGAGAGAGAGAGAGAGAGAGAGAGAGAGAGAGAAGAGAGAGAGAGAGAGAGAGAGAGAGAGAGAGAGAGAGAGAGAGAGAGAGAGAGAGAGAGAGAGAGAGAGAGAGAGAGAGAGAGAGAGAGAGAGAGAGAGAGAGAGAGAGAGAGAGAGAGAGAGAGAGAGAGAGAGAGAGAGAGAGAGAGAGAGAGAGGAGAGAGAGAGAGAGAGAGAGAGAGAGAGAGAGAGAGAGAGAGAGAGAGAGAGAGAGAGAGAGTGAGAGAGAGAGAGAGAGAGAGAGAGAGAGAGAGAGAGAGAGAGAGAGGAGAGAGAGAGAGAGAGAGAGAGAGAGAGAGAGAGAGAGAGAGAGAGAGAGAGAGAGAGAGAGAGAGAGAGAGAGAGAGAGAGAGAGAGAGAGAGAGAGAGAGAGAGAGAGAAGAGAGAGAGAGAGAGAGAGAGAGAGAGAGAGAGAGAGAGAGAGAGAGAGAGAGAGAGAGAGAGAGAGAGAGAGAGAGAGAGAGAGAGAGAGAGAGAGAGAGAGAGAGAGAGAGAGAGAGAGAGAGAGAGAGAGAGAGAGAGAGAGAGAGAGAGAGAGAGAGAGAGAGAGAGAGAGAGAGAGAGAGAGAGAGAGAGAGAGGAGAGAGAGAGAGAGAGAGAGAGAGAGGAGAGAGAGAGAGAGAGAGAGAGAGAGAGAGAGAGAGAGAGAGAGAGAGAGAAGAGAGAGAGAGAGAGAGAGAGAGAGAGAGAGAGATGAGAGAGAGAGGAGAGAGAGAGAGAGAGAGAGAGAGAGAGAGAAGAGAGAGAGAGAGAGAGAGAGAGAGAGAGAGAGAGAGAGAGAGAGAGAGAAGAGAGAGAGAAGAGAGAGAGAAGAGAGAGAGTGGAGAGAGGAGAGAGATAGAGGAGAAACGGCCGATGAAGCAAGGAGATGTGAAGAGGAGAGAATAGAAGGAGTGAACCGAGTGGGAGATGGTGCGATTACACACACAAACAAACGAGGAGCTGACGCAAACTAGCCAAAGCTCGGGTAAAGCGCGCGTGTGGTCATCGCAGAGGGAGAGGGAATCTTTGGCTTGTGTAAAGAATAAAGATGGCTTAAGTAGTTTAAGTCATGCTACTGTGGATGGTTGTCACACATGGGGCATCGGCTTAAAGGTACAATACAGTGGAAATGTATTGTTAAATAGTCAAAATGCACTAACATGTCTGGATTAAATAGTAGTGGAATGAGACACCATTCACAAGAGGTAAGACACAAAATTGGGTCCACAAGACAAGGCGTGATTTTGGAATAAGTTATAATAAATCAGATGCGTGGTTCGCTTTAAATTTTCGGCCTCACAATTTGTCATTCTGATTTGACAGCTTTTCAAACTGTAACTCACCAGTGTTTAACCCAATTTTGTCCATGCCGAATATACAGTGTGGCCTACCCCAAGGTTCTATTCTTGGTCCTCTGTTATTTTTATTGTATGTTAATGATTTACCCAATGCTTCAGTTAAACTTTCTAAAATCTTATTTGCAGATGATACAAGTGTATCGTAACTTGAAACTTGAAAATTCTTATAAAAGTTCTTAATGAAGAACTTGCTAAGTTATCTACTTGGATTTTTTGTTTAAAATCGAACATCTTAAGATTTCTCTATTCCAATCCAAACTGATAACGCTGCAATTAAGAATGGAAGCGGTGTCCTTTTCCTTGGTGTAACAGTGGATGTATCACTCTCCTGGAAGCTCCATATCGGTTGCGAACAAAAATTGCCAAAGTTGCGGGTATTTTAGGTAAAACCTGGCACCGGATGAATAAAAAGGTTTCATTTATGTAGTATTATTCAATGATATATCCATATATTAACTATTGTAATATTGCTTAGGCGAGTACACACCAAACCAAACTCGAACCTTGTCTATAAACGCAAGCGCTGCAAATAATATTTAATGTAGGACATAGACATTCATCTCGGCCTGTTTTCCCAGGCCAGGTCTTGAGTGCTTACAAAGTAAACCGTCTTCAAATTGGTCAATATGTTTATAATTCTATTGGGAAACTCCTCTTTTGCCTTTAACAACGAATTTCCTGAAAAGCCCAACTCGTAGTGGTCATCTCATCTCGAGGATCTAACATTTGGAACAGTCTTCCCTCCTTCTTTACTCAGCCTTCAAAACGGCAGTTCAAAAACACTTTCAAATATCTACTTTTGAACAATTGCGCTTTTCCATATGGCGTGGCTATTTCAACTTGATGTGTATCTTTGATTAATTTGGTTGATGTATTGGTCAATTTCCTTGTGCTGTGCTGCTTTTGCTGGAGCATTTCTTGTGGAGGTCACCACATGTTAAACCCCTTAATGGTTTTAAGCATTAAAACAGCATTATACGTATCTATCCTGCACTCATGCATTGGTATTAGCCTCTCCCCAGATCTGACTTGTACCTTGGCCTGGTGGCATCAACGATCTGTCTCTATGGATATACAAGAAGGTGACCAAAATAGACCTGAATCTGTCCGTTATTCTGAATTTGTTTGGTAATACTTAAAACCTTGAACTTTGAGCGCGTTGTATCTATTAAATGACACTGCCTATAGCCAATAAAACCGTATACAGCATTGTTACTGCTTCATTTTCCCAGAACTGATCTGAAATATCATATCCGCACCGCAATCCAATGTCGGTGGTAGTAAACTGAGACATTTGACATGTCGATGCACAACGTGCGCAGACTGTGGATCGAACAGCCCGGAGCCCATTCCTCCTGCTGCTGCGATCTCGCGTCCATTCGTTGCAGTGCATTGCCACAGCCTTGGTGTTTGGTAAATAAAGCTGATTTCCTATGAGCCAGCTGAGATGCCACGGTCGCCCATGATGTGGGTACGGGATGTGCAAAGCGGTGAAGAGAGAGCCTTATGTAACCGCGTTTATTTTCCATTGCGAACTGTGCTGCCGTCTGACCTAGATTGCATCAGCCGAGGGAGGCATAGGCAGAACAAGGGGATGTTGGTGATGTGTGGCTAGTGTGTGTGTGTGTGTGTGTGTGTGTGTGCGTGCGTGCATATTAGGGCGTTTTGGGGAAAAACAAAAATCTAATTACATCAAATGTTTATGTATAGTGTCGGATTTGCGACTTATGCTCACAGCACATTTTAAATAAAACCAGTAGCATTATCATTGACTATTTTGTAGTCTATAACCAAAATAATGTCAGCCTTTATATTTATTTCATAATTGCAACCATTAGTTCTTGCGTTTACGTCATCAACTTCAATAAATTATAGGTGAAACAACAACAAGATCTTCGGGCTCAATATTTTTCATTTGTACTTGTCTTTGCACTAGATGGGACATTTTTCTGTGCTACGATAGGATTTGAGCAATAGATAGTTGAGTAATTCACTTGTATGACTCATTATAGATGGAACACAAACAACTTAAGAGTTTCATTCCGCTTTTTTATTCATGGAAGCTCATGTTTTTTTAATTAGAATCTTTTGGGGGATCATCCTGCTTCATTATTATTGTGTCAGTGGCATTAATTAGTTTCTACATTATCATTCATTGTCTATATCACACTTCAAAATGTGTTACCGTGACAGGCCTAGCAACCATTGTGTGTTAACTGTGTGTCCCCCTGGTAGAGCTGACGACGACGAAGGGGGCGTTGTGAGGAGGAGGATGATGGTGGCAAGAGGACGATTTGATTAATTGCCAGCCTAGTCGAGGCGCGATCGATTGCTTCTCCCGATCGATGCGAGTCTCGTTTACGTGATCCTATACGCTGACGGAGCGATGCCCTCCGAAGCAGCAAGGGCGGCCAGCTCCTGGGATGCCCCAAACTTCAGCCACTCTCCTCTGATCGACTGTAAGAAGTCTGAGTCGCTCAAACTCCCATCGAGCACGGGCTCCGTAAATGTAAAAAGGACAGCCTCGTCAATAAGAGAATTGGTGATCGCCTTTTGTATAGTTTTCGGGGTTTCTTCAATGTTTCACGCCAAGAAAAAGATTGATGGGTTTATTGCCAAGGCTAAACCAGGATCAAGCTGAACTTAGCAGATCTAACCCGGAACTATAAGTCACCCATGATTGCGATCCAAAGAACCTCAAGACTGAACAAGAACTTAAAATATAACAAACGTAAAACTTAAGATCCCAAACCCGTTCGTGATTCTATGTAGTCTCGCTTAAGAACTTAAATTGACCTATAGAGATCCAATTCTAAGTTCTAAAACCAAATATTGGCAATGCACTTCTTCTGGGCTGATGCTTCTTGGGGAAATAAGAATCAATATGAATCAACCAAAAATTGATCAATTCAGATGGTGAACTTGAAACCAGAATCAAGAGTTGGCTTATTATTCTGGTCAGACCTAAAATTGTCTAAGATCAAGGCACTGACTGTTGGGTACTTGGAAAGCCACACAGTATTCTTTTAAAGTTTATAACCTAGTGCGAAAAGACTGAAAGACACGGATACATGCTCAAACATATACAAAAATGATGGATACAAAGAAGTACGTTTAGGTTAGAGATGTGGAGTAATCGGTTCATCAATAATTGTGATCATACAGGTCACAATATAACTATGTGCCAGGAAATAATAATTGTGACAATTTTAGGAGAAAATGTAAGTAATTTCAGTTCAATCTCTACTTCAAAAAG
Source organism: Chaenogobius annularis (assembly GCA_015082035.1). Lineage (NCBI taxonomy): Eukaryota > Metazoa > Chordata > Actinopteri > Gobiiformes > Gobiidae > Chaenogobius > Chaenogobius annularis. The sequence continues at coordinate 35,871 of BJKM01000258.1, forward strand.
TCTCTTTATGTCATTGTAATTGTAAAACTGTGACGCTTTTTCTCGCCACAATTGCAGCACTAAAATTTGACATTGTGACATACAGCAGCGACTCGAGGTGATTTCTAACAATCCTCAGCAACAAAATGTGCACGCAGCGAAACCGTGTTATTAAAATGTCCCTCTCAAGGCCTATCGACCTCCAGTCCGTGCTGCCTTGCACTTGTTCACCGCTGCACCTGCCTTCAGTCACTTACTCTTCATCTCCACCTGCCTCGTGCACAGGCCTCACTCCCGTCGACTACGATGGAGGCGCGCTAACTAAAGTGCTGACACACCACGACGCAGCGAGTCACGTCATCGGAACTTATAGCCAGTTGTCCGCGGACAGTTGGTAGCTCGATATGTTACAGCTTGACTGATCCCCGGTGCGGTGGCTCTGGTGGTTCTTAGGAGGTAGCACTGTCATGGTACGGTACATGACAGTGCTACTCTTTTGATAAGAAATAAACCGCTCAGTTTTGATGCCGCAATAATGATGAAACTTCCTCAGAATGAAGAAAGAAACGAGAAGAAAAGAGCCACCTACTTAATACCACCGTGTGGGCTTATACTTGTTCTGATAAAAATCATTTGAAGACGATTTCTTTCTGATGTTCCAACTTTAACTTCAAAATGGCACAATCTCTGAGAGCTCAATGTGACGACAGGAAGTGGCAGTTTCGTTGCGCCATCTATAGAGTCGGCCACTTTCATAATTAAAAGGTTTTTAGAGCAGAAACGTCGCTACAGCTTCATCTGTGAAACATGTAACTTCTTGTCTCCGTTGAGATTTTTATGGCGTTGACTGGAATGTTCCACTGCACAGTATGGCATTAAACTTGCATATCTCCACAGTGACAAGCAAGCGGTGCAACCCAGGTAAAGGTCAGATCTATGGAGAGGCGACTCCACACACACACACACACACACACACACACACACACAACACACACAACACACACAACACACACAACACACACAACAACACAACACACACACACACACAACAAGAATGCATGTTTTCCCAATGCATATCTGAGCAAGAAAAACACCTGTAATTGAGCAAATGCGTGATAGAAACGTTTAATGCCATACAGTGGGACATTTAAACAGAACAGTAACGTGTCCATGGAGACAAGCAGGTGACAAAAACCCTGCATGATAAAAGTTATCATGCAGATATATTTTCGCTTCAACATTAAAATCTTCAAATCTTTGTATTCTAATCTAATCCAAAAATGTATATCTCCAGGTTTTTTAAAAACCTTGATAACAATATTCAGACAATATTTGATCAGGAATGGCCTCAAATCTGCCTGTAAATGTCTTGAGGTTAAAGTATTGAACAAAATGTGAATGGACCATAAAATTAACCACTTAGAGTAAGAAATATCACTTTATACCCTTGTTTTGGAGTAGTTTCTGTCTCTTTTTGAGGTCATTTTTAATACTTTTAATTATAAAAGATATATTTAATACTCCAATTTTGCATATGTCCAATACAACATTGGCGATATAATACAGTTTATTTCAGTTGGGTAAAACAAATAAGTATATACATTTATTTACATAAAACAAAATCAACCGAAAAAGGTGTATTCTTTTGTTATGCCTACCCTTTTTACAGTGTCACATCCACCCAGATACTTTTAGATACATTAGGAAAACAGATTTTACAAATACATTATTACATTTCCTTCTTATATTCTTGATATACTATTGATAGATCTTCCACATCTACGTCTAATTGTATAATCATGGAATAAGTGACAAACTGTGTCTTAGCTTTTGTATCCATCAGTATAATCCCTTTACAGTACTTATGCCACTAGCTGTTTATGATAATACAAGAGGCCAAAAGTATCCACCTTGTTTTCAAATTATGGCAACGAGTAAATTAGGCTGCGTGGGACCTCAACTGTCTCCAGTAAACATGAGAAACACCACAGTAACAGATATCGCATGTGTTTTCGATACCGTGCAGTTGCACTTTGGCATTAGTCAGGTTCACGTTGTGTTTTTTACTGACCGTCTGCGTCCACCTCGTTGATCATGTCCTGCAGCTCGGCCTCTGTGGGGTTCTGTCCCAGCGACCTCATGACGGTGCCCAGCTCTTTGGTGGTGATGGTGCCGTCGCCGTCTTTGTCGAATAAGGAGAAAGCCTCCTTGAACTCTGCGGGACGGGAGCAGACGGAGAGTGGAGGTGAGCCGAATACTGCTGCGGGTGTGGGCCGGGACGTGTAACGACGGGCCAGTACGCAGTCACAGAAGCTAATCAATAGCTGCTAGCCGCGCTAATTAGATTCATGCCTGCCTGAATGGAGCTGTAAATATGCAGAGCCGTAACACCACAGCTCAGTGTTGTCGGGACGATAATCAGGTCTCAGATATTTACACAGAATAAACCTTTGTGCCAGAAATACAAAGGGAGACGCTGTTGCTCAAGTAAGATTTTAATCTCTCTTTATGTGGTATTTTATGCTTTTGGGGCATGATTGAGGGGTGGATTAGCCAAACGGGGACACGCGTGGTCTTGTCAGTATTAAAACAAATAGAGCCTACGGTTGTTTATTGGCAAAAAAAGGGAAAAAAATGTCACAGGGACTTAAAAACATGGCAACATTTCTGCAGAATCAATGAGTGACGCACAAAACGCAGAGAAGTTTAATTTTGTTGTAAATGACAGACGAGCAATGAACTCCTTTGTTACTGAAATAAACAAATCTGATTAAATTAAATGGGTCTGTTTGAGATCGGCTTGAGGCGCAATGGAGTGATTTATTTGTATAAAAAATACAAAGAGATTATCTATTTTCTTTATTTTATATTTTTGCGTCCAATATTTGACTTTCGCTTTATTTTATTTTATTTATTTATAACTGAATTAGCGCAAAACTAAAAACAATTAAAAAGCTCCAAACATATCACGGACAATTTTGTTTCGGGTGTTTTTACTTCTACTTCTCAAATTCACTTGCTCAGTCGGTCCTTTTCCCTCACAAAACACATTTTTAGCAGGGAAAAGGGCCATTTGTTTGTGTTTGTATAAAAAGTCACGGTGTCCGTTTCATAATCCGTTTGAACAGGACGACTGCTTTCAATTGGTCATGACTCAGGACGAGCGGCGAATCACTGTCTCCCTGTTTCCTGTTCATTTTCAAACGCTAATGATCCATCGGGGGAGGGCGGACGCCAAATCCATCACGCTCTCGTTTCTTCCCTGCTCTCTCCATCAGGAGACGTGGACGTGAACGGGCCTCGAGCTAATGAGCGCTGAGCAGGAGGAGGACTGATTGAATCACACTGTAACCGAGTTTAAGACGAATCGAGAAGCGGACGGTAAACAAGAGGGAGGAAGGAGAGAGAAATAAACAAGAAAGAGGGAGGAAAGAAGAGAGAGGACAGGAGGAGAGAAATAGACAAGAGAGGGCGGAAGAAGAGAGAAGAGAGGGAGAGAAATAAACAAGAGAGGGAGGAAGAGAGAGAGACAGGGGAGAGGGGCGAAATAAACAAGAGAGGGAGGGAGGAAGAGAGAGAGAGGAGAGAGAATTAAACAAGAAAGAGGGAGGAAGAGAGAGGGAGAGAATTCAACAAGAGAGGGGGGGAAGAAGAGAGGAGATCAGAAGAAGAGATAAATAACCGAGAGATGGAGGAAGAGAGAGATGGGGATAAAAAAAAACAAGAGAGGGAGGGAGAAGAGAGGGAGGTGAATAAACAAGAGGGAGGGGAAAATGGGAGAGAGAAATAATGAGAAACAAAAAGCAGATAGAAAGGAGAGAAAAATAGGAAAGAGAGAAAGGGGAGTGAAGAGGATGGAGAGACATAAAGAAAGGAGAGAGAACAAAAGTAGAGAGAGGAGAGAAGGAGAAAGAGAGAGAAAGAGATGGGGAGAAATAAAGGAGATAAAATAAAGAAATGAGGGAGACAGAAGAAGGAAAACTGATGAGAGAGAGATTGAGGCGGAGGGAGAAAAGGGGAGAGAAAAAAGATAGCAAGAGAGAGAATGGTAAGAGAACAAAAGAAGAGAGGGAAAGAGAGAGCGCAAGAAGGATAGGGGGTGGAGAGAAAGGGGGGAAATGAAAGCAAACAGAGTGAGAAGAGAGGGAAAGAAGAGAAGAGAGAAAGAAAAATAAAAGTGGGAGAGAGAAAGCTCAAGGAGGAGATGAAGAGGGGAATGAGCGAGAGACAGAAAGCAATACAGAGAACAGAGTGAAAGAGAATGAGGGAGAACGAGAGCAAGCGGCTGAATCCGAATGTCTCTCCTTGCTCCTCGCCCCCTGCTCCCTACACAGCCCTGCACTAGAGTCAGCTCATAGACTCTAAACTCGCAATCCTTTACAGCGCTTTTAGTTTGCGTCCGGCTTCGCTGCGTGTCGTTGCCGCGCTCATCCCCATCTAATTGCGTTACCGACCTGTCCAAAAATCCTTAAGAAAAGTCATCCAAACACAAAAAAAGAAAAAAAAAGAAAAAGAAAAAAAGGAACGCTGTAATAAATATTGATCAATCTGACGGACACGCGAGTATTCCTGAACTATCACTTGTGCTAATGTTAGCGGCTAGCGTAAGACAGGTTTGTTTATAACCATGGGTCTAAGCTCTTCTATGTTCTTTTATTCAGTCTTGTGTCCAGTTTACTTAGTTACTTCCTTACTTTACTTAGTTTTCAAGGTGCATTGGGGAAAACTTTGAGCACACACACTCATTTTTGAAATAGTGGCCTTTGTAGGGACAGGTGTGGACATTTGAATGCAGCATGGATGTCAAGATGATCAGGTTTATCGTGATTATTCAGGACACAATATCGTGAGAACTAAAAAAATTATAATAATTGTTACAATTTTAGAAGCAAAATTAGGCATTTTTAGTTCAACGTACAGCCCAAAAAACAGAGCTAAATGTCAATAACTGTTTTTCATCAGGCTGTTTCTGTCACATTTTTAGAAAGTTCAATTGTGTAAAGCCGGTCACAAACTTGAGGAACAGCAACACAATGAACCACCGAAATGAAAGACAATGGAAAATGTCACTGTTGTTTGGTCTCAATAATCGTGAATAATCGTTAAATCGTGACGTTTTTAACCTCACAATTTGATATCGTGACATCCCTAGAAAGCAGCAAGAGAGATCAAGAGGGGGATGGAAACGAGAGAGTAGAGTAGAAGAATTTGTTCTGTTCCTACCTGCAATCTGCTCCTCTGTTAGTTGGTCAGCCTGTGGTCAGAGAAAAAAACAAAAAAAAAAACAGAGTGAAGAGAAGGTTGCAAACAAACAAGTCATTCGAGCGTCAGCAGAAGACATGTCTAAGTTTTTTTTCCCCCGCCGTCGCGTTCCTCGCCCTCTCCACCAACACTGGAAGCATTGTTCGGCAGCAGCGTCTTGGCCGTTACCGCAGCGCTCTTGTACAATCCACCGGCCAAAAACTCAGCCGGGACAAAGCCCAAAGTTTAGGCGCTGTCAAGTTTTGGAACGAGTGTATCAGCTGAAATGTTGCCTGGTAACGCGAATCCACCCCAAGGTCTTCGACAAGAGGCCTCGCTTCAGACCCGACCTTCGTCTCGAACGGTGACCGACGAATCAGCTGATTTTGTCTGATTTCTGTGAATTTCTTACATACATTTTGTGGTAGAACTAAACGAAATAACAGAATGACGCCATTTAAGGCACAGAATGGGAGGGAAAAGCAAATTAATGACTGAACGTACTGGTAAATAGTAGACAGTATTACGTTACAGCTGACTAGGCTAAATCACTACATCTGAATTCCCTGTTTGCTCCTTTGAACTAGATTTAAACAGGAATAATAACTATTCACTATTATGCATTAAAAAGTTGCTTCATTCTTCTGTTCTGGTTTGAGTTAACTATGTAACATTTGATGAAAACTATTACCTCGTTTAAGTCAAAGTCAACTAAAGATCCATTAACTGTCTTGAGGTTTCAACTGAACCTTGCCATAAAATTCACCCAGAACAGAAAGCCACACACAAAACGCTGTCCAGATAAAACACACTTGTGACAGGGTTGTTCCAGGACATGGTCAGGGGCGGTGTGTTTTCCGCGGTCCACTGCTGCCTCACAGGAGGGCGGCCCGCTGTGCTGCCCTGGTTGCTCCATAACGGCTGACTCATTCCTGCTTTAAATTGCCAGAGTCCTTCCCCTGCCCCCTACTAGAAGGTAACAGTAACAGAGTTTTTACTCACGTGTATGGATGCAAAGTATAAGGCAAGATGTGGTACTTCAGAATATATGAGGAATATAATTATTTCATGTAATGTACTCATGTGGGCATTGTTTCCTCATCAGTAGGGGGGAGGGGCTCATCCAGACCAGAAGATAGCAATACGTCTCTGCAACAAAGAGGATTTTTGGTGGAGCTACACAACTGCGCTACAGAGCATTTGGACATAGACCTCGTCCATAACGACACTTTCTCCACACAGCACTTTCCATCCACGTGTTTCCTCTGAATTAGTCATTTGTGCCACTGAGGAAACTCCTTCAGCCACTGCTGTGTTTATGCCATTGTATAAGCAATAGAGTCCTGGATACAAGACCAAACACATCCACTGCTGTGGACAACCAAGCCTCATACACTGCAACGCTCTTATAATGTAATGCTTTGGATCCTTAGCCCGTTTACTGAAAGTCATTTAAAAAGACAGTGATGCAAAAAGTCAAACCAGTTTGTGTTGCTTGGTGATTATTTGTAATTTGTCGGGTAATAAGCAGATCCAGTAAGACTGGATCAGATTTAGATCTGTCAGTTTGACACACCACAGAGCTGACCTTTCACTTGCTTTTGAGAAATAAAAGGCCCCTCCTTGGAGCTCGCATAGATCGATGGAGCGGGGCTCGTGGACTTGAGCAGCTCATGCGATTAACTGACATGATTCAATAACCTGTTCTGCTCTGCCCCCGCCCAGCCCTTTCTTCCTGACTCCATTTCCATCTGTGAGAGAGGGAAATGTCAGGAGACAAAACAGCTCTGCCACGCTGACATGCCACCCAGCACGAGCCGTTCCTCTGTCTGAAGCTCCATGTTTCTCAGCGGTGGCGGCTGTGACCGAGCGGCCTCTCCTGCCTGAGTCACTCTGGTGGAGTGCCGTACTCCTGCTGTGCAACACTGTCTCCCTGGGACTCCCCACTGTCTGTCTGAGGGCACTGAGTGTGGGCTGAGGTGAATCAGAGCTATGGATCCTGCCCTGGATTACAGCCCTAAACTGGTCTCACGGTGCAGCTCCACCATGGGGCCTATTCTGTCCTACACCAGATCTCCGTCCAGACTGTTCTCTCTGTGTGTCCAGTCCAGTTTTCAATGTGACACAGAGGAAACTCCTGTGAGTCAGCGCTCACTGTGGCATATGGAAGAGCTCCACCACCAGACCCAGCCCAAGAGTCACAGAGGGTTAGAGTGAGGGGGCAGACTCTGTTTGAGCAGCAACTCCAGCACAGAGCTGTGGAGGAGGCAGAGCAGAGCATCACCTGCTCTCTGGTAGGCACTGTGTCAAAGGTTACACAAGGACTGGGCCAAACACACTCAAATTTTCTTTTTTAACAGCATGGTCGGGGCTTTCCTTAAAATAATAATATTTGAAAAATACGTTTGTGGTTTCAGTGCCCAAAAAAAACTGGAGGAACCCAAAAAGTAGCCAATTTTGAATATTTCAACAACAAGCACCATCAATATCCTTCCTCACCGCCTTCCTAGGCAGCATGGCAGTGATTTGAGGTTGTGAGTTTATCACTTAATTGGAGTGTGGTCTTTACATTCACAGAGTAAAAAGTGCAGGAGCAGCTGTCAGGGTGACAGATGGGTGTGACACACACACACTCCTATTGAGTGACACAAGCACCAACACAAAGAGAGACAAAGCTTTTCTATATAGCCTCAACAGTGCTCTCTGCTCTTTGAGGATTGACAAAGCCTGGAGGCCCTGGGTCCTGTCTGTGAGAGCAGGGACCGGACAGTCCACCAGTGGGCCTCCACTCCAGTGTTGGGACGCACAGGTAGTGAAAGTTGACTTTTTGCCATAGTCCGATTAACAGCTTGCAGGTTGGCAGTAATTCAAATGCAATTCTCTTTATACAACACTTGAAAAATGTGATTGGCTGTGTGTCTGTGTGTATACAGTTTAAGTTCAGGTCAGATCAACAGCTCCGAGAACCCTCCAGACTCACACTGAGCTCACTGTTTGGAGGAAATAATCAGTCCAAGATGTAAACATCAGGTGACTGCCACTGGTTCAATGACCTCTAGTTTCAAAATAGTTCAAAGATATACAACAGGCTGTAGCTAATGTGCTTCATACAGGCCTACTGGAAGAGTTAGTTGTACTGATGCTTTAAGCTCCTTTTCAGTTTTCTAAAAATATGCAGTAGAAAACAGTACGGCCAGAATTTATGAAGCATTAGCTGGCTGATTGGTATTAAAAAAAAAAAACTCACATGAGAGCAAAGAATTCAAGAATCAAGCTATCAGCATATCTTAACTCGGCCCTGCATGTAATGTAGTGACTGGAGCATGGCACAAGGCTAGGTGTTGCCCCCGAAGTTATCAATAATTCATAGTAGGTGCAGATCGGATGTCCTTCAAGTCACTAAACAAGCATCTGCACACAAGAGCGTAGCAGGAACAGGATAGGGCCAGAGCACGGCCTCGCCACTTATTTGATACTTCCACCTCAATGGGGGAGGCTCTCTACACCTCACTGCCTTTATTGATGCGGGGAAAGGGTCTTATGTCTGCGGATTAAAACTTTTCTGAGGATGTTGATACGCAAGCCAACCCAACAATACAACTTTACACTCCAATTACAGCGTTGCAACGTGACACTGCAGGGCGGCCGGACACCATATATGGGCTATGTGATCACCGCACAGGAGTAGACCGTGGTGGTGGTGGTGGTGGTGGTGGTGGGTGGGGTCAGAGAGGTCGGTGGCTTCTTGACTCCCTCGGGACACTGAAGATCTATCGAGCTTGATGGCCAATGGATTAGCTGGAAGCCCTGTTTTCCACCAGGAGAAAAAAAACTTCCAGCTGGTGTAACTCCTCTGGCCAGTGACGTCACACGAGAAGGGCTTCCTTTTATTCAGAGGGTGGTTTAGGGCACCTCAAATCCAATGAACCTCAGCATAAAAGACATGTTACACCAAAAAGACAATGATTTAACCAAAGAAAAAAGTAGATCTAGCTTGTCTTGGATGATTTAGAATGGGAGGTTTTGATGTAGTAGCCAGAGAGTGGTTTAGGGCACCTCAAATCCAATGATCTTCAGCATAAAATACATGTTACACCAATTGGGGAATGATTTTATTTTACTTTTAAAAACAGCAGATCTAGCTTGTCTTGGATGATTTAAAATGGGAGGTTCTGGTGTAGTGGCCAATGTCAGGCACAGAAGGGCCCAACAAACGCACCACTATTTGCATCACATCACGAAATTTGCACAGAGACAACCAAATCAGCCTGCAGAGCAAAAACAGGCAACCCACGGAGCCTGCGATGAAAGGCGGAACTGCGTGTCCTCCCGGCGCGTTCAAGGCAATAGGAGATCGTAATACGGTGTTGCAATACTCGTTTTAACCGACATAAATATAACATACAACAATAACAGCAAGCCGGTTTGCACTGTCGATGAGTAAAGAATGAGATACGAGTGGTTCAAGAAAACACAAGTGCCATTCCCCATCATGGCACCGCTCTGCTCCGACGCCATGGTGCAGACGAAGAAAAAAAAAACCGCGAACCGATCACTTTTATGGCATTTCTATCGTAAAATAATAACCTTAGGAACAGCAGTTTATGCACTTTACCCCCGTGTAGACACTTCACCACGTCCGATCTCCTTTATTACAATGATTTCGAGGCGTTTATGTGGGTATATGGCGAGGTAATAACCGCGAGGGAGGCTTCCTTACTTACACGCCTTCGAGATAAAACCCAGCGCACTTATGGCAGGAGAATTGTGCTGTAATAACTCAGAATAGCACGGTAGTTACGCCGATACCACCATCTTGTAGTCCAAGATTTCATTCGATAGTGGCAGGCGTTGAAACCAAGCTACTTCACTCGATATGGCCACTTTATTGCAGGGTGATTACGAACTGCGCAATTATGCCGAAAATGAGAGTCAGATAACGATTTCCCGACGCAAAACTACAAAAGGAGAGCCGATTAAACATGCTTCTATCTTTTAAGTCAAAGAGGGGGTAAGCTGGTGTTTTCGGCGATCGTTTAAACACAAGAAAGACTGCGTAAAGCGTGCGTAAAGCGTGCGTAAAATGTACGCCTGGACCCAAAGAAAATGGCAAATCCGCGACATTCAGATACAATAGTAGAATGAATTGCATACATACCATGTCGGATGGTTGTGTGTGCTTGTGGGTCTGGGCAGGCAGACTCGGGATGTGGTCGGTCCTTAGATGGAGCTGCACTGGCGGGTTAACGGTGTGTATATTGGCCCCGCTCAGAATGGGGGTTGCCTCTGTGTATCCCTCCGCCGCACTAGTACTGATCACTCACTTCCTTATTTCAATTCAGCAGCAGCAACAGCAGAAGCAGAAGCGGAGGCCTGGAGCAACACATGCCAATCACTGTCTCCAAAGCGCCTGCAGTGCACCGCGCGTCCCGGCTCTCATGCATTCATGCATGGCCCGGGATGCAGCAGATGTGTGCACTCGCTAATAGACTAATACAATATGTGGGAATACGTTGAAATGCTTGTAAATGTTGGTAAAATAGTCTACATTATAAACATAATGCAGCAATAACGGTTGTCCTGCCTTTTGCACACGATGTATAATAGCAATTTGATCAATATTATCCATTAAGCACGAACAATTGTGTGCAACACTGTAATGCAAGTAAACTGCTGAACCAAACTTTGTGTAAAGTGATGAACTATGTCCTTCCATTCATGAACGTTTTGAAATTAACCTGTGCTTTTATTTAGGTATAGAAGGTTAAGCATCTGTTGTAAAATTATTGGACTGCAATATGTGCGATTTTTAATGTAGTAAAAGAGTCTAATATACTATATTGTTTCAATATTACGTCAAATCATTACTTTATTTTTGTTACAGTTGCAAGTTAAGAAAACTAAGAAAAATACAACAAATCTGACTTTTTATCAATTAAACCCCTGTGAAACTAACATACACATACATTATGACTTAACTTGATTAAAAAAAATAATACCCTCAAAACATATTTACATGTTTGCAAGTGAGATAGAATTAACAGAATATTGCACAAGGACCGATTTATGACATAAGAAATTACTTATTAATCAAAAATAAATGAGCAGATCTGTGGCCAACAAAAACGTAATTTTACCACTAAATGCATTAGTATAAAAACCCCATACAATCCACTCTGTATTCTGTACAACCCGGGCCTTATATTAGTTTTCATGAGTTTTGAAAAACTGCAATCGCACGGCATTTGGCTATTTGACGCTGGCGGAGGGATTGCCGTGGTGAGAAGCGCAGCCCGGTTGGCACTGGAGAATTTGCCGTGGTGCTTTGAGAAGGCGCTCCTGATTGGCTACTGCGGACCTGCAATATTATACTCCATGTGTCCGCGTTTCTGATTGGCTACAGCGGACCTGCATTGCACCAGGCAGTGGCACTTGATTGAATTGGGTGATATTATAAATATAAAAACAGGCTAAGTCATTAACCAAACGCATCGCAGTGTAGCGCTGTGATTGCGCCATTCGCTAAAGGTATTGCGCTGAAATTTGCAGCTCCGTCGCTCCTTTGGTTGTGGAGAAAGACTTTGATGTGTCTCGATACAGGAAGTGCGCATCTCTAAACCGCCGCTACTGCGTAATATGAATATTCAAGGGAATTGCGTTAATTTGCGCTGATTTGAATGAGTGCTTCGTGTGCGCTTACTCTGATTTGCACTACGTAATTTTTGTCACTTCTTGTGGGTGAAAGCGGACCGCACGCGGCCGTAACATCGCAGTGAGTCGCTTCTTTCACATGGCACGGTCCTCAGTCTGCGGAAGTGTCACTGACCAAAGCGCCATCTACTGACCAAACCATGGAACACGCTGAATAAATAAGGATAATGCGGTGAGGCACTTAGTTTAAACAGCTTTTATTATTATTAATTAAACAATATATATGTGTGTGTGTGTGTGTGTGTGTGTGTGTGTGTGTGAAGCCTATAGTCCAAGGCTTCTTTTTAGGCATCTCAGACATTTTCTCTGGTTCTAGTTTCAATCCGTAGTCTTGAATCTTTGCACTTTTGCTTTTATCAAATTAACAAATATGATGTTAATGGTGCACAGTGTAACTTTTCTGGTGAAGGGTCGCAACCTGCTTAACACTTGAGACGTTTATACTTTTCCTGGAATGTTCCACAGTAAGACATTAATCCTATATCTCGCCTTTATTCAATTGCGGGTGATTTTACTGCTCAAAATAACCCAGATCTGACCTGTAACTTGGCTTGGTGTCATTCCACAGAGATGGACAAGATCTCAATGGAAACCCTTCTCCAGAAAAGTTACGCAGTGCACCTTTAATTGGGCAGGGCTTAGGTTAGGGTATGGTGGTGGTAAAAGTAGTTGTAATGAAGATTAAATTAGGAAAAGCCTGATGTGACAGTGGTAGGATGCTAATGGGGAAGTAGCGATAATATAATAGATCCATGGGAAATAGGCCTGAAAGTTGTGTTCCCGATCATTCGTTTCAGAATTAGGAGAAATTGGTATTGTTGACATAGCAATTAACAATTTAAAAATATATAAATAAAATACAAAATATTATGTCTTTTAAATGGGGAAAAGTTCTCAAAATCATAACAGGAAGCAGAAATGAATGCTTTATGGGTCCATCCACTTCCCTGTCAGTATAGATTGAAAAAAGTAAAATGAACTGTATTTTGACAAAGGTTTTTTGACAACGTGGTGCCATTGTTCAACCACAAGTAAACCAAAACAAGACCTAGCAGTGTCTCTATCTGCAAATGGAAGTGCATCAGTCCTGGACCGTCTGACGCCCCAACATGTCCGTCTGTGGTTGGAATCAGGATCTCTCCTCCTCTGTGGTTGTCCTCAAGGTTTCTACTTTTCCCCACAGGTTTTTTTGTAGTTTTTCCTCACCGAAAAGGAGGGTCTAAGGACAGGGGATGCTCTGGGACAGTTATCCATTTCCTTAACTCCTGTGAACATTGGACTGATGTTGTGATTTTGGGCTTTACAAAAGTAAATTGACGTTTGTGGAGCCAAATTACGATAAGGTTCAACTTCCGTGGTTTATTACATGACATATTTCTTTCAAAAAATACAAAATTTCCCATAGAATTACGACATAATAAAGTTCTAAAACATGAGATAATGGTATATACGTGTGGTGGTGATGGTAGAAATGGTACATGTCGGTCTATAGTGACAAAATAGCATAAATTGTAGGAAATATTTGTTTAAGATTATTTTCTTTACTCTTGTACACAGATAATGCTTTTGAGCATATGTATGTATACATATATGTATATATACATATATATAAAGAATTGTGATAGTTGAGTGTTGATGGCAGTGCCATTCTACAAAAAACACCCTCGCCGGTTGTCTTGCACAACATAAACTGAATTTCTGATGAATTCCTCAAACACGTGCTGACAAAAAAAAACCACTCAGAATCACACTTACCGCAGTTGGATTTATTTATGGAACCAGGCCCCTGAATGCTCTCACGCGGTAAAACAACTCAAATGAAAAAAAAAACAAGATATGCTCAGATATGTCGCTGACATGCGCTGGAATAACGTGTGGACACAGCGGAGTTCAATTGTGAAGTGAATTGATTAATTTTGGAACATCTGACTCTGACGTCACAGCCAATACTGATTATTTACTGCTGAAGAGCTAAAATACAAATAGTCATGTGTAATATCTCAGAAATAACTGGGATTTACAAACTAGGGATTTATAGTGTATTTGTTAATATATTTATTCATCATGCTGGGTTTTTGGTAACTTACTTTTAACATGTATTTTATAACAACTTTGGCCCCTGTCCTTTTGTCTCATCTAGAATCTTGATAATGATAATGTATTTTTCGGGTTTTGATGTATGCTGTAGTCGACTAAAGAAATACTTAGTCGAATCAAAGCTCTCAAAATGACCAAGATCTGTAGATATGTAGATAACAGCATCTTTATAAGTGAAAACTCCCAAAACTTAATAAAAACTCTAAGTATTCTCCTTTCTTTGTCGTTGAAAACAATCCTTTTAATACCAATAAATTAATTAGTCGATTAATACAAAATGTGGTCGACTAAGACGCCACTGGCCGAATAAGCAATGATATGACCACTGAAATGTCTTTAAATTTTTGGCCTGTAGATCTTGTTAGACGCTCAAAGCTCTTTTTGCCACATTTTGAGCTAGTTTTTTGCTCTTTAAACCTGATATTAAACATTCACAAAATCATATCACTGTATATTCACATATGTATTGATAATTCGTTATATTGTCCACCTCTACACAGTTGTTGAAAACACTAGGCATTTCAAAATTAAGAGAGTACAGAACTACTTCAGCACAATTTTAGTTCTGTTTTTAGAGCCACATGAGCAAAGTGCCTCCTCATGGTAAATGTACATCCTTATTGAAGTCTCAGATTTCATGGGATTAATTATTATATGACCAATCAACAGTTTTATTTAGCCTTTATTTTGTTAACTGTAGCTCCAAAGCAAAATACCACTTCGTCTGACCTATGGGAGCCTCTTTTTCACAGGACACTTTAAACACCCAACGCGCCTTATTACACCCCCGCGCTCATCTTGTAACTCTCCAGGCTAACACGATACGCCTGATTTCCATGTTTTTTCCCCCCTTTCCATTTGCCCATAACATGCTGCTCCATACACACCCAGAGTGAAATGCGTGACTGATTTAATAAGTGGTTTTTTTCTCCCTAAGATGGGGGGTGCCGCGTCTGTGGTGTGTGGGGTGCTTGTGTGTGGTGTGAGTGGATCCGTGGGCCAGTGGTGAAGTGCACTGGGACCACTTTGTGCTGATTCTTGAATCCTAAAACATCCACACACTCTGTTCCACGTGGCTTCACATCAAGCTTCTCTTTTCCTTCCCTGCAGGAATTAAATAGAATTAGTTAATGTATTTGTAAAGTTTCACAGCCGCCCGCTCTCCGCATGTCAGGACCGGGTAATAAGATGAAAACGGCGAAGGGGAAAGCTTAGCCCTTCACAATCTCTCTTGATTTATTTAAATGTGTATTTATGTTTTAGTTCTGGCCTTAAAAAAAAGTTGAGGCTGCTGTAATAATGAGTATTTAATGGTTTAATTGTAGCTTAAAGGCTGATTTGAATAGAAGTCAAATCATACAGAGCGAGAGCACCCGTCCAATGGTGTAACAGCAAAAGCACCAAACTCACTTGTATCACTTGGTATTACTTAGTTGCAGTGTTGTTGAGAAAGAATTAGAGCAGTTTCAAAACACCGGGGGAAGAAAATGTTATAGACATTAATGTATAACGCTTAGAAGTCGGTGTAATCCCTCATTCGTCCTGGAGTGATCCATTGTAGAAAAAGATTCCGTTGTAGTCATCTGGACACGGTTTTGAAATTCAAGTAATTTCGACTTTCATCCGAAAGTCATTCTCAATCTGCGAATCTAGTCTGAGAACTCTGAGAAAACTAATCTTCTTTGTTACCACAACAGCCCTGCAATGGGTCATATATCCTATTGTTAGCCAACTCACCTCTACTGATGAGTACCTGATTAGCATCTGACAGGCCTGTTCTGTTTGTCGATCAGGGCGTCAAAACCCGGTTGTACACAACCGTTAAATTGAACCTTAACTCCTCTTTCAAACCATCTCTTCTGCTTAGAATCTTCACCTCACTGTCTTCAAACAAGTGGTTTGTGGCTTTAAGATGAAGATGTACAGCACTCTGCGGTCCTGAATATGCATGTCTTCTGTGCTGATAGTCTTTTGTGCCTTTTGGCTGTTTAGTCTCACCTGTAATGCACTTGGCAACTTTCACTGCATTGGATTGAATACACTACACTCTGCTCTGTATGTCCACACAAAAACAGAGCAATGTGCACACACACACGCACACGCACACACACACACGCACACAGAAAAGACATGAAAGCCCAATGTAGTAGAAGAAGACTAACTTTGAAAATGTGTTTGGTGTATCTAGGGTTGCAAATTCCCATCCAGTTTGTCTAACAATAAAAAATATTTATCTTTTTTTCCCCCATAATACAAATAATTGTATAATTGATCACCATTTGAAAAAAATAAATAACACCAGTACAGCTCATTTATATAAAATAATAAAATATAAATAATACCTGCTTGCCAAAGCCAGATCTCGACAGCTCTCAGAAGTAGTTCTTGGGAGATCGCTGGGACACAGGTGCCACAGGGGGGCGCTAGAGGGAATGTTGTTGTGCTGATGGATTAGTTTTGCAAACACTGCTTTGTCATGCTCCATAATTATGAGTACCTGATAAAAAAAAAAAGTAAATCTATAATATATAATAATAGAACAATAGGCCCATCCCAGTTTCAATGGGCCTTTAGCAGGAGGTCCCGCCCTGTGGGCAGGGCTCTCACAGAGTAGGATATAAACAAGAGTTCCCAGAACTTGTTTCTCTGATTGAGAATGACTCTTGGATGAGAGTTGAAACGTTTTGTTTTTCTAAAACAGAGTCCAGATGACTACAACTGAATCTTTTTCTACAATGGAACACTCCTGGACGAATGAGGGATTACACCGACATAAATCTATAATACATTATTTTGAGAATATTGGTATGAAATTTCAACTAAATGTTGTTATTACTTGTACTGCTTTTGCCAGCACATACAGAACCATTGTTGTCACAGTGTGTGATGGCCCCAGCTGGTGGTCAAAGAGGTCACAAGTTAATGAATCTTACATGAAACTTGTGTCCATTATTAATGTGTAACTTTGGTTGTTTGGCAGTGGCCTATGATAAATAATAAAGGAGCCTATAGTTGTGAGAGCACTTTCACCACACAATATAGATATGTTTGCCGGCTGAGCCACTCCAGATTTGGTTTATGGAGGTGTTTTAGGTGAAAATTCAGACCGAGAAACTGTATTCCTCCTCTGCAGCGAGCGCCGTCTCACATGTTCATGTGCCAGATTCTTCACTCTCTTCCGCTGTCACACACCTTCACCGGAGCCAATCAGCCTTCAAACAGTCCTCCTTTCCCATCACTCAGCTCGTGCCTCAAATCTCTTCTTCTTCTCATCAGTGGCACATTCTCCCTTCAACACCACCAGGTCTAGATCCATATTCTCTATTCAACCACCCGCCAATAGTCCAACGTAAACATCGTTCTTCTATCAAATCATATCATTCTAATATATTCAAGATGTGGCCGATACTGACAAACGTGAATGTTGTGTTTTTTTATCTCCTAATTTTAGAAATCCATAAAAATTTTGCTGCCTGTAATTGGACTGTAATATGACACAAAAGCGTAACCATAACCTTGTTTGAAAGTTAATACTGTGTTCCAGCTTGTTTTGGTGCAGTTTGTAAATAGATGCTGTACAAAAATCGCTCATCTCCCAAAAATACTATCAATATTTCTTGTTTTATTCACGCCTTGTACGTGTTCTGCTCTTGAAGGCATCAAATCTCAATGCTCAGGTCAAAGTACAAAAGACAAGTATCGTATTACTTTTTGAAATATTTAAATACTTCAATCGTACTCAACCCCCATCTGGCTTTACAGCATTATACAAACTCAGAGAAATAACTAAAGAACATGGAAACAACCGCTGCCAAGTCCAAAGAGAACATTTCAGACACGTTGAGCCGACAAAACAGAGTATAATGAGAATTTATTTACTATTTCAAACCCTCCGGTAACAACAGGGGGATGGGCCGGACACGACGTGCACAAAATATATCAAAACGTTCTGAAGACGGCGGTAGGAGGCGCCGTCGGCTCCTTTCACGCAAACAGAAGGTGGCGGTGGTGGGCGTGGGACGGGGGCAGCACCTAAAGGTAGAGCCCCTCCGGTGTGCCTTCCTGCTTCTTGTACAAAACGTTTTCTTTCGATTTCTTGAAGTCTTCGTTGGTGACTTTCATGCGGCGTTCGCGTAAAGCCATGAGACCAGCTTCTGTGCAGATCGCCTGGGCAAACAGAGTAAAAAAAACAAATTAACCGACTGTTGTAGTCTTACTAACATGGAAATTGTTCTTTATAGTAATTAATCATGGCTAAAACTACATCCTTAATATTGACTGTTAAACCACTTTATAAAATCTCTTCAAATCAGAAATGATTAAATAATAAATAGTAAATCAATAATTGTATCAACAGGAATAAGAAAAATGACATCATATGAGCATGCCAAAAATGTATCTTAAAACAAAATATTACATTTGAATCTTCTTATCTTGTCTTTGTAATTTATTGTCTTTAAAATTCCAAATTATTTTGGTAATCAATTTGTCTAGAAATTATTCTTTCAATAAGTTGTTTAGACACACGAAAGCCAGAGATTTTGACTCAATTTTGCCCAGATAAAGCTGAACTTAATGTCCTGGTGGAGCAAATTTACAGGCAAAAGAGTGTTTCCAACAACAACACTACATTAACACATTCCATGTGATTTTCGTGATTCTTGCCCTGTCTGATAAAACCTTTTTCCTCGGCTCATGGCATGTTTTGGAGTCCGTATTTAGACCAGTTAATGGTCATTCAATGACTTAATTACTTGACTGCAGCCCCACATTATATTTTTTGTTGTGGATTATGTGGCGTTTGTGCATGCATTTATACTTTGTAATTTGAAACTTTTTTTTAAATAAAGTGCCAATAACTTGCCAAATGCAGTCTGTTCAATCTTATAACTGGGTAATGTTAGACCGTGCTGCTGCTCATCTACCACACGAGGGCAGCAAAGGTCAGTGTCTGGACTAGTATTTGAAACTACAGGAAACACTAACAACAATGCACCATGAAATGAAATAAATGCAAAAATTAAACGAGCGCGCGCACACCATGAAATGAAACGAGCGCGCGCACACCATAAAATGAAACGAGCGCGAGCACACCATAAAATGAAACGAGCGCGCGCGATAAATGAAACGAGTGTGCCCCATGATAAATGAAACGAGTGTGCCATGATAAATGAACGAGTGTGCACCACAAGTGAAACGAGTGTGCACCACAAATGAACGAGTGTGCACCACAAATGAAACGAGTGTGCACCACAAATGAAACGAGTGTGCACCACAAATGAAACGAGTGTGCACCACAAATGAAACGAGTGTGCCCCACAAATGAAATGAAAATGAGTGTGCCCCATAAATGAAATGAGTGTGCACTACAGCTACATTACTACTGTGAGGAGTGTGCATGTTCAGCGTGTGTATATAAAATCTGGGCGCTCATGCGTTTCATTTTAGTCCCGTCTCTTCCTGTCTAGTTAAGCAGTTTTTTCACCCCAAACTCCATCTGAATTGCTTTCACAGGTTTGTTTTCTCGCTCCACATTGAGCTCCGACTCGGTGCCAGACAGCAGGACTCTGTGATCGATACAGGGCTGGAGCCTGACAAGCTGGAGGGGGGTGGGGGGAAAAACGCAGCATAAAACGCTGCCTCGTCTAAGTTTCTGTGAGGTTTTCTACGATGGAAGCTCCGCGGTGAGAATAGAAGGGCTCACTTTGATGTCGGCCCCCGAGAGGTCGTCTTTGGCCAGGATGAGTTCGTCGAGCGTCACGTCGTCGGCCACAGTCATGCGACTCGTGTGGATCTGGAAGATTCGCCTTTTAGTTTTTTCGTCTGGCAGCGGGAACTCGATCTTGCGGTCGATTCTCCCTGAAAGCATAAGCAGGTGGAAGAAAAGGAGATGAAAAACACTAGATTAGCCTTTGAGAACTTCATAATCACAACCACTGCGTATTTTACTGAGCTGATGTTGGTAAGAAGTGCAGTTTTACTGTAAGATTGATTAATTTGTACACGGTGCCTGACAAATAAAGATTCAACTACACTACATTTCACATAAAATATAATATATAGTATAATAAATGTATAATATTTTATGAATATTGCGAAATGTCAAATACTGAACAGAGAATATTTTCCAATAATTATGAAAAGTTAATAGCTTTTCATAAAACATGAATACCAAATGTTCCACTCTGAGACCCCACAATCTCATGACACAAGTTTACATTTCTGTGAATCTAGATGTTGAAGTTCTGATTAATTAAACGAAAGAAATGTAATAAAGGTAGTAAATGTGCGCATCATTTATGTTTGCATCCAGACACACATCGACTAAAACGCTCCCTTTAAAAAAAGACCCCAGCCTGAACTCACCAGGTCTGATGAGGGCTGGGTCCAGCGTCTCGATCCGGTTCGTGGCCATGATGACCTTCACGTCTCCTCGAGAGTCGAAGCCGTCCAGTTGGTTCAGCAGCTCCAGCATCGTCCTCTGGATCTCTCGCTCTCCGCCCGAGTTAGAGTCATACCTGCAGCGGACGCACGGATCCACGTCAAACACGCGACCAAGAGCAGCGACTCAGTGTTTACCGTGACACGTTACCATCAAGTCAAATGCAAATGTTAAATGCACTGTATTTATCGTCGTTCTGTAAAGCATTGTAGAAATAAAATGTATTATTATTAAAACCGCGCTTCAACCGTCATTAAAGCACCAGCTCTAACAACGAGCAGGATCACTGAGATTGAGGTGGCCAGACTTCAATAGACCGTAACGACCCGAACAGTACGACTGTCCCAAATGTAAACAAGGACGGGGTGAGTCTCAGGTGTAACTCCTCCCTTTGGGGCGGGACTAATTAGAGCTCAAGAGAGAATAAACTCTGCAGCTCAAACCACTTCCATCAGACTGAAAATGAAATGACTTTTGGTGGAAGTGGAAACGTTTTGATTTCTAAAAAATAGAGTCAAGATGAAACCCTTTGTACAATACAGGCTAAATGCTATAACAAATCCATATTTTGTTTTCATTTAAGTGGGTTGTTTTATCTACTGGACATAAATCACAGTTTTTTTATCCAGAAAAAAATACAGGTACCTACAGTATAAAACAGGGGTGGGTTTACTTTCCCCGTGGCCACATTTGAATCCAGGACCAACGTGATCATTAACGTAACAAATAAATGAAATGTCTTTAAAATGTGGGTTACTGTGATCCATTATTTCACTGGATTTACACGTGTTCAACAGGTCTGAACGTAAGAAAAGAGAAAGTACGCTGTAATAATAATCATCAAAAACTGATTAAAACAGGTCACGAGTCGGATAATGCACAGCAAACATGAAAATAAAAATGGACTGCTGCAGAGTTCTTGAAAGATTCTAAATAATGAATCATCTTTTGACCACGATGCTTTGGCATCACTCCTGGAGCAAACTGAACCGACGGTAACAAACCCAGATGAACTGCTGCTATATTTAACCCTGAATACCACCTCCTCCCTCCCCCGCCTCCCGT
Organism: Chaenogobius annularis; assembly: GCA_015082035.1. Classification (NCBI taxonomy): domain Eukaryota; kingdom Metazoa; phylum Chordata; class Actinopteri; order Gobiiformes; family Gobiidae; genus Chaenogobius; species Chaenogobius annularis. Next base: position 57,406 of record BJKM01000258.1, read on the forward strand.
CGGCTCAGGTGAGGCTCGAAGGCGAAACATTGTTCTCTCGGGGCTCAGATTAAACCGTGCGCACACACCTCTTGGTGCCGATGGCGTCGATCTCGTCAATGAACACGATGGAGGGCGCGTGCTCCTCTGCCACTCGGAACAGCTCGCGCACGAGTTTGGGCCCGTCTCCGAGGTATTTCTGAATGAGCTCGGAGCCCACCACTCGCAGGAAAGTGGCCGATGTCTGATTGGCTACAGCCTTGGCCAGGAGCGTTTTACCTGAAGCACAAAAGGAGTAAGCCTTGAATTCTTCTCTTTCAGCTTCACATTTGTTGTAATAGTCAGATTATTAAATCAAATTATTTACTATCAATACTAATAATATAATGTCGGAATAAAGATTTTAACAGAAAATTATGAATATTCACCTTTTCATCGAATAGATACAAAGAAATATGACTTACATTGGGGCAATAAATAGCTTCTGTGTGTAATTATTAATATTACTACAGTGTTCCTGGGTAATAAACATCGTACAGCTGTTCTAACATTTTAAGGCACATTCATTTCATTGGGTTTATAAAAGTGAGAGGCTTAAATCTGAAGCGCCCAACTTTATTTGAATAAAAGCAGAACTTTATGACAAAATCAGACCGGTGAGTCATAAGTTTTAAAGCCCTAATTTGAATACTTGTACAATTTAACGATGCTCCAAAAGGCTTGTGGGAGCTAGAGACGAGCTTGATCAAATTAAATACATACTTCCTCACTTCACAGCAGGTAATGCAGCTTTAAGGAAAACACTCTTTCGGTCTTACATAATTTCGGATGACATTTAAGAGTTTTATTACAGGGCTTAATGCATCCTTTTATGCAGCCAAATGGAGTCCGGAGTCCACTTATCAAACCCACATTTGAGTTTGTCAAAAGCAGCAACAAATGTCAAATTACTCATAATTCACCATCAGGATTAGATCTGGAATTGACAGCACTGAAACCACTAAGAATCTGATTAATCACAGGTTAATTTGTGATTAATGCGTCCATTTCTTTCATTAATAGCATGAGTTAGCGTGTTAACTTTGACAGTTCTAATAAGAACATAAATAATAGTATGATTTTCCTTTTATTAAATTGTTCTAGACTTAATAACTGAATGCTTAAATTCAGTTGTGTGTGTGTGTGTGTGTGTGTGTGTGTGAGTTAAGTGTGCGCACCGGTGCCCGGGGCTCCGTACAGAATGACTCCTTTGGGAGGTTTGATGCCCATTTCCTCGTAGTATTCTGGATGTGTGAGAGGGAGCTCCACAGACTCCTGTTCAACACAAAGACACACAGAAACAAGAGGTAATAACAGGCTAGAGCTGGGAAATATAGTGAAAGACTGATAATATTACAAATGATGTTTTGGAGATAGATAAAATTGGAATATCTGGCTAAAACAGATGAAAATGCAAGAATAAAACACACCACTATCACAAGAATGTATCAGAGTGTTATAACTACATTTTAGATAGTTCGATGGCCTACAAGAAGCATCCAACAACACTTCTGCATTTATGAGTTCCATGTGTTGAAGAAAAACATCTTCATTGTTCATACACCTGCTTTAACGCAAAATGCTTCAAAAAATGATTCATTGCAGATGTCTTTTGCTTTAAAACATTTGTATTGATGTATTTTTTCTTTGTTTCTTTCTATGCAACTGCTTTGCTGAATAAGAAAACCAGTCTGTGCTAAAACGTGGCGTACCTTGATCTCCTGGATCTGGTTGTCGAGTCCTCCAATGTCTGCGTACGTTTCCTGTGGCGCTTTCTCTACTTTCATCACAGTCACTAAAGGATCTGTGTCATCCATGAGAACTCCAATCACTGCATGAACCTGGGAGGAAAACCAAAATCAATATTCAGAAGTTAATCAAACAAACATTGACTAGGTTTAGGGAAAAAATATGAGCCCCAAAACATTGCAATCAATATCGTAACAAAACTTTACACTGTATTTTTGTTTGTACAATTAACATTATATATGCTTTTGCACATGGAGCTGACAACTTTAACCTCAAAGATTGTATAAAATGGAGTTTACCTTGTGGTTGAGCAGCACCGAGCAGCCGGGCTCCAGCAGGTCCTTGTCCACAAACGACAGGATGCTGACGTAGTGCTCAGATCCCACAGACGTGGACACGATGGCGTGGTTATCATCGATGATTTCCTCCAGAGTGCCCACAGACATCGGAGTGCCTCTGAGGTCGTCCACTTTAGACCTCTCCTCCTGCCAGAGCATAAAGATGTAAGTGTCTGCTTTTGATGGATCATTTACGGCTACGAATAAAAGCCTGACCTCCTGCTTCTCCTCCAGGGGCTTCATTTGCTCCTGGTTCCTGATGAACTCCTCCTCCATCAGCAGATAGTCTTTGATGCGCTCCTGTTTCAACAGCTTCAGACGGCACTGAGTGTGAGGGGTGACTGGAGAGACAAATTTATGAGCAAGTCACACAAGTAATCACTGATAAAGAAAAAAATGTGAGACAAAATTCTTATAATATGAGATAAGAGATTTGGTCCACAAGAACAAGACAAGATTAAATTTTGACATAATTTATATTACATTTTCCGTTCCAGTTCACAATTTAAGAGTCATATTTGAAATTATTTGATGTCATTGTGGCACTGCTTTTTGGAACTATATCTTCTCAAGAGGTGCAACTCACCAGCTTTAAGCCTGTTTTTTCCAAGCCAGAGATCTTTAACATCTGTGTGTATTATCAGTAAAAGTAGCTGATCACCGTCTGCACTGCATTTCTTACCAAGTGGTAGTTTACTGGCAGCATCTGGTCCCTTGGTCTTCTTCTTTTTCTTTCCAACTCTGGTGGGAATGGGGGGCTCATACTTCTTTTTCTTATCCTAAGAGTACAGACATTTGGAAAATGTTTTAATTTTCAGATAAATAGTCAATCGTGAAAAAAGTATATTTTTTAAAACAGCTGCATTATCAATAAACAGTGGAAAGGAAAGCCTGTTTATTAGCTGAAATAAAATATACATAATCATTTATAACACCAAATCAGAGTCGTGTCCTTATGTCGCGGTGTCATCCTTCTTACCTTGTCGTCCTTCTTTCCTCCTCCAGGTCCGTGTCCTCCGCTCTGACTTTGACCCTGTACAAAAACATTTGTTTAGAAACCGCCAAAACTCTACATACTTGAATGTTTATCTTGGTAAAGATTTCCCTCAGCAGCAGCGTTGTTTACGTGGAGCTGACATGACTTAGCATTAGCTCCTGACACATTCAGCGCGACACTTCAGACAAGCTATGATGATGTTCATGTCTTTGTCCAAACAGGAGAGCATTTTACATATAGATCATACAAGTAATAATTGTTAAAGTTCGCAATAGGAGAAAAAGCAGCAAGCGACATTGTAGCTTAACGGTTAGCCACAAGGAGATACATCACTGTACATTTCTAATCGCTACACACCATCAAACAAAATTGTCTTTCAGTTCATCGTTTGGAGTTGACATTTAAATACCATTTTAAACCGTAATTTCCGTCTATTTTAATCCATTATATGATTTGATTTCAAGGTAAAATCGCCGCAAAGAAAACTGCTTGCTCACTTACCATTGTTGCTTGTCGCTTGGATATGACGTCAAACCATTACGCATTATTCACGCGACAAAAATGACAGCACCGTTAAAGCGCCTTCTAGCGGCGAGTGTAGTGAAAGTAAATACACGTGGAGCCCGACATTTTATATGATAGTAATTTATTTTTCATATTTTAAACCTATTATTATGCTGTTATAATATTTATTTGAGAGTGTTAATAAAAGTGTTGATATTGGGGCATTGAGGGTCACTTGGGAAATTAAGCTCAATAACGGCAATAACACTGTAGTTATTTTATCATTATTTATCATTTACTTACAGGAAGTCATTGCATATTTTTTTTAGCTTTTATCAATTGTTATATGAAGAGATAAATATGCTGCATTTACATGATTATGTCACAACCTCAGATGGGCAAGAGCCACTTTCCCCTTATGATTGTGTGGGCCTTTACCATGAAAGGAAAATTCACAAATGTTTAACCTGATTTTTTCAGAACCAGGAACTCATTGTATTACGCAAATTATTTGCTATGGTAACAAGGCTCATTTTTCATAACTCTGGCAGCTATGGATACGTCAAGGCCAACCCAGTAACTCTGTACAGCCAAAAAGTGTAAAGTACAGCAGTCACTGCAGTGTTGCTTGTATAGGATATTGTCAGGTGTATTGATTTAGCACTAAAAATAAACCTAAGATGGTGGTGTATAGCCCTTTCAATCAATTTAGTCAAAGTGAATACAGTAAACCTAAGTTCATCAATATATGGCATTATAGGTAACTGTATTCATTTAATAAATCATCCTCTTTGTCTTCATATTCTTATTAGCAGACTTAGCTAGACTTTGATTGCTAGAAATTCACACATGGGTTTCAGAATGATGAACAATTAGGACTGTTTCCATAATAATTAAATATTCAATACACAATATTAGGTGATATGTTTGGAATGGTGAAAAGTCCTAAAATTGTTCAACTGACTATGTCCTGTTACAGAACTTACAAACCTGGCAATGACAACAGGTTAGTCGACAAATCCTTTTGTACATAGTATGTCCTTGACAGCCTTACACCTTCAGCATTGATGGTCGTCTATCATTCTCCTGCATATGTTGTTGCTGTGTGTCACACGAGCTCGTGATAGATCAATGATTATGTACACTTCTACAATGTGTGCCCATTCTAATCATGGCATTAAGGTAATTGGCAGAGGCATGCTGCGGCTCACTAATCCGCCCATACAACCTGACATTTGAATACATTATGGACTTGTAAATTAAGGCATATTATTCATGACATGTTTGACGTGGAAGTCGATGGTCAGTGCTCAGGCTGATGGTGGCAGAGTGAACTCACTCATGAACTTATCCTGGTTTGACTCCTGGGCTGCCAAGGCCTTTCTGTTTGCATGTTTCTCTCAGTGGCTAGGGGAGTTTCCTCCAGTCTCCGGTTTCCCTCATCAACCTAAAACATGGGCAAGCCGACTCAAGATCTGGAGATGCATCCCAGGTAACTGTGCGAAGGCAGCTCCTGCTCCTGACAGAAGCTTGGGTCAAATGAGAGAATGAATTTCCATTGTGTATTTAATTCTACAACGCGGGAAATATCAGGGTATGAGGGAATCAGACTGTGGACTCTCTTGTTTATTGGAATCTATAAAGCCATATGTTTCTTCTTGAACATGGTTAGTGACCGAAGTTGTTTTCATATTGTTGTATAAAAAATTAAGAGGCGGGGAGGGGAGAAGAGGCCCAGAATCCCCTGCTATATAGAAAAAACATATACAGTGTTACATGTTTTTCTAATTATTAGGCCCTTTGTTTGGTGGCATATGCTGGTCCATAGCTTTATGTCAGTTACGTGGCCATTCAAAATCAGGGGGAACATTACACACAAGCAGCACACTATTCTGACAGTTTAAACATTGAAATATTAACTATATTGTCTACGAACTTTGGCCTTTGTTTACAGTAACATTTTTATTACATGTCACAGTTCCTGCCCATGTCCAACCAGGAAGTAATATGATAAACTTCACTAACATTGTCGATAAGATGTTGACTCGGTTTTAGTGAAATGTGTAGTCCAACCTGTCAACTGCACATCAATATAATTTTCAAACGCTTATGCAAACACGTCAAAATGCCAAATACCTCAGCAGAAAATCTCATAAAACATGTTCAAATGGTCTTCAACACGCACTTGTCCACTCTGCACTGGCACATTGTGTTTTCCAGTTTTCATTTTGTATTAATCCACGAAAAACAGTATGTTCTCTCACAACAATAATACGTGCTATTTATGTTCACAACACGTACATAAAACATTCTGTCCAGTAACACATTCAGAATGTGCAAAATACCTCCACTGATTTGAAATAGTTTAGCTGTATTATGATTATTATCTAGCACACTGCATTTTACACATTTTCCTCGCACTAACAAATTAAGTCGTATGTTTTTTTGTTTTTTTTCCCCCCTTTTCTGGCAGTTTACGAGAGCTGTTCCATAGAGTATATTTTCTATTTTAATCCACTAATATATTTGCAAACCAGGACAGAAAAAACTATTGACAAAGACTCATTGTACCTTCAGACTCTACACAAATATCCATAGCTCTTAAGGGCACGTCTCTCTCTTATTATTGTCCCACAGTATATTCTTGGAAGCCTTTATGTCTTGTGTTTTGCTCTTTGATGTGTATATTTTAATTTGCGCAGGCATTAACATTGGCAAAGCTAATCTCCTGTGTACAGTCGTCTCCATAGCAAAGAGTGGAGGCTGCCGCTGTTATTTTTAGCATTCGTTGGAGATCACGAAAAGGTTTTGCTTTTGTGATATTTTGATTGCAGCGACTGATGTTTGCAGAGAAAGTGTTTAATGAGGAACAGTCAGACATGTCTTCTGATGGTGGGACACTTTGACCTCAAGACAAAATAGACAGGAATAAATGGAGCTTGCGCTTTCCGCAGTGTTGTTCAGACACAAAAGTGACAATTGGTTTTGTCTTTACTTTTGGGTTGCCATGCGTATCTGGAATAGTTGGTTTAGACCTGGTTACAGTGATTTTCAAACTGGGAAAGAAGAAAGTACAGACCTTTCCAAACCTTTAAATTTTCTTGTGAGTTACCAGCCCGGAGATAAAAGTTTGAGAATCAATCAAAAGTTATGAACATGTATGTTGAATTTTAATATTTCTTTATATATTTCTTCACTTCCTGCAATTGCATGATAATAATGTAAATGTCATTAATCCTCCATGTGGCAGAATTAAATAGCCACATAAAAGAGCTCTCTTCTTTCAGATGTACTGTCAATCAACCATAATGCTTACTTAGAATCCTAATTCATAATGTATTTACCCAAGCCATTACCCAAATACCCAGTTGCAGAGACAGCTGTGCTACCAGTCTGAATTGAAAACTTTTATTGATGTTTTTGTCATTTTACATGATGATGGACTTCATGAACCAAAGCATGAAAGACATTTTTCATTTGGAACATTCATTTGCTACAGTTTTCCCTCAAAAAATACCATCATTTTTTCTTCGTTGCTGAATTTCCAGAAGTAATTTCACATCTGTATAATCTGTAATCACACCTCGTCCTGTTCAGTTTTGAGCTGGTAACAAAAGCCCCGGACAATGCTCACTGGACAATTTTCAGCTCTTACGGCGCATTTTCACACCCGGCAACACTATTCTACGTTCAGGGAAAGTCAGTGCATCTCATGTGTATTTCATGAATTTGTTGATCCCACAGCCTTGCATTAAAGCAATCCTCCTGTACATTCAACATCGACATTAAGAAAACTGTGGATGTCTTCACTTACAAATGGACAGCCGTTTGAAGTACTCTGCTCAAGTGAAACCGCAGGAAGTAGACTTTTGTGGTGTCGTTCTCTGCACATTAAGAGTAGAATTTATGTTGTTTCAATTTGACTTCAAGGTGCAATTTGTAACTTTTCTGGTCTTCATATATGGTATTGCTTTGCCATCTGTTAACTTGCATTTATTCAATTATAATCAATAATCAGAGAGGTGTTTTGCTGCTAAAAAGTCAATACATTCAAAAACATGCATTCTTACAGTCAGCAGTAACGCCTTCCCACAGATCTGGCCTGTAACTTGGCCTGGTGGCATCTGTTTGTCTCCATGAGATAATGTTTAAACTGCATAAGACAGGTTTGATTACACATTTCACTAATACATATTGAACATGATTACATTTAAGATTTTAATTAAAATGTTGCCTGCTTTTCCCCAGTTTGATCATTTTGGTGAAGTTTACAATTGTACTTCCTGGTTGAGCAGAAATTACTTGTTTTTAAAATGTGTATAAATTGTCTCTGCATTTTGGAGTGTCGCTTATTGATGACACAGACGGATTGTGTTAAGAATTCAGCTCCTGTCATTCATTTTATTCGTTCATATTTTCTTCACAAACTGCAACTTGACTGATGTACAATAATTAGCACAAGTTCTATCCCACCGAACTAAATCATACTAATAAAAAAACAAACAAACATGAAAACCTGTCATACAAATGTCATACAGTGGAACAGGAAACTCTATAACATCTCCATGGAGACAAGGAGCTGGTGAAAGGTTTTGCTTGGTAAAATTTAAATAGTCTTTTCTTTAACATCAGTCAATAGGAGGGAATTTCATGAGTGCCAGATTCAGACTACGTTGGAATTATGGGCATTTTCAACACATCAAAGGGACATTTTAGCGTTTTCTTTCTTTCTTTTTACACTTTACAATTTGATGCTTTATGGACTGTGTTGTTACAATTGCAAGCTGCGGCTAACATCCAGGACGCACTGTAATCAGATGTAAAAACTGATATTGCACCAGTTTGGTCCATCACGTGTGTCAAAATATCTTGCAAATTAAGGTGGCCTGACAAAGGATGGTTGTGAAAAATACCTTTAAAAGCATCACTCATTATTTATCATCTGTTCTGCTTTCTAATGTGCTGATATACTGATTGTTCATATGCTGAAAATGTATTTTTATTATTAATTCAGGCTTGTGGATCACTGTCTTATAAAATGGGACAGTACACACTTGAAATAAGAAAAACATAGTGACATTTTGGTGTAACTTGTCCCATTTAACCTCTTTGGGTGCGTTGACACTTGCTTTGAGCCCGGTAGACTTGGTTTGGTCCTGTTCTTGTCCCTGGTTAGACGTTTAGTTCTGAGTTAAGTCTCAGGTTGGTACCAATTTTGCAGAATGCTGTGCTGTGTGGGCATGTGTGAGCGCGGCCAAAAATCTCCCCGTGTGCCGTGTGGTTTTTTATTTTGCTTGCCTCCGCTGCTCCATCCAACTCCGTTTTGCATATTGCTGCATCATAATTTCAACATTTTGCAGCTTTCCAAAGTCGTTGTATTGGCAGGATGGACCAAATATTCCTTCAAACATCTTCACAAACGATCAGGAACACAGCTTGTGAATGTGCTCTTGTAATGGGCCTGACAACCGCGGCATATGATCCTCCGTTCTGCAGCGAGAGTACGTGAAGATGCTCGGGTCTTTAAATCTCCGGGAGAGCAGCAGAACGGGGCTTTATTGATCACCATGGAAACTGAGGCCCTGGCCATTACGTGCGCAGCCGTCCAGATGTTCTCGGCTCGTTGGTGGGCTTTTCCTTTTTACACTACACGCTGAAGGACGCTCCTCTCCTCCTCTCTTCAGTGAGGATTGTGATGTGCAGGATGTGGAAAGCCGCATCGTGTTCAAGTCGTGGGATCGGCTGATGTCAAACTCTCAGGCGGAGGGCATGATTTAAAAAGGTTATACGCTATTTACAAAGGGGAAAAGAAGACCACTTGTGTGCAATTGTGAAAGCAACCCAGTATTAATACATTTTATTTATTTGGTTTATTTGACTAGGGACAGATGCGTCAGAGTGCTTATGGCTTAAGTTCATTTGCAGCACGTGTCCCGAGAAGGACTTTTATCACACAACTTTTATGTTTAACTTTATGTTTATTTGAATTGGCAGATAAACTTTTCAACTACAAAAAATAAAATACTATATTGCTGGGTTTATGTGGCATCATTCTGCAGAAATGTTTTTGTAAACCTGCCTGGCAACCGATGGAAATGTACATGTTTGCCTGAACAAATTAAACACTCATTAAATAAATAAGTAAGTAAATTAACACTATATATTATTATCATAGATTATTTTAAAGATGTTTATTGCTGTGCACTGGCTGTATGAAATAAATAAATTGACGGCAATCAAAATGACTTTAGTTATAACAGCTCCGGGTAGACTCCATGGAGATAGAAAGTTAAAGGAGACATATTATGCCTTTTACAGGTAATAGTACTGAACTAGACCATAAGTAGATCATAATCTTACATTTTGTTCTCTGTAAACTGCAGTATTGATCAAAAACTTATAGTAAAAGAACAGGTTCATTGACTGCAGAGCTGATAAGCCCCGCCTCTTCATTGTGACATTTCACTGTAACAAGAAGCAGGTTGTCATTTACATGTTACAGGTTGAAGTTGATTTTGCATAATACATCCCCTTTAAAGCCAACGTTTGGAACATTCTCTATAGAGACAAATATGTTTTATGGCAGTCTGTGAAATGTTCCAGGCAAAGTAAGAACATCTCCATGGAGGATTACGGTTTAGGTTTTTACAGGTTTTTAGTGCAATAAAAGCACCTGTAATGAAGTAAATGCCTTCACCCCCACTGTTTTTTTGCTGAAATCTTTCTCAGTGAGGCTTTAATATGCAGATTGTTTGTAATCTGCCTTGTACTTTATCACTACTTACACTCATACTGTTTTTGTTCCTAATCTTTTTTAATAAAATATCATATAATTGACACAAAGTGGCTCCATCTGAGAGTGTGACATCTTCATGTTAGAGAACCAAAATAACAGCCAGAACTGCCAGAAATAAAATCACTCACAACCTTTTAAAATTCTCATTACAACATGAACAAAACCTGGATGCAGCCCATTCATCATTTTGATTGTCCACTGAGCCACGAGTTTGGTCTTGGGTGGTCTTATCTGTCCACACTGGTCTCTGCCAGTCTGTTGTTCATGATACCGAGGGCGCCCACTCCTCCAGAAAATCCGTTGTGCCTGGAGCTGGAGCCGGGCTGCCGTGGGTGACCAATGGCCATCTCGGATAACTGCTTCTGCATTATGGCCAGATTCACCTGCAAAAACACAGAACACTTTATACCTTTAAATCGATTGCTCTCGATTTTTGATTTCATTCAGTCTTTTCAAAAACACAATACAAATTATGGGTTTGAGTAATTTAGTTCATTAACATAAACTACATAAACCTTTAATCTGTGCCATTTAAGACAATGTTGTGAATAAGTATTGGCTCTCTATAAAAAAACAAACATCTATTCATTTATTTAACCATTTCAAAAGAACTGTGACCTGAAAATAAATAAATTAAAGTTGTGTTTTTTGAGTGCTCTTCAATGTCACCTTTAAACATTCTCTTTCAGCCCATTGGCCGCGGCAGTGGAATTAAGAGTGTATAAAGACATTCAACAAATTATCCAAACCCACAATGCACATGATCCTGAATCTGCAATGCTGTAACCGTATAGTTGCTACAGAAACATGTCATTGTTGAAATGTCTATCCTTGCACTGTTTGACTCGGTAAAATAATTTCATCCTTGTAAAAGTAGCCTTGCAAAATTGTTCGTCTATCATTCTGCCATTCGTTTTTGTTACAAACGCTCTCATTTACGACACATCACTGTAAAATTATGTAAAAAGCATTCAACTGGTTCATAACGCAGCAGCAAGATTACTATGCAGAACTTAAAATGTTCCTCTTTGAAATAGCTTATGGTCAGGCCAATTAGGAACAGAAATAAAAACCTAGTTTCCAGCGACAGTGCCCTAGGAGCAACTATGCAGAGGGAAGTATGGCAGCTTGAGCACTGTCCTCTGGTTTCTCCTATAGACGACATTTATTCATTCATTTTTTACCGCTTGTTCCCATTCCCGCGGGTGACTGGAGCCTATCCCAGTGCCTTTGGGCCTTAGGCGGGGTACACCCTGGACAGTGGCCAGCTCGTTGCAGGGTTGACACAGAGACATAGACACATGGTTCTTCTGAACATTGTTTAAATCTGTTTTTCACTGTCGCCCTTCGAGGCAACTGCTGTTTCGGGCGTTAAAAATAAATGGAATTGAATTGAACTGTGCGCTTTCAGGTGAACTGTCCCTCACTGCAGTCTTGTCACATGGCTCATGTTCATATATAAAACCATATCTTCATCAGCCACTACAGCAAGTCTCCTTCAGGATAAAACACACGATTCTCGAAGCACATCAAACTCAAAACTTCTAAAGGCCAGGTCACTTACGGCCTCATTTCATTTCAATTTCCTGCTGCTAATGATGTCATTTGGCTCATAACTTACTAAAACTGTGTCTATGATTCCTCTTTCTGCTTTTAACTGTAAACTAAAGGACATTTTTAAGCACTTGTGTAAATGTTTTACTTATGAATGATGTGCAAATTGTGTGTTCACTCCCTCTCCCTTCCCTTTGGGTGCTCTCAGACACACCCAGGCCAACGTTGTAAATAAGAAATTGTTCTTAATGCTTGGTAAAATAAAAAGGTAAGATAAATAGTATAATAATACTGAGACTGTTCAAAAAAACTGTTGGGAGACATTTACATTTGTAATGATTAATATGACCTAATATGACCATATATATATGTAATTTTTGGCCACAATATATTTTTTTGTCACATTCTACTCCCCAGACACAGCTGCATGTGCAAGTGTCATTGGCTTCATCCTCAGAACATCAAAAACATTTTTAACAGTAACTGTAGGACACAAAGACTCTTGAAAGCTCCTGTCGCAGTATGGTCAGTGAGACAATGTTCATTCACACTGAATTACTCTTTAAGGTTTCACAGATGTTACGGTCCAAACTGTTGTAGTTGTACATGCTTTTGGACAAAGAGAGGTACATACAGATAAGATAAGGTCCTAGAATTGAACCCACTGCCAACTATATACTGCAACATCAGATATATCCATGAAGTAATGAAAACCTTGCACTGTTGTCAAGGCAATTTACAACTCAAAACAAAATGATGTCTTTTGAATGGAGAAAGGGGCTCAACATGCAATATAAACATGGATAAATTAAAGATTAAAAAAAAGGTCTGAAACTAAGATGGCACAAAAAAACAAATACACTGCCTATTTTAGAGTGACTTAAAATAGAAATGAGTACTTTTTCCTAATCAGAAAGTGTAAAATTCTACTATAGTTGCAGTAAATCCCTATTTGTGTAATTTTGCTAGTGGGTTTAATGCTCAAATGAAACTAATATGATAATGTAGCACATTATAATTGTAACTCAGTGTTTAAGTGTCCTTCAAAGTGATATTCTTTTTTTAATATGCAAAGATATTTAATCAAGGATATTTGTCTTTAATGAAATGATATTTAAAAAAAAAAAAAAGTAATCTGTGGTAAGGCCTTGGTGGGATCTATAAAATGTGGCCAAGATATTACTACTCAATAAAGTTAAGCACAAAGTGTTGAGGTGTTCAGTGTAAGTAGCTCCGGACTGGTTCTGTGTTTATATTCTATACATGAAGATCTCTCAGTCTGGTCACCATCACCTCCTCCACTGCAACACTACATATACTCAGACTCAGTTATACAGACACGGTTGTTTATTTCAGTGACATGATGGAAACTGAGGAGCTCATTGGTCATCATCATTTTAGAACAAAATCAAACTACTTTCACCAGCACAGCAGCAATGACAGACCCGTCTTCCTGAGCCACGTTTGCTCAGATTTAGAGTTGGGTGGGTAGAGACTCAGAATGGGGGCTCCGTCTTGTGTAATCAGCCCAGCCGATTCAGAACCCCCCCTGGAGTAGGAGGAGTAGGAGGTCGAGGCGTGGTCCAGCTCCCCAACCTCAGTCAATGATCAACATCATCAACTACGGTACATTTCACTAGCAAGGACCCCGCCACAACAGTGGAATATGAGAGAATGTTTATTTATAATAGTGCAGTTCAGAACCCCCAAAGATGATTTAAAATGAGCAAAGATGATCTGGATCCCAACGTAAAGCCTGGCTGAAAATGAAGATGTTAACTGAGTGGCACGAGAGCAGTGGAGCTGGAGTGTCAAAGACTCTCTGAAGAGTAGCTGGATGGAATCTAAAAGCAGTCTGTCCATTACTGGAGAAGAGGATTAAATACCGGTGCAGTTGAATAGAGTTTTGAAAGAGGAGATTATGGTGTTCCTCTGGGGAATGTGACTACTGGAGATAAAACCTAATCTAATATCTATTAGAAAACGGATCATGATTCTTGTTCAACCGAACGCGCTGGCTGACTGATTGCCTCTCTATCAGGAGACCAGAGATGACAAGAGATTCAGGGATAGGCCGGTTAAATAGGGCTTCTGGGTAATTAGAGGTGTGGCTAAAGAGTGGAGGTGTGGTTGCTGGAGGAGTGGGAGGTTGAGGCGTGGTCCATCTCCAGAACCTCAGTCAATGATTAACAATCATCAACTCCATGTTTGTTTTGAGATGAACCTTGCGTATCCTGATTGGATAATCCACCTAACAGTAATTTGAATATCAGGGGATTAAACCAGTGTCCGAAATTAACATCTTTGTAAAGTATTGATGAAACCTGTATTCTTTGCTGGACATGCAGGAAGTATTACTATGTTGAAATGAATTAGATGGAATTGTGCCAGGTTTAGTTGCAACACAGAGAAAGTGTAAATAACTTGATATTCTGCGGTTCAAAAACATTTATTTTCTATTATTTTTTTGCCGTAGATGAGTAAATGTCTACCTCTACCGTCCACGGGAATCAGACCTACTTATATCAAAATGTCCTGTTCAAATACAAGTCAAGAAATAGCTGAAGTTACACAGTTTTTTATACCAAACACACTGAATTCCCTGGTGACTCTCCTCTATTTTTCTGTGCAAGTCGGTAATTGCTACTATTCTCTCCTCTTTCTATCTGCTGTAAAATCACAATGCCAAGAGCATTCCCTGGACAAAACAACAACAGACACAATCACTGCTGTGCTAAAATAAGATCATTTACATAAGTCGTCACCAATTAATCGAAGCATGCATGTGTTTTTTATCAGTAAATTAAATGCATAATGATTTATATCTGCAAATCTTATGTTCAGTCCGTTGAGAAAATATTTGTGTTGTGACTGTATAGTTGAGATAAGGCCAGAGTGGGGCAGTTTCTCCTTTTAACACCAGTTGGATAAGAAATCGAACATGACTGATTAAAAAAAAAGGGTATACTGTTGCTCAAAATTGATGGTGTTCCTTCTTTACTCAAAGTTGCATTTTGATTAATTCATGCATGTTTGAGATAATCCTAGTTTGTCCTACATTTGAGGCTTGAGTGCTCAGAAAATGTCCCACCCCCTATCCCCGCCCACATCTCTGAACTATAACTGTGAGTATTTGAAAAATTACTCACACATTGGGCTAAAATGTTCAGTCCATTCTTTACAAATAAAAATGCATAAATGATTATTCACTGCTTGTTACGTTGAAATGGCTTATCAATTCTGCAGTTTTGAACAGGAATCAAGTCAATGAACAGACTTCTATTACTGAGCCGTTTTAGATCAACATTGAATATTACAAAGAACTAAATGTAAAATAATGATCTACTTATGTTGTAGTTTAATAGTAAGTTCCTGATAAAATTCATAATAAGTCTCCTTTAAATGTGCACCGCGTTTCTCCATGTATATGCTATTACTTTGCCTACAATGTTTCACAGAATGGCATTAAACGTTTCTGTGTCTATGGTGAGTAGACACAGAAAGTAGGTGATGCCAACAGGCAGGAATTACAAGCCAGATCTTTGAGGTGAGTCCACTTACTGTATTCTAAGCATGCATTTCAGTGTATTTTCTAAGCAATAAAACACTTAATTTTCAATAAATAGCAATAAATCAATATAAATAAATCAGTCAATCAAATAACTTAATTGACCATTTAAGCACAGTGACCAGTAGAAAACTGAAACAAAGGCTTAAGAGGGCAGTTTGACTAAAGTGTCCCTCTTCTGTGTCCTGTAGGACAGACAGCCTCCAGGGGGGGCCGGTGAACTCTGGAGACACAAAAGGAAAGCTTTCTTCTGAGTCTCACTTGAACTTTGGTGTGGAAAGTCTAATTTCCGAGGTCCTTAACTAGCCCCATGCACAATCTCCAAGGATACGAAAACATCCAAAAGCTTTAATCCAAACTTTTGGTTGGCTTTTGGCTTAGTTAATGACCACGGCACACATTAAGAGCTGCCGTTTTGAAGACAACCATCTCATAAAATCCATGATAATTTCCTGCTTCTACCAAACACATTCATTTTGACATATTTTTCACTTGTTTGCCTTGTTCATCTAATCCACAAGCTGGTGCCTTGATGAAAAGATGTGTTTGTTATTCCCATCATTTGCTAATTGTGCTGCGGGGATATAAAATGACTAGATGCGTCACACTGCGTGAATATGTGTTTTGGGCATAAGGGACTTTGTTGTTTGTTTAATTTTAAGTAGGACAATTGTAAAATAAATTGTAGCATTTTAAATCCAATTGCATTAAGAGAACAAGTGAGAGCTAATAATGGCTGCACCACTTCAGGGGAACATTTTTATTGGAATTTCAGCTCCTCCAATCAACAGAGAAATGATCACATAAGCTGTTTGTAATCATACGTTTGATGACACGTTCACTAAATATCCAATTATCCTATTTTTAGAGCCATAACAGAATTCAGTAAATTGTCATTCCTTGTTTTGATTATAATACCCTTTTTGAATTAGGTTAGATGCATTCTCTTTTATTAAAACATTTTCGTTGTTAGCCGAAGCCCCTTTGAGGTTACCTCGTCTCTGTTTCTCCGTCTTACATCTATTTATTTGAGATGCTCATTAAAATCCAAACCTCTTTATATTCAGATGATTCATTATTAAACGGTACAGTGCAGATTGTTCGCGATAAATGTACGTCAATAGAATAATCTTTAATGTTGTATGTCTTTAAGCTTCTCTAGCCTCTAGTGCAGTGTCCACCATCAATTTCATGTCACTATGAAGGATATATCTGTTAGCATCATGTTGCTAATTGTTGTGCTGCTAATTTGACAACTCATTCAGCTCAATTCATCTCTGAGACCAAAGGGTGACAGATACCAAATACAACCATTCTCTTCAGGACTTTCTAACCAGGATGTATCAAACTAGTGTGACTGAAGCTAAATTAGGGTGACCAGATTTTCAAAACTCAAAACTGGGACACTATAATTTCACCAAAGGAGACAACCAATTTTAAATAGAATCTGCATTTATTTGCAGTCAAAACAGTTCACATAGCTTACTTTTGTTTTGTTCCTTTTGTATGAAATGTATTATTGCAATACTGTATTATTGTAACACTGTTGTTTGGCAGAAATTGAACGTGGCCAACAAAACAGTTAAAAAAATAAATAAAAGTTGGAACATTTCAATAGAAGCATTGAGTTACAAACATGTGGAGGACAGTTGAGATTTTTTATTGGTTTATAGTGCAAGGGCTACTATGGCAACTGTTGTGATTGCTGACCAAAGAGATCACGCTTTAAGCACGAGTGCAATCAGCGCTTTGACTGCTTCTCTTTACCATTCGCCCCTCAGCAGACATTAGATTTCTGACAAACCGGGACACACGGGACGAAGCCTGTACAAAACCGGGACAAATCTGGTTTGGGAGCTATGCACCGGGACACAGGACCTAACTCGCAAAATCGGGACTGTCCCGGGTAAATTGGAACGTCTGGTCACCCTAAGATAAATGCTACTTCAGGTGTGTTTTTGATGAGGGAACAATGTTAGAACATGGCTAAAAAAATTATAATTTTCTCAGCAAAACGTTGACTTGATCTTGTGATAAACGGCCGTATTTCTAGTGATGCTAACTCTTGAGTCAATTCTTGGCAAAACAAAGCTAGTGCACGTTAGCCTCAGCTGTTTCTTGTTTATTGACTCAAAAAGAATCTATTTCTGGTGCAGAATGCATCTAACATGATCCAAACCATCCATAAAAAGACGAGCAGAGAATTGAAAAAAAAAAAAACCCCAGAAAAAGCTGGAGTGAAACCTGAAGTCATTTGTTGTATACTTTAGCTATGTCGTTGAATTACCTATTTAAGTGTTTTTATGAATTGCGGAGATTGGCCTTTTTCAGTTCAGGTACAAGTTTAATTCAGGTACAATTTAGATTTTATTCATTAAGAAAAAAAAAAAAAGAAAGATGTTTGGCTGTAAATACACTGGATTTAGCTCAAGGCTAATTAATATAGATAGTCCCATTGGACAGGGGGTAAAAGCAGATATAATAGTGTAAACAAACAGTATAAAGCACACACAAATGTGGAGGAACATGAGTTTAATAGCTAGCCTTGTCACACTTCCTTCTCGCCCTGATTAAGAACCACGATAGAGGAAAAGCCCACCAGTATGCTCATGTAGATGCCAATTCTAACCCTAACACCCCCCCCCCCATATGTAAATGCTTTTACAACACACTACTTAGCGTAAAGGACATTTTCCTGAACCATGAGTCAAGTACAACCCTTAAAGAATAAGTCACTCTCTCACCTTATTGGCTGCCAGGAAGTCCCTCATTGAGATCATCTCCCCAGACATCCTGCGCCCGGTGTCTGTCTCACTTTCGTTCACCGCATCCGTCTCGATGGAGGGGTCCCGGCGGCTCCTGAGGTTTCCTGGGGCCACCACGTTTCGCCGTGGGTGTCTGTGTGGGTGCCCCCTTCTGGGCTGACAGCAACGACATGGCGCTTCCAATCTCCGAAGCAACCAATTTAGAACCTGCTTGATCACTATAGATATTACGTTGAAGAGCGAGTAGATGCAGCAAACTCCGGTGAGGATGAAAAAGAAATTACACACTCTATAGGCAGCAGTGGGTAGTCCCTCGTAAACTGTTCTTTGACTGCTAACCATGTCCCCAAATCCGATGGTGCTAAAGGCAACAAAGCAGAAATAAAGGGAGTCCAGGTACCCCCAACCCTCTGTGGCGGAGTACATGAGAGAAGCACAGCAAGAAACCAAAATGGCCGCTGCGCCGAGGATTAGCATGACGCAGTAAACAGACGGTTTCCATCCGGATAGATCCTCCAGTTTGGTCCGTGCCCGGCCTTCCTCTGAGACATGCCGGCCATTTTGGGGCAGGACAATGTTGCTGTGCCGCCTCTCGTGGCAGGATTTGAGAACAACGGCAATGACGGTGATGACGCGCTCCAGGAAGAGGTTGAAGAACAAGATGGTGGAAGCGCAGCCCAACAGGCCGTAGAACATCAGGAAGACTTTACCACCGATGGTAGCGGGAGTGGTCATCCCGAAACCTGGACAAAAACAACAATGAAAAATGCATAGTACGAAGTAGGGATATCACAATATCACATTTTACAATTACTGTGAGAAAAACACGTTTTAACAATTACTCAACGATTACATGACCAAACAACAGTTAAATCGTTTTTGGTTTTCTAACACGTTGCTATTTCTCAAGTTTTTGATCAGCTTTATAAAATGTTACTGTCTAAATTACAAACTAATACAAAAAACTGCCAGATAAAAAAGGATCTGACATTTAGCTGTATTTTTGGACTATAGAAAATACTTACTTTTGCTTCTTAAATGGTCATGATTATTGTTTTTTAGCTCCTACGATTACATTGTGACCTGAATAATCATGATTATCAATTCCTTACAAAGTAGTCTGAGTTATTTCTTCAAAAGTTCAATGTTATGCAAAGATGACTAAGAGATGACAATTTATATTTTTTTAATCGACACGATTCAGTTCACAATGATTTATTTTATTGACGGCAAAAATGTCATTGTTGCACTGTTATTTGGAACAACGGGTTCTCAAGAGATGTGACTTACCAGAGTTGACTGCTGAGCCGAGACAAATATTTAAAAAATCTCACACAATATCCTTCCATGTGTGTGTCCAATTTTGTGACAGTTTTATCTCGCAATACCTTGTGGCACGAGAACATGTTTCATCCCTAGCTCTAGCTAGCTCAAGCTGCCATTTTATGATCTTGATACAAACAGCTTCCTTCTTTATTGGCCTGGCAGAAAACTGGCTGAGCAACTTAACACCTACTCCAGGTTTGACGTGACCACCCCCTCCCCCATGGTGGCCACCACTGCCATGCCAACCCTGGTCCCCCCCACCTCCCCCACCACTCTCAGTTCAGGATAAGGATGTAAACAGACTATTTCAGAAATCCAACCCCCGAAAAGCTGCTGGCCCAGTCGGTGTTTCTCCCGCCACCTTATGACACTGCACAGGGGTGTTGTCCCCCGTCTTCACAGACATTTTTAACACCTCCCTGGAGTCATGCCACGTCCCAGCCTGCTTCAAGTCGTCCATCATTGTTCCTGTCCCCAAGAATCCAAGGCTCACTGGACTTAATGACTACAGGCCTGTGGCCCTGACGTCTGTAGTCATGAAGTCATTTGAGCGCCTGGTCTTGCCCCACCTCAAGTCCTTCACCTCCTCCCTGCTGGACCCCTGCAGTTCACCTACAGAGCTGGGGAAGAATGTCTCAGACACTCGGACTATCAGCACAGGAGCTCCACAAGGCTGTGTACTTTCTCCTCTGCTCTTCTCCCTGTGCACAAACTGCAGCACCTCCAGCCAGGACTCCGTAAAACGGATCAAGCTTGCGACACCACCCTCATCGGGCTCATCTCGGACATGGATGAGTCTACAGAATGGAGGTGGACCGGCTGGTGTCCTGGTGCAGCGGTAACAACTTGGAGTTCAACGCCCAGAAGACAGTGGAGATGATTGTGGACTTCAGGAAAGTCACAGCCCCCCAGCCCCCCCTCATCATGACAGACTCCCTCATCACCACTGTGGACTCCTTCCGCTTCCTTGGCACCACATCACCCATGACCTCAAGTGGGAGCCCTCCATCAGCTCCCTCATCAAGAAGGCCCAGCAGAGGATGTACTTCCTGCGGCAGCTGAGGAACGCCAAGCTGCCAGTGCAAATGATGGTGCAGTTTTACACGGCCATCATTGAGTCCATCCTCACCTCCTCCATCACGCTGGAGCCACAGCCAGGGACAAACAGAGACTACAGAGCATTGTGCGTTCTGCTGAGAAGGTGATCGACTGCAGACTTCCATCTCTGCAGGACCTGTACGTCTCCAGGTCTCTGGTCGGATCACAGCTGATCCTTCTCACCCTGGACATGGACTATTTGAGCCACTCCCCTCTCCCACTCCCCTGGCCCCTATGGGGCCGTAGCCCATAGGGGCCAGAACCTCCCGCCCCAAGAATAGTTTCTTTCCCTCTGCCGTTGGACTCATGAGCACGTCTTAAACACCTGTCACTTTAACTACAATTCAATCACTCACTCACTGTCACTTTCTGCACTCACAACTGTAAATTTGACTGTAAATTCTTGTGTACATAGCCTATTTTTATTTTATACTATAGTAATTTGAAATAGTTTCTTAATGCATGCCCTTTTGATTTCATATATGTTGTTTTTATTATTGATCAGTGTTTTATGTTGCACCTTAATGGCAAAACAAGATCCTATGTTTGTGAATTCTGTTCATTGACAGGCAATAAACCTTTTATGATTCTGATTCTGATTCTGAGATGTCGGCCGTGTGTATTTCATTTGCATTACACACAAGTCATGGCAAAGATAATCCTGGATGTATTTTCCAGACATACAATTTTAGTGAAGTAGTACAGGAATTAATAAAGTATAAAGTAGATAATAATTGGTACATAATCAGGACCTTCACCAGATATCCATCTTGATACAAACACTATATCACTATACAATCAATCACTTATTTCTTGTATTGTTTCTGTATTGTGGATACGACATATCAACAGGATGTACCAATATGACAACCTCTGACAACTTTTTTTTGACAACCTTGACAACTGAAACTACAACTAATTGTATGTTTTAGAAAAAGTAAAATTGACTGGCTTTAGTTACATCCGACCAAAATAGCAATAACATTTAAGAATAAAATAAGGGTGTTGATTATTGATTGTGGATTGTGAAAAGGTGGACATGAAGCACACGGCTGAGGAAGCAAAAACACTCGAGAGCAATCAGTGTTTTCTTTGTCAGCGCAATGGACGATAATGGCTTTTATCTGGTGTGTTTTGAACTATGTCCCTTGTGTTCTAGGAAGCCAACAATTGTTTTCCATTGGGCAGCACAAATCATGTTTAAATGAGCGTGGAAACCGCACGTAGCTCCGCTTCTGCCGATGATGCAGCTGCTCTTAATGCACTCATAAATGTGACCTTTTATCAGCATGTTTTCAATATCAAATCTAAGTGCTTTGATTTTCATGCAACCAATGACTCTTTTACTGATTTCATTCAACTCGGGTAACTAAAGGCTTAACAATAATGCTCACTTTTGTCCTTCAACAAATGGTACCATTTAAGAAAAACAAGATAAATTGTCTGGAATGACTTAAAATGCACATTTCAGAATCATATTTGTACACCTTGTTGCTCTCCCCTGTCAGTGCTGCAGTGTTTACCAGTGGTTCTTAACCTACCTGGACAGTGATCAGAACAGAGACAACAACTCCCAGGGAAAGAGATTTTGAACAACTGAACCAAATATATAACATTTTACCTTCATGGATGTTGACATACATGAAAAAAAGTATAATGTTCTAGCTACATACAATTGAATACATTATAAATTAGATAAATATTTATAGGGTGATCTTTTATATTAGATTATTATGACTTTGCCATGGCTTTTTATGCCATGACATCACCTTCTTTTTAATGCTGACATTCATAAAAATGTATATAGACATTATTAGAGAAATTCATTAATGTTAGGTTTTATTGTTTTACTTTTCTGGAACAAAGTCACTCTCATTATCTCGTGTAATTTATCTGTATCCTGTCTCTCAGATGGTTGCCATTGGCGATGAGCCTTATCCTCTGTCCTTAACACCCCCTTCACCTTAAGTGCCATTGTAAAGAACCACAGTCATGCAGGAAATACAAAGAATCACTGCTAGTCTTATCAAAACATCACAACACAAAAGTAGCGCATGTTTATGAGCTTGAAAAACAATGAGTAACTGTATTATCCATGAGAATAGTTGCCATAGTGATTACATTTAAAAAACTAAATATTGCAAATTTTGGACGGGAAGAAGTCTTCAAAATGTTGCATAACAAGAAGTGGGAACGCATTCATAGTTCTACATTATGCAATACATTTTAAAGGACATATGAACAGTCCTGATGATGGTGCAGTTGAGGAAGTCTAGTGAAGGCGCTTCAAAAATCATCTGTTGGCGTTTTGAGCGCTCAAAAGAAAACCTAAAACTATGAAGATATGACATGACTGAAGTCAGTTTGGTGAAAGAGACAACTCTCACAACCAGTGCTGGGCGATATGACAAAAAATGTATATCGCGATTTTCTTGGAGCCAGATCACAAATTCAGTTTCAGCACAATTTATGTACACTATATTTATATTAAAGTGCGATACAGGTTTTTATGGTTTTCTAATCTTGACTTTATTTGGTGAATAATAACTAAAATATATTGTAGAGTAGTAACCTCTAAACTTAAATTAATTGCAATAAAGGTTTTCTCATGTTTTCTTTATTTGTCAAATAATAATTTCTGTGACATTATAGGAGTTTTTTCCCGGTATAGAACATGGTTGCTAGGTATTCACCTTATTCCGCCCCGCCCACTTTTGCTTCTTTTTGCCCTGGGTCAGCACTTCCGTTTATTAATTAAAATATGCTATAAAGTAGATTGATTTATCAAAATGTTCACTTTTCAACAAGTCAACAATGCACCGATTCCCTGGGCCTGACAACGACTTTTTAGTCTGTGTAGATGTTATTTTTTCTCGAGATTGGCAACCCTATGTTAACTAATACAATCAGAAGGAGGATTACGTCGGGATGTAAAAAAAAAATCCGTTACCAAATATGCCTTGTTTGTTGCTGGTGTGCAAAATGTGCAGATACCTTCCCCAAAACATTGTTAAAAAGTAAACAAAAAAGCTGTGGAACAACCTGATAATCGTCTGAGTCACTACTAGGTAATACATTTATCAATCTACTGTGTTCGAATACTTTTTACTGAACGTTAAATTTAGTAATTAACTCCACTGGTTTAACATTAGGCTAACTGAAAATAAAACGATGTGTGATGTGAGCGCTATTTCCTGATGTGATGTCATGCTTTACAACCAGAAAGTAAAATTATAAACTTTAAAAAAAGACAAACTGGGATAAAATGTGTAATAAATCTAGCAAAATCTAATAATCTAATCTAATAAATCTAATAATTTTAAACTCCCTGTGCTACTGCCTTAATTCCTCTTCAATAAATAGACTGCAACGAGTCCACAAGGCTGCGGCACGGTTGTTGAAGGGAACAGAACGCTCTGAGTACATTACTCCTGTGCTCCAATCACTTCAGTGGCTCCATGTCTTTTTCAGAATTCAATTTCAAATGTTATTGCTTGTGTTTAAATCTTTAAACAGCCTAGCCTCAGAAAACATGTCAGAAAAATTGTCCTTTCGGACTTTTGCTGACCAATGCGTTTTCTGTTCTTTTAACACAAGTTGAGTTGGGCATTTATGTATAGTTATGTTACTATTGTTTTTGTTTCATCATGTCATTGCACCTTTGAATATGTACGGCATTTTGGACAGTGGAATCTGTACTTTAAATGTGCTTTGTAGATAAAGCTTGACCTTGACCGTAACTGTATTTTAGTCAAATTAGTAAGCACTTTAAAGATAGGTTAAATAAAGTTGAATAAAATGCGATCTTTCTTTGGTAATTAGTTAAGCAATTTTTTTAAGCAATTAATCACAATATGGGGATTTCACATAAAGTGGATTGTCACAGGGATCAGATCACGATAAGATTCTTATCTCCACATCACTCAGAAGAACATAAGTTGGAGAGGAGAAGTCAAAAAAGCCCATTTTTTATTTGAACTCATTTCACACTACATCACATCTTCACCGGCCAATTATAACCTTGCACAGCACATGTGAACAGAAGGTGATAGACAAGGCTAAAAATATATGCTAACATGCTGGCGTCACTGTCTGCAAAAGTAGTGTCTTCTTAACTTAAAGTGAAAATAAACATAATGCTAAACCCTGAAATGTGCAAAAGATTAATTTCTGATTTGAAGGATTTTTATACAATAGTTCGGTCCAAAACAAAAGTCGACACCTGTATTCAAGGAAATTGGTAATGCAGAGGGTGGCTTCTAATTTCTGAATAAATCCTGTGGAAAGACAAATCATGTGGTCATGGAAAAGATGTCAATGTGTTTGAAAGGGTCAAATAATTGGCATCAAGCAGAGAAAACGTCTAAGGAGAAGCAGAAACTAATCTACTACAGATCTGAACCCCAGTGAGAGTGTTTGGGGCGAGCTGGAGAAGGTTTTGTGCAGTGGTCACTCTCTCACACAGTGACGTGCAGTGAGGTTCATGGCTAGTGAGGCCCTCACTCTTTCAGAGGCAGATTTACCAATGCAAATTAACCTAAAAGAGCACCTTAAAAGTAATTCGATTGACAACAGACAATGAGTTGTGCTATATATCTAATTTCAGCATTCTTTACACAAACATGTGACATATTTGATTTAAGGTCAAAATTTATTCCAATTGAGCCAAATTCCAGCCCATTTCAAGCCAAAATAAATACAAGTTTATGGTCTTACCTTTACATTTTGCTAAGCCGAATTGTAAGTAAGAAATAAACGAGTTCAAGAACGAAGA
Source organism: Chaenogobius annularis (assembly GCA_015082035.1). Classification (NCBI taxonomy): domain Eukaryota; kingdom Metazoa; phylum Chordata; class Actinopteri; order Gobiiformes; family Gobiidae; genus Chaenogobius; species Chaenogobius annularis. Next base: position 82,893 of record BJKM01000258.1, read on the forward strand.
AGACAGCGCAGCAGTCCACGGGCTCAGGAGCGCCCTCTGCCATGAGGCAGGCGTATTGTTTGCCTCACCGAGTGAACTTTTACTGCTGATTTATTATGAATCTGCGAGCCGAAAACACGTTTTCAGAAATACATTTCATACATTATCCAGAATATGGAAGTACAGAGCACATCGTCAGGGTGTTTTATTTGTTATATACAGAGGGACAGGACACATTATCTGCATCGCATACAGCACAGTTTGTGAGGCATTATACTTTGCACCGAGAGGCAGAGTGCTGCCTCACGGCGCTCCTCCTCCCTGCATTTGATTGGGAGTTACGGGACATGTGGAAATTCTGACATTCATAATTGAAAAAAATATTGTTCCATATTGGATTCAACCGGAAAGGCGGTTTATAATACATACCAGATGACAAATATAAACTTTTATTACATTTTATAATTCAGTTCTGCCTCCCCTGAGTGCACGTCACTATTCTCACATCATAATCAATACAAGATCAACTGGTGGAAAAACATTGCAACACTGGATGGAAATAAATCTCTTTGTATTGCTTATGTTTATAGAAACTATGCCACAACGAATGTGTGCTGTAATCAAAGCCAAAAGCGATCCAACCAAATACAGTATTAGCGCGTGTGCCCCTTTTTTTCTCTGTGCTGACTTTTAGTTTTGTATTTTAATTTGGTTAGCTTAATTGCCATGAATATAGAAGCAAGAAATTAAACTATACAATTGTAGCACAAAAAATACCTTATCTGTCAGTGTGTCTCTATCCATGGATTTAAGTCACGTGACTTATTTTGTAGAAGTCACCACATGCTGTTTCCTCTCCGCTGTTAGATAAGCATGAAAAACAGCACATAAAATGGGAAATTAAAGGGTTGATACATCGGCTTTTATCCTTATCTACAGCACTGAGTCACTGACGGGTGCATACCTATGTTCCCCGGTGCCTATGTTCCCGCTTTTCTATGAATGGAGGAACTACGGTACCTCATTTAAAAAGGTTCCGGTATTCCCCGGTGCATCCATTCCATGCATGTTGTTGAGTGTAGGCCTGTTGTCTTGAATCTCCTCAAATGATAGAATAGGCTTCTGGTTCAATCTCATATACGCTATTGGGGTTCCACATCCCCAATAGTTGTGCATAAATGCATGGTTTTACAGCATAACATATGGCAGCATATCCAGCCACGGGGCAGGTCCGGGGGAATATAGATACCGGGGTAATTTGGGCTGACCCCGTCAATGACACTAAAAGCAGAGACAACTTGCCGCAAACTTTTCCTGACTTTGTGTCCTATACTAAAATAAAACACCCGGACAGTTGGAAATTAGGCTTGTTAAAACTGTCTGCAAGTAGGCTAACGTTTATTAGCATAGCCACGTGGTAACATGTAAACTAGCATTAGCCAGCTGCTAACTACCTAAAACAAACAGCTCAGCCTCAGTCTGGAATGAGTCGAGGTTGACTTGGTTTGGACCTGGTCTAGTTCTGGTTTAGTCCCTATTTTGACGTGTGTGATATCGCAACCATACGAAACGTATGTTGGTGTGTTAAACTTTATGGTATACTAAAGCCAATAGTCACAAATAAAAGCAAACTAGATGTTACACTGTAGTTAAATGATTATGTTGATTAAAACACAGCTTTTGTCAATAGATAAAGACATTAATGTGTGTATCTGATGCTTTGTCACTTGCAGTCTTTGTATACTACTAAACCCTCAATGTGTTTGCTATTCATTTATTCATGAAAATACTTGAAAATAAATGATAAATAATCACCATGTGTGCAGTATAATTTCCAAGCTGCAGAATAAATGTGATTATAAAAATGCTAAATTGCTTTTTTTTCATAATATCATCATGAGCATATTAATTTGTGACTGTTGAAATTGCTCACCTTTAACCTTCTTACATTGTCACATTTAGCTAATGTTAATAACAGAGCTTTATGTTTCTAAATGTCACCTTTGCAATAAATTATTCATAGTCTAGAAGGCCCATAGTTGCAAATAAATGTTCCAATGTCAATAGAGAAAAGAAGATACTACGGCTTCATCAGCTCAACAATAAAGAGTTAAAAGAAGTTTTTTTAAAGCTAAAGATTGCTTAGTGTTTCCTTTGTTTCACAATTTGTTATGCATTTATTTTCAATGATTAGAGAACACACACACACACACACACACACACGCACACACACTCATAAGAACATTGTTTTCTAGTTTTCTTTCTCATCATTTTGTACATTTTCTACAAACAATACCCCATTATAACAACTTGAAAAAAGGTTGTTTGAAGCCTTTGCAAATAAAAAACACACAAGTATACGCACATTGTTTGCCATGACACTCAAACTTGAGCAAAAGTACATTTACAGTTTTTCCACTAATCATCCTTGAGATGCTTCTACAACTCGATCAGAGTCTACCTGTGGTCAGTTCAGTTGATTGGCCATGAGTTGGAAAAGCACACACCTGTCTATATAAGGTCCCACAGTTAACAGTGTCAGAGCACTTGTCTGCAGACCTCCGAGAATGGATTGTGTCAAGGCACAGATCTGGGGACAGAAACATTTCTGCAGCATTGAACACAGTGGCCTACATCATCTGTAAATGGAAAAAGTTTGTAACCTTCCTAGAGCCAAACTGAGCAATCGGGGGAGAAGGGCCTTAGTCAAAGAGGTGACCAAGAACCTGATGGTCACTCTGACAGATCTCCAGTGTGTCTCAGTGGAGTGAGGAGAACCGTCCAGATGAACCATCTCTGCAGCACTCCACCAATCAGGTCTGTGTGGTAGAGTGGCCCGACGGAAGCCACCCCTCAGTAAAAGACAAATAACAGCCCCCCCTGGAGTTTGCAAAAAGGCACCCGAAGGACTCTCAGATCATGAGAAAAATCTCTGGTCTGGTGAAACCAAGAAACGAAATTCTTCAGCAGCAGAAACTGGGAAAGTAGTCAGGATCAACGGAAAGATGACTGCAGCAGTGTACAGAGACATCCTTGATGAAAACTTGCTCCAGAGCGCTCTAGACCTCAGACTGTGGCAAAGGTTCATCTTCCAACACGACCCTAAGCACGCTGCCAGGATAACAAAGGCGTGGCTACAGTACAACTCTGTGAATGTCCTTGAGTGGTCCAGCCAGAGCCCAAACTTGAACCAAGTCACAATATAATTGTATGAACATAAAAACAAATGATTGTGACTATTCAAGAAGCTAATTTAATATGTTACAGTAACTTTAGTTTTGCATTCAAAGTTTGACTTCATAAAGCTGTTTAACTGTTTGACATACTATTGGAACAGTAATGCGTTAGCAAAAAAGTGAATTATTTATTTAATCAATTAATTTTACAGTAGTGTCAACAATCGGAACTAATTGTTAAATTGTCGAGATTTTACTCACAATAATTGTAACACTAAATTTCAGTAAATTTCAGACATGCCTAACCAGAATAGACTTACTCAAAACGAGTATTTTGTATTTTACTTTTATCTAGTTACTTCCCAACTCTTGCCCTGTGTAAACGTTGGAACTTTTGTGGAAAATCTGTGGGAAATTGACTTCCGAAACCAAGTGGTGCGCCGTCACTGTTGAGCGCCGTATAGAAGTCTGTGTACTTTCCCCCTACTACTTATGTACATTTCAACCAATTAGACATTTTTTCCCCCCTATAATTGGTGGTGAATCCTTGGCAACTTCTCAGTGAGGATGTGATTTTCACCACATGAGTTCTGTTGTCAAGGTGCTAATTGGTACTTCTGGATTAAAAAAAAAAAAAATTCCCCCCAACATGCTTTGAATTTCAGTGCACAAAGTGTATTTTTCTGTGTTACAGTCGTTCTCCCCTGCTGTGGTAACTGTCCACATTTGAACACACCCAGGAGCATTAACGTTTGAGAGAAAACTGAAAACTGAACTGATGAACTCATAAAGGATTTCCCTATTGCTGGGTTCATGTGGTCCTCGGGAACATATTTTTCAGAGTTGAAAAATGTACACGAACGCTCACACAAGTTGGAAACTTGGGTCAAAAGCTATTACATTTCACGTCATCCTGTTTGGAGATGGATGAAAATCGGCTCATTTGTCACTTTATGTTAATCGTTTGAGCAATTTTGACTAAACGCTACCAGATTTAGGGATTTATTGTGAACTGTCCAGATCATTAGAGCAACAGTTTTGACAGAGACTAGTGTTCAATCACGATGCAACGTTTTCTAGCCAAAGTAAAAATAGTAGAATGATTTCCAAAACAAACATTCGCTTTTGCACAAATGCATCCTACTGCTTAGCTCTTTTAAAGGCTGTTAAAGAGCGGATTCTGTCATTTTTATTATTGGTGACCATCAATATCCCGATTTTCTGACATAAAATCACATGAAGCATAAAGTACAGGTCTAATCAACTAAAAAAAAAGATAATCCAGACCATTCGAATTGAGTTTAGATTGTGGTTTATCTTGCAGCGCTGACATTATCAAAACCAGTGTTGTAGACTATCTCATCTGTCTATCTGACGACTAATGACCTTTTTTGGGAGTTAAAAATAAACCAAATTGCTGTCAGGGGTAAAAATCTGCTGCTAAAATGATCTTGACATTTGAAAGAATGCCTAAGAATGAAATATAATTGGGATTTCACATTTATTTATGAGCATTTTTGAGAGGAAACAGAATGCAGACTTAATTATGCATGAAGATGATGATCATGGAGGACAAAGTGATATTTGAAGGCTGGTTTGAAAAGTTTAAGTAAAAATACTATTATATAGGTATGTACTTTTTACGTTTACTTCACCACATTTAAGCGCAGACATCTCTAGTTTATACTCCACAACATTTGTATATGGACTGAAAATTAAAAAGTACTTGCTTTCCATACGGTATGAGGATTTTTTTTTTTAGCACATTGGTTCATGGCCACTTCCAGCATAAAGGCTTTGAACTCAAGCACAAGTTTGGAGATGATATATGTATATGTGTATATGTATGTATGTATATATGTATGTGTGTGTGTGTGTGTGTGTGTGTGTGTGTGTATATGTATATATATATAATATATATATATGTATGTATATATATATATATACACACACACACACACATATATATATATATATATATATATATATATATATGTCTGTGTATATATGTATATGTGTGTGTGTATAGGTATATTCAAATTGTTTCTGTTTACCAAAAAATACGATCCATTCTTTATCAATCTCACCCCAACCCTTTAACAGTCCTCAAAAGCTGTGTGAAATCTACGTGAAATATACAAAAATATTAGAAGGGAAAAAAATTAGAAGACATGACGTGTGGTCCTAGAATACAGAAATGTTTTTATTAAATTTTTAATTCATTTAAATTACATTTTATGTCTGAGACTCCTTTCAACTAACAGAACAACTGTGCCTCTTTGTTTGAAAAAGGACACCTTTTGAAGCTTTTGTAAATATGGGAATAAAAATCACAATGGTGTATTTGTGCCGACAGCAAAGACATAGAATTGTATGAACATTTCCAGTTTTTGTTTTGAGTCGAGTTGTTGAGCAATAATAACCAAAATAACAACAATCTTGTTTTTTTATTCTTGCATAATCTCAATCATAATATGCTAATCCATCAGAAATGTTTTCTACAAGTGCCTGTAAATGTTGGGATTGAGGTTCATGTAAATTGCAACATCAACATGAATGAACTGCAATTAATTACCCCAATTGCAAATACATCACTGTAACGGTGTTGTTTTGAAGATTTACACCGTAAGCTTTTGTCATTTTAATTTTTTTGTTCGCCGCCTCAAATAGTTTTTATTTCAGAAAATACTCAATATTCCAATTTAACATATTTCCGAAACAGTATTACAGTATTATATCAAAACAATGTATATAATATCTCCCGCCTCCATTACAAAGATAGTTACCATAAACCAGGTCAAAACACGTTCATTTTGCCCTTCAGCTCAACTTTTCTATGGGCAGTTTAAGTTCTGAACCAAACCTACTGTAGCGGAACAGAGCCAAGGTTTACACAGTGAATATTCTTATTGTTCCTTTATTAATTCATATTGTGTACAAGATTGTTTTTTAAGATCATACAAGAGAGCTCTTTGTCGTTCATATTGACATAAACCATGCAGTTGTTGATCCTACATCACCGTAATCATGTACTTAAGGATTTAGCAGTAGTGTTCTTCAAAGCCCATTAAACGTATGGAGGACATGCGCATTCTCTCACTCAGACAGCGAGTCAGCCCTTTTGCAGCTCTTCAAAATGAGACTGCTATCTGCTGTGTGCTGCTAGCATGCTAATGTTTGTTAGCATTGCGTGACGCTAAACTCTTCGCTTATACACTCATTGCAGTGAATATGTTTTTAAATCAAAATCAGGTTCAGTACCTTTATATTTTTAAGAGTTTAAAAGGTACAGTGTGGATAATGTGTATTTGAACATGTAGTATGGTTTTAAATAATTTATTTGAATATTATTGCGGCAAATAAGTATTTGAACACCAATCAGCAAGAATTCTGTCTCTCAAAGGCCTGTTAGTCTGCCTTTTTAAAAAGTCCATCTCAACTCTTATTATTCTAAATTAAATTAATAGCACCCACGATTAGTCAGACTCCAACTACTACCATGGGCAAGGCCAAAGAGCTGTCAAAAAACACCAGAAACAAAATTGTAGGCCTCCAAGGGTCAGAGCATTGAAGCTGGGTCGTGGCTGGATCTTCCAACATGACAATGACCCGAAACACACAGCCAGGAGGAATGGCTCAGTAAGAAGCATATCAAGGTTCTGGAGTTGCCGAGCTCCAGACCTAAATCCAAAAGAAAATATTTGAAGCGAGCTAAAGCTCCATGTTGCTCGGTGACGGCCCTGAAACCCAACAGATCTAGATAAGATCTATGTGGAGGAGTGGGCCAAAACCCCTCCTGGAGTGTGTGCAAACCTGATCAAGAAAGACAGGAAACCTTTTTGACCTCTGTAATTGTCAACAAAGGCTTCTGTACCAAATATGAACATTGATTTTCTCAGGTGTTTAAAATACTTATTTGCAGCAATAACATACAAACAAATTATCTAAAAATCATACAACGTAATTTCCTGATTTTTCCAGACCCCTCCATAATTTCTAAGTGGGAGAACTTGCAAAATCGCAGGATGTTAAAATACTTACACACTACGCTTGCCGTCAAAGTGTCAATCACCCAGGAAATTTTCAAGTCATCGTTTGGTCAAGCAGAAAAAAAATCTAACAATAATCCTGAGGCAGAAATCACAAGACTGTAACGACAGAGTTGGATCAATAGGTCTATTATCTATCTCAGATCCTCATACACAAGACCTTTTCACTTCATTGTTTTGAGAGAACAAAGGCTTTCCTTGAAAAAACCCGGAGACATTGAGATGTTAGCCTTTTCCGCAATTGTCTATTTTCCCCAAGACCAAGGTCTCTGGGCCGGAGGTGCACAACACGACACTGTAACAGCACAAAATATACTCAACACTGTTTTATATAATTAATAAATAAATACATTCAGTTAATACAATAAAACAACTGCTGATAAATTAGATATTTGGGAGGGAAAACAAAAAAAACGTTTTACCAACATTGCTCTGCCAAATTGTCGATCCAGGACTAAACCAGAATTAAACCAGGACTAGGCTACCAATCAGGTCTGAACCAGGATTGACCCAGAATCAAAACAGGTCTAAAGCAGAATTAAAGGACTAAACCAAGACCAAACCAGGTCTAAACTAATATTAAACAAGAGTTAAACCTGATAACAAGATATATATGTTTTTTTTCAAATGTATTTGGAAGATGGGTCGTGGGCTGGATTAAATCATTTGGAGGGCTTTATGTTGAATAGCCCTGATGGAGGGAATCAGACTATATATTTGCAATTTGACGCAAAAAGACATACAACAAATACCACAAAAAGACTTCATACTAATGTTGTGGCGATACTAGAATTTCAAGGAAAATGCTTGATAATCAAAACAGACTTTGATTTCACATTGAGATATTACAAAACAAAATATTATGATGGAAAAGGCCAATTTTGTCTTATGTGATTTTGTTTTTCTGAATTGTTAGTTTTTTCACAACCCTAAGTCATTTAGTAAGATGGATGGAAATCAGTTCTTGGATGTAAAGTGTATGAAGTATGATCAAAAGCTTGCCTGACTGAGCGATGTTTAAATCACAGCGTTGTTATATTGTTCTCTTAGTATTTTGATGGGTATTCTCCAACGCCATCAAGATCAGACGGATAATCCTCCAGCTATTGTACTCAAGGTGATTCTGGCACAACATCTGAGAACAGCCATCACACCAACATTTTGGGAAGAACAGAAAAAAACAAGTTGTTAATATGGACTGTCTGCATAATTCAATGTAATGCATAATTATAAGGACTTTACAAAGATTATATCCACCACAAATACACAAATGTGAATACTAGCAATGTGCCAAAAGGTTTGTGAGCAAAGAAGAAGTTAAGGTAAAAGCTGAAACACCTACTACCTCCTTTTCACAGTTTGAATATCAAGTGCCTCGGCTGTACATGCCAAAATATGATATCTCAGAAATGTCAAAGAGGGAGCTAAAATGATATGACTGAATAATAATGTATCTGTACCTTTCGGATCACCCAGAGCCTAATTTCTTCATTTCTCGTCTGTTCATGGAGTCTGTTCCGACTCCATGACTTTAGCGCTAACCTTTAAACACACATAATCACAGGAGCCTCATGTTCTTTGGGTTTTTTTTGGCCTTATTGACTACATTTCTAAAAGATAAATGAAATCCAAACACTGGCAGAACTTCAATCAATTTTACTTTTTGATATCTGCAACATTTTCTGTTTTCTCTCAGGTTAATGCGAGAGTGTTCGGTCCGGAGAAAACGTCTGCTTTGCTTGGTCATTAAAAGTGATGAAGTTTAGGGTAAAAGTAGGGTTAGGGAAAAGGGTAAGGTTAGGAAAAGGGTGAAGGTAAAGGGTAAGGTTAGGAAAAGGGTAAGGTTAGGAAAAGGGTAAGGTTAGGAAAAGGGTAAGGTTAGGAAAAGGGTAAGGTTAGGTAAAGGGTAAGGTTAGGAAAAGGGTAAGGTTAGGAAAAGGGTAAGGTTAGGAAAAGGGGTAAGGTTAGGAAAAGGGTAAGGTTAGGAAAAGGGTAAGGTTAGGAAAAGGGTAAGGTTAGGAAAAGGGTAAGGTTAGGAAAAGGGTAAGGTTAGGAAAAGGGTAAGGTTAGGAAAAGGTTAGGAAAAACTTGTTAGCTGTTAGTACATGTATGCAGCAAAAACAAAAGTGTCACTAGCCTAATCTCATTTTATGCTATCACATAAAACATATGTGCGATGAGATAAAAACCAGTTTAGCAACAGAAGTTAGCTCATTACCATGGCAACCGGATCACTGCCGTACCCCCGGACCCGACTGTCTTTCACAAACCTTTCTCACATTAAAAACATATTATGATGCGTACTTTTAAATTGTAAATCGCTACGGCAACGGTTGTAACTCCTCTTCATTCTGAAACCCTTGACTAAGCTGTGGTTTGCTCGTGTGTAGGGGCCGTGAGTTTGTCGTTGTAAATTTACAAACTACTGAATCTCAAACCATTGCATTCTGAATTGCGACCAACCAAGATCGTTTCACTGAGTCGATTCTGATATTTTCCTTAGTTGGTATTCCATCTAACAATGTATTAAAGGTGCTGTGTATGCGTTTGAAGTGAAAAACATAACTACTAACTCATTATAAATGTTATTATATGTAACATTATTATCTAACACTAGCTAGATCACAGTTAGCGTTCCTACTTCTGCTCACCAATCCTGCAGTGGACAGCGAGTTGCAGGCGGATGTCACAACTTTATTTGGACATAAAAATCCATGTTCCTTATGAACTGATCAGGAATGAGGAATTTGTTCTTTTTTGTGGACATGAAACTGGCCTGTTGTTCAGCGTGATGAGTTTAGAAGCACGTTTCACAACATTCAGAGGTAATGTTTACAATACACAGGCAGTGTTTTTTCTTTATACACAGCAATCTCATTTTGACCCAAGAGCTGCTTTTAACATATTTGCTGTATAGTTTTAACAGACGTTTTTAAACCTTTTCTGAAAAGCCAGATCTTTTCAAAGATGATACTTAGTTTTATACTGACTGAATCTCGGCAAATGAAGACAGTGATTATCATATTACCCAGACTATAAATCGCTCCGGAGTATAAATCGCACCAGCCAAAAAATGCATAATAGAGATTAAAAAACCATATATAAGTCGCACTGGAGTATAAGTCGCATATTTATTTACAAAAGCATCAGCATTACCCCATTGAATTCTTCTTTTTCAGTGTCACTTCTAAACGACTCCGCCAACTAGACGAAGTTAATAATATCACATATAAGACGCTCCGGAGCATAAGGCACACCCCGGCCAAGCTAGGAAAATAGGTGCGACTTATAGTTCAGAAAATACGGTAAATTTTGTCCATTTGTTGAAGTGTGATCCTTTAATTTATTCTTTTCTGGGCGTGAATTAACATTATTATTAATATGCCAGATTCAGCCGTTACATTTATTTTCCATCTGTAGTCCCATATCAAACCACAAAAAAAAGCAAAGCAAAAATGTTTAAATGTTACACAGACATTAAATTAGTCAAAGAAACATTTGTAAGAAACAGGCAGCATAAGCACAATAAGACTGACAAACTGTGAAGAATACAATCATTAGTAAAATCCGATTATAAATATGACAATGAAGCACACGTGGTAAACATTAGTAAAAGCTCCACATGATGATTGATTAATAAGTTGCTTATAGGGTTTGTGTATTGAATTGATTTGATAGAATCTGGTGATGTATGGACTTAGAGCAATCTTGCATTGTTAGGATGCATCCCCCAACCCCCCAAACATGTGCAAATATACCGGCAGGTATACTGTACATTCACAATAATATATTCTATTTCGGCCCCCTCGAATCTCGTCAGTTTAACCAAGCGTTGAGTCAATTGAAGAGGGAAACCAATTAAGCCTCATGTGGACACTGCATTAATTTAGATTCCATTTGATGTTTGCCTCTGGGAAAGACAAATCCAAACATGTCATGAAAAGTAAACCAATACAACTCTAGGACAAGACTAAATATGGAAAAGCTTATGAACACTATGGAAATGAACAATGTTTTACTGATTTTTTATAGTAACATGCTCTTGAACCAGGAATCCTAACAACATCAATTAATGAATGAAATACAAGTGGTCAACCATTTTTTATATGTTCCATACACTGAAGAGGTAGCGTGTAATCTATGCCTTAGTATTGTTTGAATTGGCTAGTTAGACAAATAAACATCTAGCCAAGAACTTTGTCGTCCATTAAGGCTAATCATATTTAATTGGAATCACAAATACGTGTGACAGTGTTGAGTTTGCGTGTGGTTTCTGAAAGCTTCTTCTCTTACCGATGGTCGACACCACAGTCCCCACGAAGTAGAAAGCTCCCGTGAAGTCCCACCGGGGTCGGATCGTATCCACGCGTATTCCCGCAACGTTCGCCTCCTCGTAGTTCCTCAGAAAGTTGTTGAGCTCCATTTCGCTCAGGTTGTACTTTTGGCTGAAATGCTCAAACCTCTGCGTCCAGCGCTGCTTCGCCTCGCGCTCCTTGGGCTGCTCCAGCGCAGAGAACACGGCGGCTCCGCACAGAAGGTACAAGACGATAAAGAGCGCAAGAAGCAGGAACCTGGCGTTGTCCTCGTTGATGGAGCTGCAGCAACAGCCGCTTCTACATGCCATTATGTAGCCGTCAGCACCTGTGGCATGGTGCTGTCGAGGCACTTAAAGCCAGGGGGGAAAAAAGCACGAAGAAAAGTGTCAGTAGTTTCCAAATGTCAGGCGAATTAGACGTGCGTAAAGTATGCATTTTACATCTACTGTTCTCATTGGTCCCGCTATTTCCCCCTATTCAACTGCGATGTCCGCGCAGCAACCTGTAGATGTGCAGAGTCGTGCGGCTGAGCCTGAGATCCAGCCTCTCCAAAGAAATCTCCACCCCAGAGCGCACGATTTACGCACCAGCCATAAACCAGCAACTCTTCTCATCAGCTCATTATTTGAAACGTGTAGATCTTCTCGTCGCTTCCTCTTGTTTTCTAGCTCAATACAAAGCAGCTGCTGTTGTTCAAAGCCCTTGCGTAAGTTCGATCAATATTACGTGACCTTTGTAAGTTCTGGTAGGGATGTGGGTGCAGGCTCCGGTGCGTTGCCCGGGGAACGGTCAGAGTAAATGTCATGACACAAAAAGGGTTTCCTGATAAATTATTCACGATCACAGGAACACAAGTTCGATTTGATTCGAATTAGAGTGGTTCAGCACCACGGACAGAGACCAGACCGTTTAGTGAGAGGACGTTGATGTTACCGTGGTGAAATTAGGTGGATATTGAACATTCGTTCTTCTTTAGGGAAGGTCAACAAATTACTTCACAGTAGGGTTGGAAAACCAAAAACCAAAAAACATTAGACTCAGAGACCCCAAACTACTTTGAAATATTACATCTAGAGAACTTTAGAACTGAGCGCTTTTGAACAGTTTTAGTATCTTTAAGCCATCTTTACTGTATCATTTTTTGAGTATTCTTCAAGAGCTTTTAGGACATCTGTTAATCTGAAGGCAACTTGTCCAAAAGCCCTGAACTTGATTAAATCAACTGTTCCTAAATCTAACCTTCAGAAGGGGAAACATCATAATAATGCATAAAAAGGAACAATAAACACTTGCTGAGATGAAATGCCACATATTTAGGTGTCTCATAAGTGGGAGAAAGTTTACTGGTGTTTTTTACTTTGTTTCAAGCAAGCTGAATAACGACGTGTTCACAATGATGTGTTTTGTTGTTGTCAGTTCTAATTAAATCACAACACATCTCCAAAATAATACATTTTTTGGAATGACAATTTTATTCCTCTGCTTTATTATTATTATTATTTTGAAGATGAGTAGTTTGTGCAGTTTTAGGCTTTATTAGGAGTACAGTGTGTGTATCTCTTACTTTCTGCCCACTATCATTACAGTGATACAGTATCAATCAACATTCTAGTTCTTGATTGATTTTTTTTTTTTTTTCTTCAGGCCAAACAATCAATTTCTTTGGATAGAAAATGGCAGGGTTGGCCTAATTGCAGCTTGCGTCACAAACAGGATCATTTGGCTATGAACTCAGCCGCTGATTACAACCAAGTCACTCCTGATTTCCCGAGACGGTCCCCATCTATAACATAGTACAATGCATCAATATTTTAACGGCAATTACCTGCAGGTCAGCGTTGATTGGAGTGTTGTTTTTCTACTCGATGGGCTGATATGAGTCTGAAGAGGCTGTTAAAAGCTATCAAGCAATAATAAACTACACATCACTGTTGATTTTTAACTGGCTTGTTGAGATAGACACCATACGGGATACTTCACAGTGGTTTGTATTCAGGGGGGATTGTAATTCAAAAAGATGGTGTTACTGTTCATTGCACAAGTCTGTTTGCATGAGGAGAATAGGTTTACAACAAAAGCGGTGCTAATTAGAACTGGGAATTTATAACATCGTTGTTGTGCATTGTGTAAGGTTATTTTGCTGGAAACCATATGCCACAATGCTACTGGCCAGTGTTGTTAACTTTAATGTCCCCATAGGGAAAGTTGTTTATTGTATTTGACACATCCTTCAATGCTGATGGGGCAAACTCAAGCACTACTACAACCCCTACTATACTGGGAGAGTGGCCACCTGTCTCGCCTCACTGCAAGAAGGTTCTGTTTTTCTCCTCATGTCTGGGTGGATTTCCTCTGCTTTCCCCATCAACCCAAAACATGCACAATCCTCCAGCTATGGTCTTGACCAAGACTAGCTCAAGATCTGGAGATGGGTTCTTGAGTGCTTCTTTTACTCTTACTTCTTGAACTACTTGTTAAGTTCCCAGTTCTAAATCGCTTTTTGACAAGTGGATTTTTACCATGCTGCTCCATATATTTCAGTTTGGCGAGTCTGATACCAGCCTGTGCCTGGAGCTTTGACTGCCACTGGACTCTATTTCTGTTTATCATTTCCACATAATTATATCTTTAGCACTCAGCATCATATATTATCTTTGTTTCACTTATAGTAACACACATGATCTGCTTGATCAAATTTCTTGACACACCTCTATGAAGATTTCCTACTTTTCAGAGTAAAGCACTATTAAATGCACCAGTCCAGGAATCTACGGCTTGGCTATATGTTTTATATTTCTGCATTATGTATCCATAATGTTAAACTGAGTTATGTTATTTTTGACACAACAATGATGATGAATACAAAACACTTTATTCCCTCCATAATAACTAAGAGCCATTAGACTTTATGAAGGGTAAATGTCACATTTTAGTTTTGTAAACGTAATATGGTTCAGCTCTCCATTTTAACACTCCTCGGATAATGCTTAGTCCTTTACAACATCTACATTGAGTTACTTGAAAACCAATTTTATTTTGCCATTTTCTTTTGTGGCTGCTATAATTGTGTTTTTTAATAAACGTCTTCTTTTCATATCTCGAGGAAAAGGATGAAATGATGAAAAAGTCTCGAAAAAGACTTTGTGATTATGTCTGGAGATGGCACTTCTCGCTGCATGCACCGCATGGAGCAAAGAACAGGCTGACTCCGAGCCCCCCAAAGAGTTGTCTCACCTGTTACCTCTGTGCCCACGACCCACAGCAACAATTTCTTCAAAGGGATCAAATTCAAAATGTTGGTTTTATCTGGAATTAATGTAAGAATATTTGTGACTTCTGTTTCAGCTGTAACAAAGATTTTTCTTTGTTTCAAACTTCAATGGAATAAACTTTTCCGAGCCCCAAAGTTGGCCTTGATATCGTCTGATTGGAAGACAAGAAGTTAACCAAATATATCAAAATACACTAAGAACCATCTAAGTACCACCTTACCAAGTACCACTAGGTCTTTAATCATGTCTAAATTAGTTCTAATCTAAACTATACTATAGATACACAAGTATAGAGAGCATTAAGTACCACATTTTGAGCAAAGTGGTCTAGATAATTTTAGCAGCAAGATGTATAGCTGGAGTGCAGTCTGCCGTCTCCACACTTCAGAGTGCAGGGTAGCCTTTGAGGACAGTCATTCTGGAGAGTGACAGGCACAGACAAGGTATTAGGGAGGTTATTACAAATGAGAAACTACATGAGGACTACAGATTTCCAGAGGTATAGTAGCTACAAATACTTAAATAAGAGTTCAAAAAGAGTACCATAGAAAGTACCATGAATACTATTAACACATTACTGAACGAGTGACTCAAATAATTAGTAAGAATAAGAAATCATATAGTTTCAAGTACTACAAGTGTAAGTACTGAGTGTTAAAATTGGATTGGACAAATCTTATTTGCGGAGCACTTTAAAACAACAAGGTGCAAACTGATTATGATTAAGAGTCAATTATAGTTGGGAATTTGAAAACATATTTCCACAGAAAATAGAACTAAAATATATCTAAAGATAAGGTGTAAGAAATTAGTCTATTCAAACAATTTATTGTCAAGGACAATGTTTGTCATTTATAGATGTACTAACAGTAGGGGAAATAACATTAATAGTTAGGACACTGTCAATTTGATGTATTACTATTAAATATTTGCTTGTTGTTTCCTTACACTTGTTGGTATTTATGTCCTTTTACCATTGCTGATATTTTTATTATTAGTAGTTTATTTAAAAAGGGACAGAACAGAGAGCATTGACATATTTAAAATAGCAACTGATGCCATGTCCACAGACCATCAAGCCAAAAGCTAATTTTCAGACCTGGTCCCTTATTGAGTGACTGCATTCTATAGAATGCGGTCACTATTAGTTCCAGGTTTTCCACATTTTCCACATTTATCCCTGTTTTTAGGCGAGCCGCGCAGGTCGCATTCCTTGTCCGATTTACGTCATTCAAAGTACAGGTTGTAGATAATTTTCTTCTAATTCCTGGACTTGCTTTCGGGTAATCCTCTGCCTTGTCGTTTGGTCAGGATTCGTCCTAGAACATTGGATATTTCCATCTCTCTTGGCTTTCACAGGTCGCATTCCTTGTCAGATTTTCGTCATTCAAAGTTCAGTTTGTAGATATTTCTCATGTGATTCCTGGACTTACTTTTAGTATTCCTCGGTCTTGTCATCTTTTCAGGATTCGTCTTCAAATTTTCCCTATCTCTTAGAATGGCGGAATGTTGGTGATGTTGGAGCGTTGTGACATCATCGACAGCACATGCTTTTAAAAGAGCTGAAACCTCCACCCGCGCACAAAACAATCATCAACAATTAACTCACAAGGTTCTTCAAAACTGGTGACTGTCAATGCAGCGCACCATGAAGCGCAACTTTAAATCGCAAGATAACTCCAAATAGCTCTGTCCTACCTTCCTGCATGCCTGCAAACCGCGGTCTTCTCTTTATCATCAGCTATCTGACGCTAACCTGGCTCTTCCAGATTGATGTTAATCACTCTGAATTGAGTTCTGCACAATATAAATCTGGAAATTCTCTTGCCGAAAGCAGTCGGGAAAAGGCGTAACATCATGACAAATATTTGACTCTGATTGATCAAAGCGTCACAACAACAGGAACAAGCTGAAAAATCAAGCTGTTGTTAAACCCAGTCAGACTTCTTCCCCGTCCTCAGATACACAAAGTGCTTCTATGTAGACATTTAAAAAAAAAAAAAATTGTCCCCAGAGAACCTCGGCAGCAAACGCAGACTTTCAACTACCTAAACGTGTCATCAGAACGGACCACCTCCTCTTTTTCTTGAAAAGAAACAAGTGGTTCACCCCCACGCACCTCAATGCAACCAAACAGACGGAACTGAGACCATTGCCACATTTAGAAGAGTAACCGATGCCATGTCCATAGGCCATCTAACCAAGAGTTAATTTACATAGAATTAGTATATTACATAGTAGAATCATCACCGTACATGATGACAGATGACTTGTTTAAAACATAAGACAGGTCATTTGTATAAACTGAATAAAGAAGTGGGCCGAGACAGCTGCCCTGAGGTAAGCCACAATTGACACCCAAACTTTCAGACAAGAAGCCATTATAAAAGTCTTCTATTAGTTAAATAATCTTTGATAAAGAACAGGGACCTAGTTGATATTCAATAACATTTTAATTTGATGAGGACTAAATCGTGATTGATTAAAAAAAAAATCAGTCACAGGCAGCTCTTGGAGCAAATAATGATATTCACTAAACTGCTCACGCCTGAAGTATCTGCGGGACCCAGACAAGTCGCCGAGCCGATCGCCTCCGTTTTTGGACTTTGTAAAGTAAATACACCAAAGTCACTTCCTGAACCTGAGGACAGCAACACCGAGAAACTCAACTCCTCCTCCACTGCGCATGTGCGCTGGACGCCTCAGACGCATGTCTGCTGGTGAGTTTAATTTTGGGCATCTGCCTTCAAATGTACAGGCGAAACCCAGCCCAGTCAAACTGGAAGCATCTCTTTCTTTCTCTTTAAATCCTCATCGTCCAACCAAGGTGTGTAGTTTGTCTTCCTCTTCCTCTGGGTTAGCACATTTCATTCCAATTTGTCTTCTCCAGGTCAATAAGAAAGGTATCCATAGTAATCTTTTTATAAAGCCTTTTATATATTATTTATTGAGCTAGGTTTTCTGGTCAAATCCACGACATGATGATCACTGAAACCCACTGGGAAACAATAAGTACAAATGTGATCTGTACAAGTGGATGTTTTGAGAGCAGCAGCATTTATTTTGACTCTGGTTAGAACCATGGTAACTGGGTTATGCTACAACCAGAGCAGAGCACTGCTACTTTTATCCGCAAGATCTATCCAACCAATTAATGTTTATATCCTCTAGAAAATAAATATTCTCATTTTCTTCTTATACTCCGTTTAATATTTCACAGATTTGCACAACATAAAATGCATTTGAATTAGAGGGTCTATAGAGGCCCCCAATTAAAATGGATTTCCCATGGGGTGGCTGCAACTGAACACAAACATTTACAATGTTAAGTGGCATCAGGTCTTGGCATAATTTAATACCAACATTTTTTTTCATGTATAACGCAAAACACCTCCTCCAAAGGCATTTTTGTATTTCCTGTACAGTGTATAACACCAATATTAAGTTCCTCATTGTCAAAAGTCTAGAAAGAACAAGGACACACGAGCTATTAGTCCTAAGCAGTGACTTGAGCTCATGGACTTTGTTTCTGAGACTACAAATGTGAGCACTAGAGAACATCTTAGTATTGTATCCTGGTATTGTCATGTATGTTGACACAAGACAATAAAAGGAATAAAGTTAATGGTCAGGTTCATTGTGTCCACAAACCTTTAAAACTCTATAAATGGGAGCGGCATCGTGGACTGCCTGACTCAATCCAAAAACATGTTATTACAAAAGTATCATTTAGTTCTATATTTACCATCTTGGCATGTGATCTGTTGCCATGGAAATCCAGTCCAAATAATCCATTAAAGACAAATTATCCCCACTGTAACCCTTCACCTGTTTCTGTTTATATTTCTGATACTTAGCCATCATTTTATTTTAATTGTTTGCTGCAGAAAACATCAATGATGCGTTAGCATGCAGCAGGTGAAGGGCAGGGCTGTTTTCCATCACACTATGAGTGGCCTCTTCACCCTGTGTTTAGAGGCACAGTCATTAAGATTCAACTAATAGAGCTCCAAAAGCACACAATGTTTTAGGGCAACAGTGTCTGAAACCACCAGCCGCCAGCAACAAGTTTGTCTTCAATGATGGCCTTGTCTTGAGGTAAAACACATCTGAAGACAACATGGGGAACGACACATGTGTGTGTAATAGAATATGTATATGTGTGTGTGTGTGTGTGTGTGTGTGTGTTATATATATATGTTAGAATATAATAATCACAACACTAATCACAACACTTGTGCCTGCAGAGTCTGGCATTATATGTAGCAGATACTGAATGCAACATCACTTTGTTTTCCTTGAATTAATTCTTATTTCACTAGAGACAGGACCCATATAAAAGGTATGGCATTAGTGTCACCATATTAATAATATACTCTATATCGTTGTAACTGTGGAAACAGCTGAATTTAAATGTCACTGTTCACACATTCATTGACAATGTGCATTTAAAATCAGATTATTTACATAAATCTTTCACAGCTTCAGCCGCCCTACTGGAGTGTGCCCTCTGGTGCAGAAGAACATGATAAACATGTGAGCAACTGTGGACAGGAGAAAGAGTGGTGTTTGGTGGGATGAGGGCATATAGGAATGTATGCACTATAAAGCACTTTGTGTCACATTTTATGTGTGAAAAGCTCTTTAAAAAAGAAAGTTTTGATTGGTTGATAACCAATCAATTACCAATGGTCAAACAATCTTTTTTGAGACCATTTTAACATGCAACTGTTTTAAAATGTGTGCATTTGAGGGTGGACTAGGACCTGATGGGAGGCGGATGCGTAAGAAAACGTCCACACACTGTCTCACTTTTCAGCTGCTTTTATCTGAATTATGTTTTGGTCCCTCTTGACAAGACCATCTTACCTAAAAACTGTACATAATTTTTTTAGGTATACGGTATGTACTTTTACTTCAGTAAATTTTATAGTGGATACTTTTTTACTTTTACTTTACAACATTTGAGAGCAAGTATCTGTACTTTCTACTCCACTACATTTTTAATAGAACTAAAGTACTTGTTATACTGAAATGGCTGAGGAGTTATCTTTAGCACTCACAAATTGGAAATGCATTCAGTTGTTTCAATACTTTGTTTCAATACTTTTACTTAAGTGGCCATATCAAGTGTCAGAGTTGTTCCACCACTGAGTACATCAAGTGGAAGATACAGGATGAATTGAGAGTTGAGAGATGATGGTTTTGGTATTATTTAACATGTTTACTGTACAACTTTGAAAATTGCTTTTTATTGCAAAACATACGCAACAAAATGTTAATACATTTTCCTAGACACATGATTTGTTTTTATAAAATTGGTTAATTAGACAGCCATACTGACTTGAAAAGGCCATTCACAGCTTGGTCATAAGATTTACACAAATGTTTTGCTACAACCTGAATAACATATCAATAAACCTGGTACTTTGATGGTCACATTCTCTACATTAATCGTGGATCATCACCTCTCCCCACACAATTTTCTTTATATCCTTCTTTTCCCGTTGCCACGATTACCCTCCTGGAGCTGGACGTAGGCTATATTTTTAAATTAAATAATTATTGAATATCATATGCGGTGTCTGAGGACTGGACTCAAGGCAAACCTCCAGCTCCTCCGGAGGATCCAGAACACCTCCCCAAATCATCTGCTCTTCTCTGAGCTTCTCCTTTGACTGAACTCCTCACCCTATCTCTAAGGCAGCACCCAGCCACCCAGAGAAAACTAATTTAAACAGTTTGTACCTGCGATCTTGTCCTTTCGGCCATTACCCAAAGCTCACGGCCATAGGTGAGGGTGGGAACATAGATTGACCAGAAAATCAAGAGCTTTGCCTTTCGATACATTGTAAATGTGGATATGGTATAGCTTTGCCAGGACATAAGGTTATTTCTTACATAAGATGAGGTGCTGTACATTTGTATGGTATGAATGTGGTCTTGTGCCATTCATTATGGGAGCTTGTTGGACAAAGAGCTCCTCTGGCCCTGCATTGTCCACTGGAGTAGGTAAGTGTCCATGGTGGAAAGCAGTTTGTTCAGTGTCCTCTTGTCCCTCTGAACGCTAAGACTAATCCATGGAAACAATGATGTTTGGTGGGATCTGAGGTTCTCACTCAAAGGATGCAGATACAAAAACAAAAACTGCTTTGATGGTTCATGGAATTAACTTCATCCGCAGTCGAGGCTTCATATAGAGAGGATGAGGGCAAAGGGGTGAAAAAGTACAGATGTAATTCTACACTGGCGGCACAGGGGCGGAGACAAGCAGGTCTTGGGGTGGATTTCTGGATCTTTCTGTGTGGATTTGAATTCTTATGGCTCAAGATCTGTAGATATGGCCCCATTGATGTCCCAGTTGATTTTTAGATATTAGATATTTTTAGATTCCAGTTTATTTATTATATTTTGTTTGGAATTCTTAATTGCAATGGCAGCTGTGCTAACTTTCTATCACTCTGAAATACAAATGCAACATACAGTAAAGAATCTTCAACAATGTCTGTTAATCATATACAGTTTTGTTTTTGTACAGCTGAATATATCACCCATGTGAACAAAGACCACAAGTGATGTAATGCATTTTTCATAAACTATCGACATAAATTTCACTTCCATTTACCGCTGGAGGAGCAAGAGGTAAAGGATATATAAGAGCTGCTTTAAATCTTGTCCAAGCATTTATTTTCACAGACGGCGCATTGATGGTTTAAATGTCAGGTATGCTGTAGAAGAATTAGCTACATTGTCTTCTCTCAATGGTTTATGGTTTTAATCTGAAAGCTACAGGAGATGGTAGAGACAGGATGAACATTTTGCACAAACAGAACAAGCTAATTGGGGGGAGGTTGAGCTAATTGGTTGCTTTTGTTTCAGACTGCGTTGGATCTGCGACTGGCCCCTGCCTCTGTTAAACTAATGACTTGTCAAAAGTGAAAAAAGGTGATGACATCGGATTGATCAGAATAGTTCGGACATGTCTTCTGTCTCCATGTTATGTTAAGCCTTGTGTCAGAAGTGCAGTTTGACCGTCCCACAGGGTTTACTGTAGGAGCTTACTCATTTCAAACAGAAGTTTGTCTGCGATTGTCTGATGACATTACCATATTTGTACCAATTAGCTGAGGCTGGTGCTACGCTAAATTAATGAAACGTAAAAGGAGAAATGTCCCTTTGCTGTACTTGCTTGTGTTCATGGTTGGCTGAGATTGATCATAGACGCAGCGAGAGGAGGGCTCAATTTGAGACAGTCGCATGCAGCTCGTCTTTTAATCTTTAGCCTTGTTCTAAGATGCAAGGATGCAAGCAGCACAAGTGTGAATTTAAAATGTCAGGATCGATCAATGCTATATATATATATATATATATATATATATATATATATATATATATATATATATATATATATATATATATATATATATATATATATATATATACACATACACATATACACACACACACACGCATAGTGAGAGAGAGAGAGATATTTTTGCAACTGCTCTGTACACTGTTTCACCGCCGTTGGCGCAAGGATATATATCAATATAGAACAGAGCAACAAGACTAAAACCCAGAGATATGAAAAAGCAGAACAACTTTATTTTTTTTTTTTGGACATCTCTGCAGTCATGAAACAAACTCTGAATGTATTTGCAAGATTTCTCAAAGGAACCGTATGTATGTTTAGAGGTGGTCTATATATCGAACCCTATACTGTGACTCTATATACTAAAACTACAAGTGTCTTGAATAAATGTTTTTATTATTGTTATACACCAGTTTGTGTTCCACTATTTAGTCTCTGTTCATGTTGATTTTTAGATGAGGAGCAGTCACGTGCAGCAGGTAAGGGAGGGGCAGATGTGTGAGAGAGGGCGCAGGTGAGGGAGGGGCAGGAGTGTGAGAGTGGGCGTGTTGGGGGAGGGGCAAGTGAGTGAGCATGTGGGGGAGGGGCTGATTGCAGCCATGAGCTCTCAGCCTGATGCACAGAGGAACTTCCTCACATAAAACCATTTCTTTAGACACTTCTAGACTATTTACCAAATATTTCTCTGATAAGAAGCCTTTATTTTATTTATTTATTTGAAAAGGGACACTGCACATTTATCATCATCAAACAATGTAAATGTGTCCGAGTTAGACGATATGAGCTAAATTGCATTTGTAGTGCCTTTGCCAGATGTCAAAATGGAAAGTGAAAACACCTAAAAATCACACATTTGCACATGTTTATTATAATTTTAGCCACCTTCTGTATTTTATAAGAAGAGTGCAGATGCTTTCTTGCTTGCTCCTGCTTGCTATAGCTGCTTTCCTTATTTATTTAGCTTTTTAATCAGTTTTTGTCTTCCAAACATTTTTAATTTGACTTTTTTAAGTAAACGACAAGGGAAACAAACTCTTGTGAACGCTGGTGGAAATGTCACAGAGAAATTCATGAGCTACAAGCACGGATAATCGCTTTGGAATCTGAAAAAGGACTCCAAGATACAATTCCAGTGTCATCCAGTGGTAAGAAGTTCACATTTTTTTACATAAAAAAAAAAGCTACTTTCAACGTAAACAAAACGACACAGAGAAACAAACTCGGTACAAAGCCTAAGCGATACAAAGATAATGTAACGTCACATAAATTAAGGTTTACAAACAGATTTTTACCACTTTCAGAGACTGAAGTAAATGAACAAAGGAAAAATGTAATACATGACGTGCCAAAAGGCGGCAGACAGAGAGAGAATCTGTGCCAAACGTCAAGGTCGTCTTGATTGGGGACGGCGCGATAAGTCACGTGATGCATGAAAAAATGATAACACGTTATTTTACCATAGCCACAATCACTGAGATTACGTCACGCATTTCTAATGTTTTGGCCACATATCAGGGAGTTAAACAGCTGATTGTGCATGCTGGTGCAGTGGACATACGACGGGTACAGACTGAAGTTTTGAAAAGAGACTTCTTAGAGTTATTCCTGCTTGATTAAAATGGAAATTAAAACATTCATAAGTGGACCTCTTCCAAACATCTACAGGAAGATAAACAAGTTTAGCTGGCTGCTTCAGCTGAACACGTGGCTGTCCAAAGAGTGTGCACCTAGAGGATTGCACTACATTGAGAACTTCTATCTATTCTGGAAACGAGAGGACCTGTTTAAGAGAAATGGCCCACACCTATGCAGAGGTGGATTGAGGGTGCTGACAGAGAACCTGTTCCACGCTCTGAGGCATTGGACTGGGCCTGGACAGGGTCCTGAGCAGATAGTTCTCCCCCTGACTGCTGCTATACAGACAAAAACAGCCCCACCTAAACCCCCCGCCTTTTACCTGGTCCAAAACTCTAACCGGCTCCCGCTACACCAACAAAAGCCCCCCCACCTATCCCCCCTCGCCTTTCACCTGGTATATCCCATAGCTAGGATGCACTGGGTCGCAACGTTGCCGGGACTTATAGTCATAATAAAAACCAAACCAACCCGGGGCACTGTGTAAAAACAGCCTCCCCTAGTGCTATTTCTCATCATATCACGTCATATCACACAGATGGGAAAACAAAATGCAAGTCAGCCCAAATCTGAGGGCTTTTTTTTAGTTCTAATAAAATCTCCTCCACCCAACTTTATATGTTTGAACCTGAAACACGACAAAACAAAAAGGTGTTTGTGCTTTTGTTAGAGATGAAATAGTTACCCACAGGTGGTCCTTTGGGGTGTTTTCAACATTTAAGTACGTATCCTTTAAAATTGAGCTAAAACAGTCTCCATCCATTCTCTTCATTGTTTTATACAAGCCTCCCAAGCACTGCCAAAGTTTTATTGATGACTTTACTGAGATGCTTTCAGTTGTATGCACAGACTTTGATGGTTTGGTCATAACAGGTAATTTCAATGTTCATGTTGATAATATCTGTGACAGAAACGCTAAAGAGCTTCATGCTGTCCTTGAAACTTTCGATTTTATTCACAGCATGTGAGTGGCCTCACCCACAGCAGAGGGCACACTCTAGATCTTCTAATTACAAAGCGGGTTAATATTTCAAACGTCAATGTGGTCTATCTTGCTCTGTCTTATCATTTCTGCGTCTTCTTTGACCTGTCTGTTTTTCCCAAACCACCGGCTGGTCCTGCAGTTGTTCAGAGGAGACATATAAATGACAGCACAGGAAAACTGTTTATGGAAATGATAAACTTTGAAAATGTCTCATGTTCTAATGTAAATGATTTGCTGAACTCTGTTACATCTAGTGTTTTGAATGTTCTCGACACCATTGCCCCTATGAAAGCTAACATTTAAAAGGTTGTTTACCAACAGCTCACTGATTTCCTCTTAATAAACAACTAATTTGGGACGGTTTGCAGCCCAGTGTGAAGCAGTTGGGATGAGAATCAGCACCTCCAAATCTAAGGTCATGGTTCTCAACCGGAAAAAGGTGGCTTGCCCTTTCCGGGTGGGTGGGGAGTCCTTGCCCCAAGTGGATGAGTTCAAGTATCTCGGGGGCTTGTTCACGAGTGAGGGTAGGATGGAGCGTGAAATTGACAGGCGGATCGGTGCAGCATCTGCAGTGATGCGGTCGCTGCATCGGACTGTTGTGGTAAAGAAGGAGCTGAGTCAAAAGACAAAGCTCTCGATTTACCGGTCAATCTACATTCCTACCCTCACCCATGGGCGCTCCCTTAGAGACAGGGTGAGGAGTTCAGTCACACGGGAGGAGCTCGGAGAAGAGCCGCTGCTCCTCCACATCAAGAGGAGCCAGCTGAGGTGGCTCGGGCATCTGTTCCGGATGCCTCCTGGGGAGGTGTTCCAGGCATGTCCCATCGGGAGGAGGTTCCGAGGAAGACCAAGGACACGTTGGAGGGACTGTCTCTCGGCTGGCCCTGGGAACGCCTCGGGATCCTCCCGGAGGAGTTGGAGGAAGTGTCTTGGGATAGGGAAGTCTGGGAGTCCCTGCTTAGACTGCTGCCCCCGCGACCCGGCCACGGATAAAGCGGAAGAAGATGGATGTATGGATGGAAACAACTCATTTGATATTTTACAGTCAGGTTTTAGACCTCATCACAGCACAAGGACTGCTCTTGTCAAGGTGAGAAATAACATCCACCTGAACACTGATGTGGGCAAAGCCTCAGTCTTAATTCTGTTAGATCTGAGTGCTGCTTTTGACACTGTCGATCATGGGATCCTCTAACAGAGACTAGAGAACTGGGTGGGCATCACTGGCACTGCCCTAAACTGGTTAAAGTCCTATCTGGAAGACAGGAAGTACTTTGTTGAAATTGGTAACTGTGTCTCAGACCAGATGCCCCTCCCCTGACCTGTGGGGTGCCCCAAGGGTCAATCCTGGGACCCCTTCTGTTCAACCTCTACATGCTACCGTTAGGTCAGTTGATACACAGCAAAAAATGTGTCCTATCACAATTATCACAATATGCAGACGACACTCAGATCTATGTTTCACTGACGGCAGGTGAATATGGACCAGTGGATTCACTCTGTCACTGCATCCAACAGATCAGTGTGTGGATGTAAAACAATTTTCTCCAGATGAACTCAGACAAGACTGAAATCATCGTCTTTGGCCCACAAAAACAAAGAGAAAGTGTTAACAGTCACCTCCAGAGTCCTCGCTCTAAAAACCTACAAATCAAGTTGAAAAACTGGGGGTAATAATGAACCCAGACTTGAATTTTAACAGCCATGTCAAATCAATGACATCAGCAGCTTTTTACCATCTAAAAACATTGCCAAAATCAAAAGTATAGTGTCTAAACCAGACTTGGAGAGACTTATCCATGCGTTTGTCTCTAGTAGATTAGACTACTATAACGGCCTGCTCACTGGCCTCTCCAAACGAGCTGTAAAACAGCTGCAGTACATCCAGAACGCTGCTGCTCGGGTCCTGACTAGAACCAGGAAGTACGATCACATTAGTCCTGTGCTCAGGTCTCTGCACTGGCTCCCTGTGGCTCAGAGAATAGACTTCAAAGCAGCTCTATGGCCTAGCACCAAAGTACATCTCGGACATGTTAGTGCCATATGAACCATCTCGGACTCTGAGGACCTCAGGGACCGGCCTCCTGCTGGAGTCAGGACTAAACATGGGGAATTGCGTTTCAGTTTTATGCAGCTAAAATCTGGAACAGTCTTCCTGAGGATATTAGCGAGGCCTCTACTTTGGCAATGTTCAAATCTAAGAAAAAAACTGTTTTGTTTGGCACTCTTCTCTTTTATGTCAAACTATTTTACGGATGGCCTGAAAATGGCATTTGAATGGCAATTTCTTTTAATCAAGGTTTTGTGATTTCTGTCATTTCTTTGTGATTTTAATGCAATTTTTTTCCCTGTTGTGTGAAGCACTTTGAATTGCCTTGTGTACGAATTGTGCAGTACAAATAAACTTGCCATTTGAGTAAAAATGAATGACCACACAGTCATGAAAGACTGTTTTATTCTGTACAGTTTATAGTAAACTTCCCGTAACAATAACAGGGAAGGTAGCTATATATAGCATCATGCTTGACCAATTTAGGAAACTGGTCCTCTGAAAGTGTGCATGACTTTCTTTGGAGAAAGAACTGAAGAACTGTCTCCTTTGAGGTTGTAACCAGGAATCTACTGATCCTCAGGCAGATTTTCGACCCCTACACCAGCCAAGACATGCTCTTGGCACATTTCAAAAGAAGGAGGCATGACTAAGAAGGGCCACAGGTGGTATGGGTGGAGCCTTCATTATCACACAGGGAGCTCGGGCCCATAGAGGACACGCCTACTCACTGGAACACAAACTTCCTGGTTTGGAGCAAAGTGATCCCATTGGCCCCTGGACACCACATGACCTGGATTTAAAGGCTTGTGGTTTAGTGCGACATCTAGTGATTGATTTTAAGATATTGTTGATGGTTTTCAAATGTTTGAATGGGCTGGCTCCTCCTTATCTTTCAGAGCTTTTGCCTGTCCATGTTCCTACTACTAGAGCATTGAGATCAACAAATCTGTTGACCTTGGATGTTCCGAGGTCACGATTAAAAACCAGAGGGGACCCAGAGGTCCCAGACTCTGGAATAGTCTGGGATATTCCTTTGGGCATTAGCCCAGTCTCTGAATATTTTTAAATCTTTGTTGAAAACCTTTTTGTTTACCTAGGCTTTTAATACACAATGAGCAGAACATTTTTATAGCGTTATTTAACTTGTTTTTACATGTGTTGTATGTTTAATCGTATTTTATACTGTCTTTATAAATAAAAGTTTACTTGCTTTACTTACTTACCATTCTGGTACAAAACATAAAATGAATTTAATTCTGAGCAGAATATTGTTGGAATTACTGCTTTTATAAATTTAAACACTGGTTTAGGAATTAATCTAGAGTCCGATTAGAGTTCCTAATTCTTTACATTAATCACATAAAACACCATACATTTCACCAACTATTTCAAATTGATATATTACTTCCTTTTCCAACTACTATCTATTTTCCTTGTTTGAGCTCTGAAAGCTTTCGATTTAAAACATTGCTTTGTGGCTGTACCTGCTGATCACTTGTGTGTTTTATTTTTCATATCTTTGTACACTGCAAACACAGGAGCAAACACCCTTTCAAAGACCCCTGCCCTCTGCTGTGCTTCTGTAGTGAGGAGCGTTACTATGGAGTTTTCAAGTGGGCGCTGCTTTCATCTGTCCAAGACCATGAATCTAGTCATGTTGTACTTCCATTTTGGACGCTCACTCCAATCTGGACAGTTGAAAGTGCATGAACAAGATAATATCACTGGAGATGTATAAAGTGATTAAAAAGACTGTTTACTTCATAGTTTAAAAGGTAAAACATATTCTATAAATCTGTGTCCGGACATCAGATGAGAAAACATGTTCGCAGCAAGATTTTATATTAAATAAAAGTAACTTCTCAAGGTGATTGAGCAATAGAGAGTATGAGCTTTTCCATTTGGAATGATAGATTCTAAAAACCCTGCACAAAACCCATGTGTCCTCAGTATTACTAAGCTGATAGTTGTGATTTTAGAACTGTTGCTACACCATTTAAAGCACATGCTACACATATTACCTTTCATTTTAAACGGCGCACATTGTAACCTTTCAGACGGAGAAGGCTTTGCCTGGAATGTTCTACAATAATCAATGTATCTTTCTTGCATGCATTAAATATCAATTGTTTAAAGCTGAAACTTGGAAAAAAACGAGCATTCTTTTGTCGAACAGTGACACAAAAGCAATCAAATCTTCATGAGGACAAGCACCAAAGAAAGTTACATAGTGCACCTTTAGATAATGAAGGGATGTTGTCCTGGTGTTTGTCTATACATATACATATACATATACATATACATATACATATACATATACATATACATATACATATACATATACATATACATGAATGTGTTATGCATACAGAGCAAACAGTGCTGTCTGTAAGACTTGGGTGTTATGACATACACAACATTTGATCAGTTTTTCTACCAAGACACCAAATAGTTTCTGGAGTGCTCCCAGTGTGATGTCATCAACAAGGTTTACAACTCAGCGCTGCTTCCTGTCATTCAACTTTTTTCAACTTTTCTTCACAAACTGCGACATGACAGATGCAAAACGATGTTGAATATTCACCAAACATTTCCCATCAAAGTCCAATGACAAAAATTCATGTTTCAAGCAGCACAAATCAGCTCACTTGTTTGGAGTGTTGTGTAATTAGTTATTTACGGTCCTATTGTGTTAAAACAAACAGAACTCCCGAGAGCAGTGCCTCCAGTTAGATTTACCCCTCAATTAACGGCTGCACTTGGACCTCATTTTAATCAAGTAATAAGGGCAGTGGCATTTAAAACTAAATCTTACGCAAACAACGAGTGTGCTGCACATAATTGAGCTCACGTTAGAGGTGTTTCTCCTGCAGCACTAGCAGGGGGCAGGTCAGCGCAGGTCAGTGGTTCCTCCCACACCTTCACAACAATGTCCACAAGAAACCAGCTTGTGAGTTCTCATTATGTTCAGATGTGTTTGAAGGAACATTCTGCAGTATTTAAAACCAGGTATGCTGCAAAAGTTTTCCAAGTATTTTCCAGCTTTGATTCTTTCTGCGCTGCAAATTATGAAAAGAAAGTATTGAAATGTTCATTGCAAATACATCCATGCTTTTAACCGCCAATTACCATACTGGGATAAATGGACATTAATTACATAATGAGGACATATTATGCTTTTTTTTTCAGCTTCTCCGTGAGCTTCTTTTTCCTGGAGTGTTTGTCATTTGAAATGTCAATTGGTAGTCAGAAGTGTGTTTTATTTTGAACCCCTTTGGATAAATAGATGAATTAGATCAGAACAGACCCTCGAAAAGTACATAATTTTCCAATCCAGATATTCTTGTGGTTGAGGCAATTGAACATATTACTCAACATGCCGATAATAAACGATGTTGCCATGGAGATGGGCGAAATGCTTAGACCCATGAGAAGGAGATGTTGGTCAGGGTTAATACTGCGGCAGCTGTTGAAAAAGGCTTGTTGACATAGAACATGTTATATGGTGTATCCATATTGGACAGATAACTATGTACACATTTATCCAAACATAAAATACTAAAAAAAGAGGCTATAGAGGTGATTCAAAGTTAGAAAAGCTTAAATTTTGAAACACATCCACACGAATAAATTGTTTACATTAAATGTGCACGCAGAAAGATACTTAACCATATCCATGTTGTTTCCTATTCTATACAGCGCAATTTTATATTTCAAACAGGGCAAATAATTAATAAAGAAAAGTTATACTGGACACTTTGAATTGCTGTATTAATAGTACAATTTGATGTGGGGCACTATTAAGATAATTCTAGTTTATGATATAAAAAGGGAAATAATCACAAGAAAAATATGGACAAATGTATATGCATCTACTATTTAGTTGTAAATATCTAAATCGTGTCTTTTCTATTGACATTCCCGTTATCGTCTCATGGGATTTATGTCTCGTCTCAACCCTGGCTTAAGGCTACACTTCAGCTCTGACCCTAGATGTTTTAATAAGGGCAGTGTCACCAGAGCTCAGAGCTCAACACACCTCCACAAACAGTATCAAGACGCTGGCTGCTCTTGTGCTCCAGTATTATTGCCCTGATTGCATGAGGTGATCACATTTATGCATTTATAGTAAATCATTACAGCGCTGCATGATTGTAGTGGCCTTTGAGAGAGACTGGAAGAAAAAAAATAAAAAAAATTTTTGGTTCTTGATTTTTATTCATATTTACCAAGGTTTGCACTTGTTTCTCTTGAGCATGGTGTGAAGTGTGGCTTAAGCTGCAATCTGTCCTTGGTCAAAAGCTGCGGGCGACCACAGCCTGGAGAAGGGTCCACAGAGAGGTGCTTTGATGTCATCCACAAATAAGATTATTGTGAGGGCTGAGGCCCACAGGCACGACATGAGTCAGCTATGATCATTACAGAAAAGAAATAACTAATGGCACAGTTCAACTTGGAATAAAAAACAAAGTTGCCTTCTGTTTGTATTTGTTTAATTCTTTGGTAACACTTCATTTTATCATGCATATGATATATTATACCCGGTTTTCACAAACAAAAAGGAGTTCCTATCTCCCTCAACCCTTTGACACATATTACTCTTACACTTTGCATGTGGTAAAGTGACGCTGAGGTGGACTGTCAACGCTCATCTGCTCTCAGTACCCAGCTTTTTCTTCTGGGTTTGCAAACAAGTATAACATTATTATATGCAGACAGCACACAGCTGTCATTTTCTGTGCAGTTTTATACTTCATTACAAAAAAAATATGGTTCATGTTTTCATTGAGTTTTGGTTCAACATTTCCATCAGAAAGCAGAATGAGCTCCACATGAGTTTCCCGTTTGGGTTGCCAGTTCCTACAACTAAAACTAGTGGGAAATTAACCTAAAATGCCTGCCTCAAGCCCAGCACTTGCACTGATCATGGATCAGTGCTAGTGCAGCCTCTGCAGCTCAGTGATCCTGGAATTCTGCAGAAGGAGCTGAACATGAGCCATGGGCTGTTTTAACCTCTGTTTTGTATTCAGCTTTGGATGACTGGGGCATGTTATCAGCTGCAGCAGTTTGAACAGGACTCCCTCACTGCGTCTAATCAGTATAGAATGAGGTGGCACTTGTCTCTCATCACAGCCACAGCTGTTCACTGTTCACTCCAGGCAGCAACTATCACACACAAGCAGTATGGAAAGAATTATATGTATTTTTGATATTGAATACTTGAATTAAAAATATTTGACACCATGTAATGTTACACTGTCCAATTGGAGTACTATATCCTGTTTTTTAAAAAATACTTTCATGTTCAGTTACATTACTGTTTGTTCTGCATTTACTTATCACAGATTAGAGACCGATATTTTATATTTTTCTTGGTAATAAAAGTGCAGTTTGAAGCCTAAATTGCGTCACATATCGCAGTGTATTCCTTTAGAAAAGTAACTATATTCTGAACACCAAAAAGTGAAAAAGAAATTATAATGGTATATTAGTATTCTGAATACGTATTTTTGGTACATTTATTTAGTTACTGTTCATTAGCCAGCTCCATGCTGTAATAAATCACACAGCAGGAGCAGAAGAACTGAACAGAGGAAAGTGGCCTGCAGCTGAGCACACTTACCACGCTCATGTCATCTGATGCTGTTTGCCGCTTTATCCAAACGCACAGACCTCCGGCACAGAGCCTGCCCTTTAAAATGGACAAGATGCATTCTTTTGGCCTGCTGGCTTATAAAGATGCACTGTAACTTTTCTGGTGGACAGTCCGTCACCTTCTTGTCCTTTTCCAGCGAAAATCCTCCACTCTCCAAACCTGTAGTGAGGACCTCTAAGAAGTGGACCAATGAGGCAGTGGAGGGGCTACGTGCGTGTTTAGACACGACAGATTGGGAGGTTTCCAGAGCTGCTACAGACAGGTTGGATGAGTACACAGACACTGTGACATCATACATTCGATTCTGTGAGGACAGCATCATACCATCACACACCAAAGTCACTTTCAATGATGACAAATCCTGGTTCACACCAAAACTGATGCAGTTAAGGCAGCAGAAGGAGGCAGCGCACAGGGCTGGTGACAGAGAGCGCTACAAAGATGCGAAGTATGGATATAGCAAAGAGGTGTCGAGAGCTAGATCACAGTATAATACGCATCTGAGGAAGCAGTTCTGACAACAACCCCACCTCTGTGTGGCGTGGG
Source organism: Chaenogobius annularis (assembly GCA_015082035.1). Classification (NCBI taxonomy): domain Eukaryota; kingdom Metazoa; phylum Chordata; class Actinopteri; order Gobiiformes; family Gobiidae; genus Chaenogobius; species Chaenogobius annularis. Next base: position 115,932 of record BJKM01000258.1, read on the forward strand.
CGCCGGCTTCTCACCAACTACAAGCCCAGAGCCCCCCACGCTGCAGACGCCTGGAAACTAGCTGAGCAACTCAACTCCTTCTACTCCAGGTTTGAGGCTACCCCCCTTCCCCCATTGTGGCCACCTCTGCCAACCCACTTCTGGACTTTAGGAAAGTCACAGCACCACAGCCCCTTCTCACCGTGACAGACTCCCCCATCACCATGTGGACTCCTTTTGCTTCCTCGGCACCATCATCACCTATGATCTCAAGTGGGAGCCATCACCATCAGCTCCCTCATCAGTCAGGCTCAGCAGAGGATATACTTCCTGCGGCAGCTGAGGAAAGCCAAGCTGCCAGTTTCCTCTGCCGTTGGACTCATGAACACTTCTAAGCACCTGCCACTTTAAAAAACAATCACTTTCTGCACTACATCTGTACATAGTAAGCCTCTTTTTTTATTTTATCCTATACTAAATTTTTAAAATTGTTTCCTTTAATGCATGCTCTATTTGATTTCATATGTTGTTTTCATTATTGTATGTTGCACCGAATCACCTAAGCAATTTTCTGTTTGTGAATTTTGCTCATTGACAATGGCAATAAACCTTTTCTGATTCGGATGTTTTGGCCCTGACCAAAACATAGCAGAAGATCTGGAGGGTCCCCGGCGCTGCCTTGCTCCTGACAGGTTTCAACATTGAAGGATGGGTCAAATGCAGATGGGAAACTTCTCTATAAAAAAGGCTAATCTTGTGCTGCCCGGTGGTGGAATGGTTAAGGCAAGTACACTTATGCCAGCCTCCTGGTGCAGCCGGCCGCTATATAGTGAATATATAGCGGCCGGCTTTGTCACATGACAATGTCATATGACATTGTCATGTGGACCAATGAGGCAGTGGAGGAGCTACGTGCTTGTTTGGACATTACAGACTGGGAGGTTTTCAGAGCTGCCACAGAGAGTTTGGATGAGTACACGGACACTGTGACGTCATACATTCGATTCTGTGAGGACAGCATCATACCAACACAAACCAAAGTCACTTTCAACAATGACAAACCCTGGTTCACTCCAAAACTGAGGCAGTTAAGGCAGCAGAAGGAGGCAGCGCACAGGGCTGGTGACAGGGGGCGCTACAAAGACGCAAAGTATGGATTTATCAAAGAGGTTTCTCGAGCGAGATCACAGTACAATACGCGTCTGAAGCAGCAGTTCTCCGGCTCCTCACCAACCACAAGCCCCGAGCCCCCCCTGCTGCAAACAATCGAAAACTGGCTGAGCAACTTAACACCTTCTACTCCAGGTTTGATGTGACCACCCCTCCCCCCACGGTGGCCACCTCCGCCAACCCAAACCTGGTCACCCCCACCTCCCCCACCACCCCTCTCAGTTCAGGAACAGGATGTTCACAGGCTATTTCGGAAATCCAACCCCCGAAAAGCTGCTGGACCAGACGGCTTCTCTGCTGCTACATTAAGACATTGCGCAGGAGAGTTAAGCCCCGTCTTCACAGACATTTTTAACACCTCCCTGGGGTCATGCCATGTCCCAGCCTGCTTCAAGTCTGCCATAATTGTCCCTGTCCCCAAGAAGCCCCGGATCACTGGACTTAATGACTACAGGCCTGTGGCGCTGACGTCTGTAGTCATGAAGTCATTTGAACGCCTGGTCCTGCCCCACCTCAAGTCCTTCACCTCCTCCCTGCTGGACCCCCTGCAGTTCGCCTACAGAGCCAACAGGTCTGTAGACGACACCATCAACCTGGCACTCCACTTCATCCTGCAGCATCTGGACTCCCCGGGAACCTACGCCAGGATCCAGTTCGTGGACTTCAGCTCTGCGTTCAACACCATCCTCCCTGCTCTGCTCCAGGACAAGCTCTCCCAGCTCAACGTGCCTGACTCCACCTGCAGGTGGATCACTGACTTCCTGACGGATCGGAGGCAGTGCGTGCGGCTGGGGAAGAATGTCTCAGACACTTGGACTATCAGCACCGGTGCTCCTCAGGGCTGTGTACTTTCCCCTCTGCTCTTCTCCCTGTACACAAACTGCTGCACCTCCAGCCACGACTCCGTAAAACTCATCAAGTTTGCGGACGACACCACCCTCATCGGGCTCATCTCGGACGGGGATGAGTCTGACTACAGGAGGGAGGTGGACCGGCTGGTGTCCTGGTGCAGCGGTAACAATCTGGAGTTCAACGCCCAGAAGACAGTGGAGATGATCGTGGACTTCAGGAAAGCCACAGCCCCCCAGCCCCCCCTCTTCATGACAGACTCCCCCATCACCACCGTGGACTCCTTCCGCTTCCTGGGCACCACCATCACCCAGGACCTCAAGTGGGAGCCCTCCATCAGCTCCCTCATCAAGAAGGCCCAGCAGAGGATGTACTTTCTGCGGCAGCTGAGGAAAGCCAAGCTGCCAGTGCAGATGATGGTGCAGTTCTACACGGCCATCATTGAGTCCATCCTCACCTCCTCCATCACCGTGTGGTACGCTGGAGCCACAGCCAGGGACAAACAGAGACTACAGCGCATTGTGCGTTCTGCTGAGAAGGTGATCGGCTGCAGACTTCCATTTCTGCAGGACCTGTATGTCTCCAGGGCTCTGGGACGAGCAGGTCAGATCACAGCTGACCCTTCTCACCCTGGACATGGTCTGTTTGAACCACTCCCTCAGGCAGGAGGCTAACGGTCCATCCGGACCAGAACCTCCCGCCACAAGAATAGTTTATTTCCCTCTGCTGTTGGACTCATGAACACTTCTAAACACCTGTCACTTTAACTGCAATATTCAACCACTCACTGCACTGTCACTTTCTGCACTACAACTTTAAACATAACTGTAACTCTTGTGTACATAGAAATGCCTATTTTTATTTTTACTGTATAGTAATTTTAAATTGTTTCCTAATGCATGCCCTTTTTTGATTGAATATATGTTGTTTTATTATTACTCAGTGTTTTATGTTGCAACTTAAGGCCGAGACAAGTTCCTACGTTTTTTTGAATTTTGTTCATTGACAATGGCAATAAAACTCTTTCTGATTCTGATTCTGATTCTGATTCTGTGTTATAGAGTTTAAGGTTGCGAGGATTATAATCTTACGTGGAACATAATGCATACGGTAATATAAAAAACATAAAACAAGTTCCACTATTCTCTTCTAACCCTTCTAGGATGGATATCTTATTGCAGCTGAGTGGCATGAACTGTTATTTCCACTAAAAATGGCACTGATATGAAATTCAATCTGAAATGTGTTTTGATGTTGGAATTTCTGTTCCCCGGTCCCTTCTCAGCCTGAACCAGAACATTGATTGTTTTGTCTTTGAGCCAGACATTTTACACAGGATGAATGTGGAGTGAGTGATTCTGTACTGCGAATTAAACAATACTCAATTAAAAGGGTACTATATACAAAACACACACACACACATATATATATATATATATATATATATATATATATATATATATATATATATATACATACATACACACACATACACACACACACACACACACACATACATACATACATACAGCCCCAGGAGGTAGCGTTAACGTGGGCGCAGCAGAGCTCATTGCGTCACACCCCTCAGTTGTCGCAATTTGTCTCGCCTGATACAGGACATGCACACACGACGCAGAGGTCGGGTTGGGCCAGGACAAGAAATTCTCATTCATTTGCGGTGCAGGTTTGGAGGAGTTGTAAAATGCTGACCACGTCCCCGCCTGTGTCATTGCGTTTTGCTTTGTCTGAATTCACTTCCTCATTTGGCTCGTTTCTCTGTGAATATGTGACTGGTTGTAATAAAACACAAAGCACTATGTAGGTTACTACACTCCGTTCGCCACAATCTCTCAACTGAGCTGTTTGTGATAATATTGTCCATAAAAATAGCATGGAAACAGTTGTTGGGGATCATGGTAGGGCGGGGTCTATAGGAGTTCGGCTGCTTCTGTTTAAGGTCTTTTTGGTAAATCCAATAAATCCTCACTGTCACATCACATTCACCCCAAATCCTTCTCCCAGTCTGCGTAAAACTGGCACAGACTGACAGCCCAACAGTCCAACACGAGATCCGCACATAAGATGAGACAGAGCTGACCACAGTGTCTGCTCCTTTCTCGCGCCCTCCGGACCAGCAGCATCCCACGAGCACTCAGGTTTGGTAAAACTGGCATAAGCCCATCTTGAGGACATACTCAGCATTGTGCATTAGAAATAAAGGTGAATTAAATAAAGAAACAACGCTCCGAGACTGCATTTCAATATTTTATTTGATTTATTTAAAATTGTGTTAACTCATTGAAAAACAGGAAACAATGTTATTCAAACATCTCCCACACAGGTGGTGCTTTTGAATGCCACAGTTCTCAGTCATTGGTTCAAACACTATCACCATATATGGACTGGCACCATCCCACTCCAACATCCAGCAGCCAAGTCCAGCCTCTTCATGCCAGCGTTACGGTCGCCAAGGTAGCAAAATAGCGCTCTGGCCCCGCCCCCTGGAAAAGGCTCCCGCTCTGGCCCCACCCCCTGGAAAAGGGGGGTGATTAGACCCAAGAACTTGCTATCCTTAATTGAAAACGTATATTTTAGCAATAATAATCTAAAATGCCCCCAGTCTGTATTGAATAGTACAGGTTTATGGAATGGTGTAATCTGAATTCCATAATAGAGTGTCTTTATTAGGCCACACCTCACGACACACCTCTGATGACAGCATGACACATCCTGGTGATTCCCCAGGAGGGGAATCAAACTGGCCCTGACCTTCAACCACATTTTTCTTTGTTATCTAGCAAGGCACTTGTGTCATAAGGCAGATATTGATCAGAAATGGCACTGCTGAAAAAAAGAAAAATTGTATTGCTCTACTGATGAATTTTAAAGTTAATATCCCAAATGAAAATGGCAACATTTTGAACCTCATATTATGTTGGGTTCACAACCTTGCTATAATAATCATATGCCTTAAAGTATTTTCAACTTGTGGCTATCTGGCACACAAAGCCGTTTTTTTTATATCTTGGAATTTTAACCGTAAAAAGTGCAGCTTAAGCAGTTCAAAAATGCAGTTGGAGGGCCTTTCTGTGTGGCATTTGCAAGTTCTTCTCGGGCCTACAAAGGTTTCCTCCGGGTTCTCCAGTTTCCCTTACCACTAAAAATGTACAATAGCTTCCTACCCTCTGGGGCCAAGACTCCCCTGCAAAAGACATGCTCTCTGTGGGATGGTTACATAAATAAAATCGAGTGGAAGAATAGTTCTGTTGTGTCTTCATGCTCACCTGCTTCCCCTGGACGCTGATGCTCGGGAGTCTTTTGTTACACTCCTCAAACTGCCCTGACACACAATCTACCTGAGAAATCCTCCTGCTAAAGCTGCACCGAGACCTTTGACTGAGACACAAAAACGACTAAGAGGTGCAGTGAAAACCTTCCTGCAGCTGAAGTTGAAATATCTTTTGGACTCAATAAATTACCGACCTCCATCTGACAACAGTCGCATGTGTGAAGGCCATCATTAGAAACTATGGCATATGTGACGACAAAGAAGACATTGAACTCTGTGCCACTTGTTGTTTAGTATGGATAGATCAAGATATGATAGAGAAGGGGAAACATCATTTTTTGCAATTAAACATCAAATTCTATCATAACATTTGCATTTGACTTCCAGCTGAATTTCAATTAAATCAAATTTCAATTAAATTTGTTTTTGTAACAGCCAAAATCACAACTGCAGTTGCCTCAAAGGGCGACAGTGAAAAACAGATTTAACAATATTCATTGGAAATTAGCAGGGAAACTATAAAGAGTTTAGAACGCCTTCCATGAGGCTACTTCCCAAAACTGAATTGGACAATTTACAATGAAATTAACAAGGTTTTTATAGTAGAAATGATGGAATTCAAAGATGTACTACAGGAGGAATTGAAAAGACATAAAACATGATGCTTGCAAAAGTCGACGTGATTATATTTGCCACTCTGAACGATATGCCTCCAAAATGTCTCTACTGCTAATGGAAGTGAGGGTCTCTGCGTGCGAACATTGATACTAAAGTCAATTTGAAATTCCTAATCTCAGCCACACTTTATACAATAAGTGTACCAGGAATGGCTCTATTTTTGGCTGAGTGGTTGAGTTAATAAGCATGTTCTGGTGACATTGTGAGGGGCAAAACAAAGCATGTGATTGGACAGTAGATGTTCAAGTGTCCTAACAGGGCTTTGGAGGGTCTGATAGTGGATGATTGCCTTTTGATTCAAAATGTCCTGCTCCGTCGGGGTCAGTCTTTTTCAATAGATGTCACCTAAATGTATCAATTTAACAGGAGAATGTCAGTAAAAAGATCAGTCTTAGCTGAAGGCCATTAGACTGGAATAGACTGGGCTTGTATTGAAGAAATTTTTTAAATGAGGTGGAAAATGATTGGTTTATAGGTCACAGAATATAGCATGAATGGCACTTATAGGTCAAATGCTTGGAAACGAAAGCTCTACATGCTACGTTGCCTATCCATTTGACTTTCAGACATAGAAGTATGCAGTTCTCTTGATATCAATGTCGAATATGTCGTTACACCTAATTGAATTTTCAGTTAGCCCAACATCGTAGATAAAGATTCAGTGGTAGTCATCTGGACATTTTGACTTTCTTCCAAAAGTAATTCTCAATCTGCTGACCTAGTCTGAGAACTTTGATTCTTGTCCTACTGTGAGTAAGCCCCGCCCACCGGGTGGAGCCACCAGATGATAGCCTGCCCTGTTTATCTATTTGTTTTGCACAGTTTTAAGTCTCTCCTGAAATGTTGTTGTTACCCTAACAGCCCTGTAATGAGTCATTAAAATTGTATTGTCAGCTGACTGTAGCCCCCCATCACTGATGAGTTCCTGATTAGCATCAGAATGGCCAGGGCTGATGCTGCCCTAGGGCTTCAAAATACTGTTGTTAGCAACCGGAAAGTTTAACCTTAAACCTCCATTTCTGGTTCAAGAGGGATTCTCTTTTTTTTTTTTTTTTCTTTAAACAAAAACGGCCTCCTTAACTCCTCTTTCAAACCATCTCTCCTGCTTAGAATCTTCACCTCACTCTCTTCAAAAAAGTAGTTTGTGGCTTTAAGATGAAGATGCATGGCGCTCTGTAATCCTGAATTTTCCCTAAGTGCAACCAATTGCTCTCAGAAGTTTCCTGATTATTGCTTAAAGATTGAATGTTGACCTAATGATTCAATAGAGTCCTCCTGTGTTCAATCGAATCTCAGTATAAATGCAGCTGTTCTGTGAAGGGTTATTAAGAGAAGGTTGGTGAGCATACAGCATCATGAAGCCCAAGGAACACACCAGACATATCTGGGACAGGTCGGTGGAGAAGTTTAAAGAAGGGTTAGGTTAAAAAACAGACTTTGAACATCTCATGAAGCACTGGTCAATCCATCATCCCGGAAATGGAAAGAGCATGGCATAACTACAAACCTACCTAAGTATGGCCGTCCACCAAAACTTACATCTGAACAAGGAGTACACTGTAACCCTAGAGGAGCTGCAGAGATTTACAGCTCAGGTGGACTGCACTACAACTTTAAATTAACTGTAATCTTGTGTACATAGTGCGTAGTTATTTTTATCTTATACTATAGTAATTTTAAATTGTTTCATGTTTTATGTTGCACCTTAAGGCCGAGACAAGTTCCTTTGTTTGTGAATTTTGTTCATTGACAATGGCAATAAACCCTTTCTGATTCTGATTCTGACAGGGAACTATTAGTCGTGCACTACATAAATCTTCCTTTATGGAAGAGCGGCAAGAAGAAGCAAGTCTCAATGCAGGTTAACCAGAAACCATGTGGAGGACACAGCAAACAAGGGGAAGAAGGTGTCTTGGTCTGATGAGACCAAAACTGAACAAAGTCCAGGCCTAAGTCCAATCTAAAACTGCTGTACACAAACGCTCTCCATTAAATTTGACTGAGCTTAAGCATTTCTGCAAAGAAGAATGGGCAAAAATGTCAGTCAGTGGGTGGGCAAAGCTGGTAGAGACTTACCCCAAAAGACTTTCAGCTGTAATTGCATAGAAAGGTGGGTCCACAAAGTATTGACTCAGGCAGACTGAATACTTTTACACTCTGTTCTTTTCAGTTTTTTATTTTAAAAACATATATGGGAAATCATGTATACTTTACCTTCCACTTCACAATTGTGTGCCACTTTGTGTTGCTCTTTCACACTAAACCAAGTTTGTTGTCGTGTGAAAAGAAATAACTGCACATTCTTCTCCATGCTATGATGACTACACTGTTCACCACTTTATACTGAGTACTAATTCCTTGTATTACAAATGATCTTTCCAGAAGTGTGTGATGTGTAAAGTATTATGGGAATAAATGAAGATAGATGAACGTTATAAAAAAGGCACGAGGCCAGAGTTGACGTCATTCAGAGTTCTTCTCACGTGCTGCACATTTATAGTAAAGTGACAGTGATAATGAAAACACTCGGGAATAAAACTGGGATATGGATCACAGGGTTATTTCGCTGTTTTCATGAGTTTTCCGACCATCTAAAATGTTATTTGATTATATTTGCTATTAGCTATTTGTCTAAAAAAGTATCATCATCAATATTGCCTAACCTAATGCAATCATCAATACTGCAACAAACTACAAATATCACCAAGGACCAGAAATGTCCTGTTTTTAAAATGAAAATATTGAAAAGGCGTCATACTCATGCTTTCCATATTATGCTTAAATTACTCGTGATTCGACAGATTTTGATACAAGGCATTAAAATATTTGATTCAATATGTGTCAACAATATATTCATTGCAATCATATTGACACTGCTCTAATTAACAATACTGGCATGTTTATAATGTACCTTGCATGTTTGACTGAACTTTGAGAACAGAAATGGCCATTGAAGTAAGGGAATTGCAATGGACACAATCACGAAGAAATCAATGTGGCAGAAATAACTGACAAACTGTTTACTTTTTGGTCTGTTTGACACTTGGAACACCTGCCATTTGACGTGGGAAAAGAACGATTAGGTTATTGGTCAAGAATTTAAAGAAAACATCGTAAAACTCAAGATATTGTACACAAAAACAACATTTTCTACAAGTACATTGCTCTACTTTCCTGTACTTTATGGCTCACTGACAGCTGTAAATGTGGTGAAGTAATATGATTGGAGATTCAAAGGCAGAGCATGTCTTCTCTCTCTTCAGTGGTCGAAATGATCACCTACATTCAAGTGTCCATTTAAATTATAAATATCTCTGACCTGCTGACGAACATCGCCGGCATGATTTGTGTCTCCATAACGGCTCTTGAATGAATTTGAAGGTGGTGCTCCGATGCAAACATGAACTACAAATAGATTACATGATGAGTAATCAACCCAATCAGAGAGGAAAAAGAACGGAGAATATATGTAACTGTAATCTACAAAACTACTGGAAACCATGTGTACAAAAACGTTATCTTTTTAAATAAAATCGAGGAGAGATAAAGCAAAAAAAAGGCTTATTTCTAGCTCTGAAGCATAATGTAATGCAGAAGGTCATCATTTTAAAGTCTAATGAGTTTGAATTACAGTGTTCAGTTATAAATCTACCTGATGTTATTAACATAGAATAAGAATGATAAAAGGGCCTTTTATATGCAAAAATGACTGTCTAAAGTGTCCCATATTTTGTCCCTTATCAAAAGCTTGAGTTGTGTTTTGTTTTGTTTACAAGTTTAATAAAAGTAACCCTAACCCTTCTTTTGTGCTCTTGGTCCAGCTATAGTTTTTATAGTTATGCCCAGTTGTGCAGAAACGTATTAGGACTGGCCCTTGATCTAACTTTTGGTCAATTTAAGAAAAATGTAGGCACCACTGATATCGAACATCCTATTCAAGATACACTACAGTCTATGACTTTATTTGAATTTTGTTTTTATTAATAAAATGTCTATTCTTATCTTGTGCAGCACTTTAGGGCAGTGTATCTGTTTAAAAATGTGCTATTGAACTTATTCTGGATGTTGGCCTGTGTGCCACCAACGGACGTAGTCCTCCTTCTGGTTGTGTTAGTTATTACACTCGAGAGAAAATTAATTCCACACAAACTAAAAAGTCATTTCGGGCCAAGGGAATCTGTGCGTTGTTGACTTGTTGGTCACATGAAAATTTGACATTTTACACCAATCAATCAACTTTATAGCAGAATTTAGCAGCGAGACTTTGTCCTTGTTCTCCACTTAAGTGAACAGAGCTCCTGCATGACCGTAAGTGCCATTACAGTGGAATTGTCGATTTGTGTCAAAAAGAGGCAAGTGGGCGGGGCGGAATAAGGTGGATATGAATAAATTTGACCTTTGTTCAGATATCCAGAAAGCAAAAAAACAAAAAAACAAACAGAAAGCAAATAAACTGTTATTTTTTTAGGTGAGACACTATCCAGGCACAAATCCTGGCATAAAATTAAGACAGTTGCCATTGTGATTAAAACAAAACATTTGTTTTGGGAAATAAAATGGGAATGGTAAAATAAAACCGACTAATTATACAGCGACAGACAATCTTGTCTGTCCAGTAATGAAATCTGTTTTAAAAAAAATAGCAATTCGATTTTGTCCCTGAAAATAGCAAATACAGATGTGTGAAATAGATCAAATAACGCAGATTATTAATGTGGGATTCATTTTCTAGCACAAGTTTTCTGCTTTTGTGGAAATGTAATTAAAAAAATATTTTACCAACACAATAGTGTCTGCCAAGTGGAGAAAATATACATTTAGTGGAATAAATTATTGGCTGCAGTGTTGAATAGGAATTCGTTGCACAAACAGAGAGGAATTTTAAAAAACAGATGATATGAAGGCAACACGTCAGGCTTTATAATCGTCATACCACAAAACCCTAGAATACAGGTATTCTTTTTTGTTTTGTTTTGTTTGGTCAATTTGCTCTAAACTTATAAAAGTTTATGTGGAAAGAACAGAATTGTTCAATCAGCACCTAAATATGTTTTATTATTTCATTGCTCAACTTGCACCACAGATAGATATGGGACCTTTTAACTCCAACATATTTTTGTCTCGAAGAGACATGAAGATCATCCCTTAAAGTAGCATCTACACGAACGATCTTGACGGATCGTACTGAATGATTTGTCGATATCCATTCAAAGCCTGTTTTATTAAAGCTTTTGAAGACATTTTCTTGCAAAAAACCCCCCAAAAAAACATCTTCTTGAATAAATGCAAGATAAATAATTGTATTGCCATACGGTGGAACGTTCCAGGTAAAACAATACAAAGTATAACCTGCTCCGGAGAGAGCTTAAAGGAGAGAGTCAGATGAAAACACATTGGTTGATGTACAAATTGGTGGGTCAGTTTCCGGTCTTTATAATCTTGACACAATCCTTGAGGGGAAAAAATAGACCAGAGCACCGTCCTTCCTGGTAATGCCAATTCACTTTAGTTCTAAGAATAACCAACCTCAACCACAAATAGAGCAATCTTTACCTTAATGAAATCAACACAGGTTTGATTACCAAGGGAGAAAAAGAAGAAACAGCAGTGCACTAGATATTCTACGTCCTATATATTCACAAGGTCAATAAATCTATGTTAAAGGTTAATGTTTGTTGCCCTCTAGTGTTCAAAAGCTTAAAGACTTTTGTTGTTCAATACATTCACAAAGAATGCAAAGGTGAGTCAGAGGTAGAGAAGCCAAAAGTTTAACCTCACATCAAATGAGTAAGAGTAGAACGATGATTAAAAAATACTCAAGTAAGAGTCATTGTAGGAGTAGCTGTCTGACTGAACCACTGACTGTATAATTAAGAGGAAATAATGCACAACATCTGGTGTTTTTCAAAGGATGGACTAAAAAAAATGTAAATGATGTCAGGAAGCACAAACACAAGATAAAGCTGTTGCCACTTGTAGACTCACAGTGGAAAGAGTGAGATGCACTTGTAGTTTTGAAGATACGCAACATTTGAATGTGGAGTAAATGGTACAATAGTGAATAGCATTTAAAAAAGTTCATGAATAAAGATACTACAACTGCACACACATCTGCACATTTAAGGCCCTGTCGTGTTTTATGCATCACTTAAGATTAATTTAAATTCTAATTAGGTCATTTACAGACATGTTCTGAAAATATATCATCATAGTTGTCAATATCGTCCACCCCTCTTTACACTGTCAAACATAATACTCAAGCAGGAGTAAAAATGTGTGGTGTCCTTTTGTTTACACCGACATGACAGCCTTTTCTCACGAGACGATGTATAAAAACAGTTGTTCTTCGTGGACGCCATGGCGAGGTTGCGTTCAAGCCTCCAGAGCTTCTATAAGAGATGCCTGGCATGAGATGAAATCCTCTCGCTCTCATGGATCTTGTCTGTCTGCTCCTGTCTGTGGTCGGCACTGAAGAGCGAGAGACCAGACTCCAGGTCATAAGCCTCACTAAGGGAAGACAGTTCTAAAGAGCCACTTAAGATCCAAGTGAACTCAACACAGAAATATAATATACATACATAAAAGATAAGACAAAGCAATTTTATGTAAAGGTGAGTCTCTAAAAGCACAGTAGGAGCACTTTCCTACCAAGCTCCTGTGTTATGGAATCAGCTCCTGTCGATGTTAAAGACCAGGCTTAAACCGTTCCTCTTTGAAATCGCTTATGGTCAGGCCAGTTAGCAACAGTAATAAAAAACGATAGTTTTAGCTACGCTGTCCTAGGAGCAACTATGCTGGGGGAAGTATGGCAGCTTGAGCACTATCCTCTGTAGCCCGCTTTTACTATCAACAATATTTCATATTTTAGTTCTCCTGTAACTGTTCTTTGCCGTTCGCATGTTTTTCTCCTTCTTAATCGTCCCTCGGGGAGTGGTTCAGTTTCTAGACACTGCCGATGCTGACCTGTAGATGCAGATGCTCCTGAACTGCCTGGAGGAACCCTCCCTACTCTAGATGAACAGTTCTTCATCTGCCTGGATGAACTGTCTTGCTAGATGGACCACCCTCTCTCCTCCTGAGTGGTTCTGGCTCCACAGTCTGTCTGTAAATGGAAGTGCGTCCGCCTGTCCGTCCGTGGGAGTCGGATCTCTCCTTCACTGTGGAATTACTCGATGTTTCTACTTTCTCCCAAACGGTTTTGTAGTTTTTCCTTACCTTGAAGGAGGATCTAATGACAGAGGATGTTGGGACATTTGCTAATTTTCTATGAATTATTTAATCTGTTTTTCACTGTCGCCCTTCAAGGCTACTACTATTGTGATTTTGGACGTGGCAAAAATAAATTGTATTGATTTTAATTGATATGCACAATTGCTTTGTATACCGTACTGATCAATTTCATATTAAAAATAAATTTTACTTCACTCAGAGGGGAATAAACATAGTTAATGTGTTGTTATTATTCATTTAGCAGCAGTTCTCTTAAGTCAGTAAAAGTTTCCGTTATTGTTAGTAAGTCTATAACTGATCAAAGCTTTATGTTGTTGATCAGAATCAGAATCAGAAAAAGGTTTATTGCCTTTGTCAATGAACAGAATTCACAAACATAGGAACTTGTTTCGGCATGAAGGTGCAACATAAAACACTGAGCAATAATAAAAACAACATGTATAAAATCAAAAGGGCATGCATTAAGAAACTATTCAAAATTACTATAGTATAAAATAAAAATAGGCATTACTATGTCCACAAAAATATACAGTTACATTTTCAGTTGTAGTGCAGAAAGTGAGTGATTGACTGAATTGTAGTTAAAGTGACAGGCGTTTAAGAAGTGTCCATGAGACCAACGGCAGAGGGGAATATTGACATAAATGATTTGAACATTTGTATTTCTTGCACGAGTCCTTCAGATATTATTTCCTTTTATTCATCTATCCTTTGAAAATACTAAAGTTTGTGCTTTATTTAATGTTTTTGTCATTCCAGTTCATTAACTTCAACTTATAAATCAGAATTTACTCTTAAAACTTCACTTAATTTCCTGCACCACAACATTAAACTGTATTTGAGTAATTATTTTTCAATATTATACTTTTATTTGAGAAACATTTTGTGCCTATACTTTTCTCCTTCCATTTCTGCTTCTATTTGATGAGAAATATTTTGAAGTAGATTTAAATTTCTTCAGTTATTTCAAGGTGTCATTCCCAAATTAGTAAACAAGTTGTTGTATTGTAGTAAGTTTTCCGTCATTAGTCAGTTTATTCTTATCTATAACTTGACCAGCTTTTAACTCAACTTTTATTTGAGCATTTTAATTTCACTCATGGAGCTACAGCACATGCAAATCCACCATTCACCTCTGGAGGGAGCCAAACCCCTTTAATATAATTCTCAATATCGTTTGTTCATTCTCCTCTCAGCACGTGCCTCCCTGCAGTCTGTTCACTTTTCTCATGTGTCCAACTTTTTGCCTGATTGCCCCTCTCCCCCCTTTAGTGTGTGTGTGTGTGTGCGTGTGTGTGTGTGTGTGTGTGTGTGTGTGTGTGTGTAAACGTGATTCGCTCTCACTGTTGTGGAACAAATTACGCAGTGACTGGGGAGCCAAATGACTAATCAGTGGTACACAGATTAAAATCCAATTGTGGCAATTTGAAGCCACACAGGAGTAGTACGGGAAATTAACAACTACAGTATTTGCAGCGCTGATGTACCTGTTAGCTCCACTCTCAATCTTTTAATTAGGCGTGTTCCGCTGAGGATCAGAGAGATGGAAAAAACTATATGTTAAAGAGAAGAGAGGGCTTTAGATCTTGTTACAAAAAAGCCAGGTATTGAATTATGAATTAACAAAAGGAATAATTCATGTGCTAATGGTTCATGTTTTTGATCTCAATTGCATTTCACAGAATATTTTGAATGCTCCCTTTTGATTTATCATGAATTGTTCCGTTACATGCAGAGGTGTCTATACTCCAGTTTAAAGTTTGTCAATCATTTCAGAGTTCAGTATTCATTATAGTTTGTTGTCCATCAACAAAGTTTATTTGATGAGCTCTGGTCCTTGTTTACAGTATAGGTATCTCCACATACGTCACATTTGCTGCCCATGTCCAACCAGAAAGTAAGATTATGATATTCACTAAATTGGTCAAACTTGTCCAATTATAGCCTAACTCAAATATAATCATGTCGACTACATTTTAGTGAAATCAGAATCGGAATCAGAAAGGGGTTTATTACCATTGTCAGTGAACAGAACTGACCAACTAGGAACTTGCTTTGGAATTAAGGTGCAACACACAACAATGAATAATAATGAATAGTAGCAAAATATATAAGGGCATCTATAAAGTGTTGAATTTACAAATAAAATAAAATAGAATTGGTTTGAATGTACAAATGGTTGGCTAAGCATGTGGCAAAACCTCTGTTTAAGAAGAAGACAAAAGTTACTGAATCAGTTTACTGCTTTACCTATGTCTTTGTAATGGGGAGAAGGTATTAAGACGATCAGATCTCCACAAATTCAAAAACACAAAGTCCAAGTGCTGCAAGGAATACAGAAGAAGCACAGCTTAGAAATACAATTACGGACATAACTATTTTATTTTATTTTATTTTATTTTATTTTATTCTGAACTAGTCTTCTTGGTATCCATTTGGTAGGAAAAATCAGAACACGTTATACAATCACATTGGCCTTTTTGCAATATATACCAAGAAAATAACTTTAAATACAATTCAGTCTGAATCATTAAAACTTAATTCATATTTTTTGTTTTGTTTTACCTTACAGAACCTGATTCCAGGCTGTGGAGGCTCTAAATAATACACTTCTCCTACGTAATAAAAAAATCATATTTATATCTAGCCCAGAATAAGGAATAAATAAGAAACTAAGTTTGTAATAAGCTAATTGTGATTCACAGAAAGAAATATTTACTTTCAGACTGGTATGATCGATTATCAGCACAATGCCAAAGTAATGAAACCATAAATGACTAAGATGTTTTGGGGCATTACATCACAATTGTATTTTTAACATAAGAAACATTTGTAAACCACATCGTTGCCTTCACTCTCCATTCAGTGGACTCTTTTATCTGCGCTGGCTTGGTTTTCCCACAACAGTGTTTTTCATATTTCCCCCTCACCCCGGCCAAGGACAGGCTATATTGTCTTGTACAGTTTGTTTGTTTGTTTGTTTGCTTATTTGTCGAGCTCTATAAGACCCTTTGAGGCAAGTGTTTTTGTGATATCAGGCTGTGTAAATAAAAAAGCAAAGAACCAAACTTGTCAAGGTCAACTGAACTAAAAAAGAACAGTCAAAGCATGGCGTGTTATTAGCAAACAAACCACCGCACTTCAAAAACAGCAGCTCAGTCTTGTAGCACGGGTAGCCATAAAGAGCGAATGTTTTTGTCAGAATCCGCTGTTTTTCTGGCAACAGTGCAAAAGTCCACTGAGATGCAGAAGCCAAAACAGCATTAACAAGTTAATTAAAGAGTTTGAGAACAACACGACAAGATCCTGGGTCACTATATTGTCATCACACGAATGACTGTGACGTTGAGTGGTGTCTTAATCTTTCCACTGGGAATTCTAACGATACGTGACGAGACGATCCTGGTCACTGGAGGAAAGTCAGTCAGCTTTCATCGGAATTTAAGGAACGTCTATCGGTCCAACAAGTTGTCCATTCATTGTCTTTACTTCATTAATTTGGACACAAACCTGGACCTAAACTTGGACTGTACCATGGTTTAACCAAGTTTTAATGCTGGCTCGTTTCTTTTGTTCTAAGAAGTTAAGTGGGACTAAGGCGTAACCGGGTAATGTGATTGGTAAATGATAATGAAATTACAGAGGACAGTGTAAAAGTGAGGTTTACACGGTTGTGATGTGTGACAAATTGTGGAGGCAAGCAAATGACAGATTCCACATGCTGAACCCTGTAGAGTATTGTCAAATGTGTGAGCCGGCGAAGCAGGTGTTAATAGAGTTGTGCACATTTGGAAAAAATATATATATATTTACTTGAAAAAAATTCCAATATTCACCTTACTCAAGTAGATGTAGAAAGCCATTCAAATAGAGTAAAAACAAAACTAACAAATGAAAAAAGTTCTACTTTACTTACCTTCTACTTTTACTTACCTGATATTCAACCACTCACTGCACTGTCACTTTCTGCACTCAAACTGTAAATCTAACTGTAACTCTTGTGTACATACAAATGCCTATTTATAGTCATTTTAAATTGTTTCTTAATGCATGCCCTTTTCGATTGAATATATGTTGTTTTATTATTGCTCAGTGTTTTATGTTGCAGTGTTTTATGTTGCACCTTAAGGCCGAGACAAGTTCCTATGTTTGTGAATTTTGTTCATTGACAATGGCAATAAACTCTTTCTGATTCTGATTCTGATTCTGATTCTGATTTACTCTCTGCTGGGGGGGCTTCTGAGAGATTGAATGCTAAATCAATGAGAAAGACTAGGAAAAGCTTTAGTGCTTCAGTGTGTGGAATAAGAATATTGAACAATTTTCCAGTGTAATTAAAAGAAAATGTAAATACAAAGCAATTCAAAACTAAGAAAAAAACAGTTTTCATGAGATATGGGAGTGCTGTAAATCTCAAATAATGCAAGAAGGTAATAGTACTGTAGTGTATTGAACTGACTGAGACTTCTAGTAATGAATAATGTGGGTTTTTTTTAATGAAAAAAATGAATTGATTGTACACACATTTATTTAAATTTTTAGGAGAAAATTATATGGAAACGGAAAGCATAAAATATGATGTATTGAACAATGAGAAAAGTGGCGAGACTAAATAAGTTTCTAGTTTCACCCACTCGAAATTTTTTTATTTATTTATACATCATGAGTGTTATGAAGTAATGTTAGTGGTTTTCTTTAGGTGGGGGAGACCACCTGAATCAGAATGTTGTTGTGTGAATTTGTTTTGACTTGATACTAAAAGATAAATTCTAATAAACATATTTCAGTCAGAAAAGGCTCCGCCTGGGGCAACGTGGCTAAATATAGGGATGGATTATATTTAGAGCTATATTACTTGCACACCTCTCTAAATTAACCTCTTTTCTTATCTGCATTTAATCATCTCTCATCAGATCTTATGGTCTAAATCTGTGTTTTCCCAACACCAAACTGACCATTGTCCAAAATGTAACCTGCTTAAGGGCCACAGTTGCGGGGGGAATAACAAGATTAATGCATTTCCTCCCCTCAGAATTCTGTGTTTTGAGTTATTCATACATTCTTATTCCTGAAACCCATTTGTACACTTTTATCAAGATTTGGTCAGAACTTCGTCAAAACCTCAATATCTCAGAATAATACTCATAACAGAGAAAACCCCATAATTAAAAGGGAACGATTCCACTGAAAATATTGCACATTGCAGCGTTGTCATAGGCACATTTTTTAAACTCAAACCCATCAGTCATTTTCACCATTTTCACATGTAATAAATTGATTTGACTTGATGATCAGTTTCTATTCAGTCCATGGACCATAAGGCCCGTGGCTTGTCAATAAATCTTTAAATCTGTGCGTCATGGGGTTTGGTCATGGCACTATCCAAAACCCATTACTCCAGCTGCTGCTTTGGGTTAATCTGATTACCATCCTCACCATTGACACTTCATTTCTCTCACTCCTCTTGTCAGGGTTAGCTGATGTCGATCTCTCTACTTTTATTCCCCTTTATTCTGATGTGCATTGTTGCGTGTTTTTGGCATGGGATTTACTTAAGGTTTAAGGTTTTCTTAACAAGTTCCCATTTGCTTTGTCTAAGTGAACAGAAGGATACGGTGTTTTACTATTGTGGGCTTCAAAACTTGCACCACACCTTTTGTCTTTACGACATTATTGAATTTGAGCTTGAATGAAAATATTGCTGACTTTCTTTCTTTTTTTTCTTTTTTTTCTTATGCTTGTGAAGAAACATCTATTTACCACAAACATGAGGTAAATAGATTCTTAAACAAAATTATCCAATTAATTGTAATTGAAGATCAGTTTAGGAAGTGACTTGTGCGAACTAAACATTAAAGATGGATGTGCATGTAGTATTTTTTCAAGCATCAAGTAGGCAAAATCATCACCATAACATTCAATCTAAATACCTAAATACCTAAATAAAATTCTAAATACCAAGAGTACTTGTGGGACACGATGGTTATTTATAGGCCGAACGTTATAGTTGTAAATACTAATGGTCCAATGACTGACACTTGTGGAACTCCATGGCTTATTTTTTCAACTAATAAAGACTCTTTTTGTTTGCCGTTTGTTGTTGTTTTCTTATCAGCTTAAACCATGCAATGTTACATTATTCAATTCTGCATTGTAATATTTCTTTTTTTGCAATTCAATTTGTATCACCTTTATTTTCTCATTTTATGTTGTAAGTGAACTTTCACTGAATATGGTTACTAATCAGTCAAATGAAACTATTGCAAATGTATTTAATCAATTGCTTTTGAGAATCTTTTAAATGAGTAGCTTTTCAATTCCTCTGGGCTATTCAAAAACAGTACAAAAGCAGGTACTATTAAAAAGTGTGTGTGTGTGTGTGTGTGTGTGTAGTTATCTCGGTTGTATAATTGATGTGGACAAGCTCGAGTGAAATCTCTGTGACAGCTATAGGAACAGTGCATGCTCATGTTGATGGATGCCTGTGTCAATCTGCATGAGCCCCCCCACACACGCACCCAAAAGGAGCAGTCTGGTGGCATGCAGTCACCGGTTGAGCGCAGGCACAAGGACAAGGCAGGCTACACTGCAAATAAATGAATAAATAATATAAAAACACATATACGATGGTTAAACTGACCTTAACGTGGAATATCTATCATTTTAAGAAGTTGATACAAGGTCAAATTTACCAACAGAAGAGAAAGCTTTTTTATTTCTTACTCTGGGAGATACTTGACACACGGATACTCAGTGCTGCTTTAAAGGGGCTGTACCCAATGCTTAATCTGTCTTACCCCACAGACATATTCTAAAAGCAGCTCTTAGAGTATGGTCAGAATCAGATTGCTGTGCATTGCCTGCATCTAGTTATACAGTCTCCATAAAGCAGAAGTTATGTTCACATGCTAATGTTTGTTTTACTGTGCTGCTCCGGTCTCTGAAAGTTGTGAAAAGCGCTTAAACACTCATTGTGGTGAATACATGCATTAGGAAAATGGAAACCTGCAAACAGTTTTGTATTCTCTTATTAATGTGAAAATCACAACTAGTTCATTTTAAACTCAGTACAGCATCTATTAAATGCCATCATTTGTTTCCCTCTCCAAAGCTACTTCCATACAGCCACTGCTGCCCCGGGACTGTTTGAGTCATGGCATTTGCAAGCATTTTCACTCACTCTCACACATGCACACACATGTTGGGTTTCCATGCTTTTTAGGGACCATTTATTGACTTACATTAATTTCCTGGAGGCTGATCTTAACCTTAACCACAGCAACTACCTGCCTAAGCTTAAGTAAACCCTGCAACTTTAACCTATTTTAACCCATATCTAAACTTAAAACCGATTTGTTGATATTCGAAATAAAATATTTACATTGTGGGGACTAGATTTTTGTCCTCATTAGAAAGGCAGGTCGCCAGATACGGATTTTGGTCCCACAATGTGATAAATACCTGCCTACACACATTCAAACTTAGACAAGATGGGAGAAGTATCTTGCCCAAGGACACAAAGACAAAGTCTACTGGTTGAAGCTAGAATCAAACCCCGAACTTTTCCGTTTATAAAACCAAATTAGACCGTTTTTTTTGTTTTGCAGTGTATATGAAAGATGAAAGATATTAATGATAGAAAGCACGACGCAAGATGGATGGCCACAAGTAGAAAATAATATGCAGGCAATGACGCATGTAGCAGGGTACAAGGTGTGTTTTGTTAACTCCAAGTGTCCCCAGTGATACCAAGACTTTAGGAAGCTACTTAGCATTTTTCCTCTTCCCCCCAACTTTGGAGCTGGCTCAGCAGAGAACACATAGATGTTAAAGTGCTGTGATTAATTTAGGAGGCAGCTCGGCTTTTTGGGATGGCATACGCACTTTCAGACAGCTTCCATGTGGAGAGAACAATGGATTATACAGCAAGTTACAAGAATAGAGGAGAGAAAAATCGTGACCCATATCAACGCACAATAGTTTGCACGGTGTATAGAGCAGAAATGTAGGATGTGTAAGGGAAAGGCCAAAGACTGAATAAGTAGAATGCATCATAAAAATAACCATGGTGAGAGATTAAGAGGTGGATGAGGCTATAGGGGGATTTTTACGAAGGTGGAAGCTCAGTCAGAACTTTGCCCATGAAATGTTATTGTGTTGGTCTTGCATTGTTTCGTTTTATTTACAATTTACAAAAGACCTTTATAACTTGGACTGGAATATTCCACAGTATCAAACATATTTACCGGCATTTATTCAATTACAAGTGATTTTATACAGTAAACAATACCTTTAAAAACATATAATCTTATGTGAGCGGGTTGTCTTTCCAAGTCTTTCCTCTGTAAAGGATTGCGTAGGAATTTTGCTGAGCCACACAAACTACAGATCTATAAACCCCGCAATTTGTGCTATATAGATCCCACCTGCAGCTAGAATCTGCAGAGGTGAACATACCTACAAAACGCCATAAAAGGGCCATGCAAAGTGACCCCTGACCTGTGGGATACCCCGAGGGTCAATCCTGGGACCCTTTTTGTTCAACCTCTACATGCTGCCGTTAGGTCAGTTAATACGCAGTGAAAATGTATCCAATCACAATTATGCTGACGACACTTAGATCTATGTTACATTGATGGCAGGTGAATATGGACCTGTGGATTCACTCTGTCACTGCATCCAACAGATCAGTGTGTGGATGCAAAACAACTTTCTCCAGCTGAACTCAGACAAGACTGAAATCATCGTCTTTGGCCCACAGAAACAAAGAGAAAGTGTTAACTGTCACCTCCAGAGTCTCGCTCTAAAACCTGCAAATCAAGTTAGAAATCTGGGAAATAAAATGGACTCAGACTTTAATTTCAACAGCCATGTCAAATCAATAACATCAGCAGCTTTTTACCATCTAAAAAACATTGCCAAAATCAAAAGTATAGTGTCTAAACCAGACCTGGAGAGACTTATCCATGCGTTTGTCTCTAGTAGATTAGACTACTGTAACGGCCTGCTCACTGGCCTCTCCAAACGAGCTGTAAAACAGCTGCAGTACATCCAGAACGCCGCTGCTCGGGTCCTGACTAGAACCAGGAAGTATGATCACATTAGTCCTGTGCTCAGGTCTCTGCACTGGCTCCCTGTGGCTCAGAGAACAGACTTTAAAGCAGCTCTGCTTGTGTACAAGTCTCTCCATGGCCTAGCACCAAAGTACATCTCGGACATGTTAGTGCCATATGAACCATCTCGGACTCTGAGGACCTCAGGGACCGGCCTCCTGCTGGTGCCCAGAGTCAGGACTAAAAGCTGATAATCAGTGGGTTCGACCAAGGCACATGGGGCCATGGGAGAGGCAGACGCTGCACGCAGCAGCAGTCACATCAAAGTGATTGCATTGATCCCTCTCAAATTAATTTTGACAGAATAAATTCTGTTTTAGTCACCTACAATAAAGACTATTTAGGCAGTAGCTATTATGCAGATATTGTTTTAGTTGTGCTTCACTCTTGAATGAGATGTGCAGGGTTTTGACCATGGCCTGTTTTTATTAATACGTGTACGTGGAGGTCTGAATGGTCAAAGGAGGGGCCAGTGAGCGCGCATGACACAGATGCCCTGGAGCTGCAGAGATATGGATGGATCAGCAGCAGAGGGACAATGCTTTTGCTGCAAAGACAAGTGCAGGAAGAACAAAAAAACAAAAGCATGTGAGACGTGAAGATCTGTCAGGCGCTCTTATTCTGCCAAAAAAACTGTGTGTTTCACGTAAAAACTTTGTTTACTTCTGTGAGTGCGCATGCCTGGGTCTGGCACAGACATTATTCCACTTATTTAAACAGGAGCACCCTTAAGAGAAAGCTGTCTGTTACAAAATAATGAAGGGAATTCTGGCCCTGGGTCAGGTTTGGACACTGATCTGTAACTTGGCCTAGTGGTTTCAACGGCTTGTCTTCATGAGGACAGAGTTGGAGTAATAAACATTAAGGATTTGCCTGACGCTCGTTAATTCTCAAAAGACACATTTTATATTGAAGATTTGATTGGTCGCTCATGCTATCAGCACATTCAAACCTGATTTTATCCTGAATGTTCCAAATTTTTTCACGGTTCTCACAAATCAAGACTGGGTTGGAATCAAGGAACTGGCTGCAGTTTGATATTAATGTAGAAAGATATGCGCGTTCTTTTTGCTGCCCCATTGTCATCGCTCCATGGCTCTTCATATCTCTGTTATTACCTGCTTCCTCTTGGTGTTCGTTAAAGCAGATTGAGGCTTAGCTGATGATGGGGAACCAGCAGGGACTGATGAATTAAGCACCACTAAAGACTCAAAGCACTTATGGTATTTTATCTGGGGGATGTTTACACGTAGGTAGAGATATTAGTTGGAAGCCACCTGTTCAAATATGAGCAATACAGAGTCAATCTTGTCTAATGTTGAAGCAGTTTATGTTTACTTTTAAGATTAGATGATTGTGGTAATGATTATGAGTTGTTGTCTGTTGTTGGCATTTCATCTACTTTTGGTGGCGACCCGGAAAAGAGTATTTTAGTGTCCAGAAAAACTACATAATGATAATAATAGTAATAATAATGATAATAATAATAATAATAATAATGATGATAATAATAATAATAATAATAATAATAATAATAATAATAATAATAATGATAATAATGATAATAATAATTATAATAGTAATAATGATAATAATGATAATAATAATAATGATAATAGTAATAATAATAATAATAATAATAAAAAATAAAAATAAAAATAAAAATAAAAATAAAAATAAAAATAAAAATAAAAATAATAATGATAATGATAATCGTGATAATAATAATAATGTATCAAATTTGTGTTTTTCTAAAGTGTGAGTAGATTCTGAGAATACTACAGAAGGTGATTGTCCATTAATTCCCCACTGTAGCGCAACTACCTTGAGAATCTTATCAGAAAAAATGGCTGCTCCAATGGCAACTTCGACCGCCACATTAACATCAGCAAGGTGAAACGCCTTGAACAAAGCAGCTAAACATCAGCTTGCTTGGTAATGTTCACCTTGTGGCAGATATGTTTTGGCCTCTAGATTTCAATGTTCTCTATTTACTGTGCTAGCAGTATCCAAGAGTGCATTCACAATTTCACAGACCATCTAAATTGAGACTAAACTAGGGTTAAACCTGGGACATAACTTGGTCTAGACCAGTGGTGGAGTTGCAAAATAATCTAAGTAAAAAGTACAAGAAACTACAACTAACTGTCTGAACGTAACATCTGATTTATAATTTGACTTTAATGTAATTGAAAGGATAGATAAATGGAATTAATTATGCACAAAATCTGGTATTTTCAAAGGATGAGACACAAGGATGAGAAAAAAAAAATCATATCTAGAGGAGCAATGCAAGAAACAGAAATGATGATTTCATAGTGTGAACATTAAGCTTTTGTAAATTCTAGATTTGTGAAGAAGAACAAAACCTTTACTCAAGTATACATGTATACTATATCTGTATATATAATTATTGATTTTTTTCACATATGTGTGTGTATGTAACTGAATAAATGATATCAAGTACTATCCCCCTGGTCTAGACTAGAACTAAATCAGGACCAAACCAGAGTGTGTTCACATTTGCACAAAGACCACTTTAAAATGATGACTAACTAGGACTAAACCCAGTGCTAAATGTAGACAAGGCCAGGGCTAAACCTGGACTAGAACTGAACAAAATCAAGTCTACATAAGAATTACATTGGGCCCAAACAGGGACCTAACAAGTACAAGTGTGAACACACCCTAAACCAGGACTACAACGGGGACCAAACCTACACTAGGACTCAAACTGAGCCAAATCCAGGACCTCTAATGTCATGTTTTGATCCTAAACCATCAGCAGGTGTTACAAAGAGACTCTGTTGTTGTATACAGTGATCCATATTGCTTCATGAGGTGGCTCTGTGTTGGTGGGCCCCGCGGTGAGCACTGGCCTGCTCTCTTGGCGTCAGGAGCGTTCGTTGTTTTCATTGCCATGGTCGCCTGCAGTGCAGAGCTGGCAGACCGAGGACCACGTACCCATCTGCTGTTCGAGATTATTATGAAACCTGTAAGAGCCCGGGGCATCACCTCTTTGGAGAGGCTCAGGGGAGGCGGGATTAACAAAAATGCACTGAAAATGTAAAGGATATAACAAAGAGGTGAGTACTTTGATTGTATATGTTTGACTGTACCCCTGCCAAGTCCACTGTGAATCCAGACACTAACCTCTTTGTTGAATTTGTTTATTAAATAGACTTTGTTTACTCACACAGATCTTTGATGCACAGATATTGACAAAGTAAATAATAAGCATTCCCTTAAGTATTTTGCAAATGGATGATGTAGGCATACTTCATTGTTCCTGTAATGAAATGTCCTCTGCATTTGAACCATTGTAAAAACCTATGACCAACATTTTTCTTAGTTGACTTATTATTTTTATTGGGCTTGTAAGGATTTATATGGAGCAGAGTAGATAATAACACAAGGGCACTTTTCAAGATATCCAAGGACACTTAGCATAAAGGAGATTTTGGATAACTTGTGAATTTATTCCTTCTTTTTTCACTACTTTTTCAAATATTGTGTGAACTTCGTTTACTTATTGTCTTGTGAGTGCTGTTTGGGTCACAGCTGACCCTTCTCACCCTGGACATGGGCTATTTGAACCACTCCCCTCAGGCAGGAGGCTACGGTCCATCCGGACCAGAACCTCCCGCCACAAGAATAGTTTCTTTCCCTCTGCCGTTGGACTCATGAACACTTCTAAACAGCTGCCACTTTAACTACTCTATTCATCACTCACTGCACTGTCACTTTCTGCACTACAACTTTTAACTTAACTGTAAACTTGTGTACATAGCAATGCCTATTTTTATTTTTATTTTATACTATAGTAATTTTAAATTGTCCCTTAAATGCATGCCCTTTTGTTTGATTGAATATATATTGTTTTATTATTGCTCAGTGTTTTGTGTTGCACCTTAATGCCGAGACAAGTTCCTATGTCTGTGAAGTTTGTTCATTGACAATGGCAATAAACTCTTTCAGTTTCTGATTCTGATTCTGATTCTGATATGTGGTCAAATCATAAAGACACTGAATAGTTTTGAGAGCTTAAGTCAGCACCGCTGCACAGATCATGTCTTTTGTCAACCAAGAATGCCTTAAGTCAACTACAGGTTGTGTCACAAATGTCCTTTTACAATGACAATCTTAGTATATTGTAATTTGTCATTTAATTACAGTTATACAACATGCTTACTTGATTAAAAATGGAGTCTGTTTTTCAGAAACATATGAGCTGGGTAGCCTTAAGGCATCAGTAGGTCCTGGGACTAAGAGATCCTGGATCTTGGAGGCAGTATCATTATAAGGACGTAGCGCTGTACTTTTTATATCAATTGTTTTGTTTCTTTAGTTATCGTTCATTAAAAAATACTTTGATTGTTTAGGCTTTTAAAATACTGAATACTGAGGATTCTGATCTAGTGCTGACCACAGACATTTGTCACTGTATTCAATACAGGCCTATATTATTATATTAATAACTAATTATTACTTCAACAACACCTCACAAATCTAGCCAGGGCCTGGTGTAACAGATACTACAGACTATAACACTAATGACTAAGTGCTTTACTAGACATGGGCTCACGATTAGGAATATACCCCACATCTGCATAAGCCTGAAGCTGTCATTCTGCCTCGTGGTGGGTTCATCTCTATGGTCTCTAAGGGTCTAAGTTGCAGTGTCTGACCTGACTGACGGAGAGTACACAACTTGAAGAATGGAGTTGGCAAAGGGACTTGCATCATCCAAATTGAATTGCCCCCATAACCACTGTAAGAAAATAAATAAATAATATATTCTCAAATTGTCGTATTTTCATGAGGTGTTATAAGGAGTGGCTGTAATTAAAATATGGCTTTGTGCTGTGATGTAGCCAATAAAAATGGTAATAGGCAGGTGTTTCAACCCCGATGGTTTAAGTGTTTACAATGAGGTATGTGATGTGTGAAACGACAGGACGAGCTTGTGTAAGTGCTGCTGTCACATGACACAGTGAAGAAATCAAGCCTTCCACCAAGGTTAGTGCACGGCGCCCTCTGCATCCAAATGGCTGTAAAGCAGACTGCTGCCGGCTGGTGATGAATGAGTGTCAGGTGAGGGGGGAGAGGAGGAAGAAGGAGAGAATAAGGAGGAAGAGTGAATTTGGCCCCAAAGAGCTCAAGTCGGCACCTTTCACTCCGCCAGCTGTAGATCGTGGCTGTGCAGGAATGTGCTACTTCTTTATAATGTGCCATTGTTTTCCACAAAGCAACACAATAAGCAGTATTCCATCCTCGGCCCCATTTGAACGAAAACAAAACTAAGCGAAGTAACTCAGGTGTACACTAGAGAATATTTAGCCCACACAAGCCTGATTTGCTTCTTCGTGAGTTTGTGGAGGAGGGGCCCGAATACGGCTTCTCGTTACGCTTATTTGCTTGTCAAAATAATCAAAAATCTAGCTCTAATTTATACTAAAACAAGTACTGAAACTAGATACTCATTAGATACTCACCACGCATGAGGTGACACACAAAAAAGTAACAGATTTAGAATGAGCTTGAGCTTTGTCAGAACTAGTATAATGAAAAAAAGAATATACTATTATTTTGTGGGGAAAATGTCATTCTATTGTCTAAAAAAGAGAATCAAATATTGAGCATATTCCTAAGATTCGAAATCGAAATCGACTAATTGTTGTAAAGCACTGTTTGTGCACCGAGGGTGATTCAATTCTGTGTCTGACATCTTGTGATTATCACTTTACTGCCAATTAGAAAAGCCAGACCGCGACAGGCACTTGTTGCTTAGAGACAGCTCACAAACGTAATTTACAATGTTGGATGTAATGTCTTATTTTGACCCTGTCCGAAAAATATAGTCATGAATTTCCAAATGTATTTCATGTCAGCTCCTTGCTGTAATATGTTAAATGAAGAGATAATTAATTCTACTTTTGCTAGAGTTTGATGCCCTCACTCAGTCCACTTTCTGTTTATATAGCAATGGGATTAGCACCAAATGTTCAGTTATTTGTGAATAACTCTGGCTGGTGTTTAGTCTATATATTGTGTTGTATTTTATATAGAAAATGTCTCCCAATGGCAGAAATCATCTATTATGTTTTTCTTGTGGCTTACATCCATTTGTGTACTGAAACGTGTTCTTCGCCATGTACATGCACAGCTTAAGTCGTTTACAAAACCATCTCCACATGCAAACAGATCCGGCTTATACGTATATGTGAATGAGAATAGGGTTCATGCATACATCCTTCACCCCCCCATGGCCCCCCAGAACATGCCGCCTCTTGCTTTTCTAACCCTTTGTCCCTCTCCAGGGCGCGGCAGATGGGAGAACAGCAGACAGAGTTCCCACGTCCGCTCCTCCGCTTCATCCAAAATCCAGCCATTACGGGCCCGTCCTGGTTCAGCCCTGCCAGAACCACCGTGACTCAGCCAAATGAACACTCTCAACGTTGCAGGAAACCGCACGGCCAAAGCAAACAAAAACAAACACTTTTGAACAGAACAACATAAATTCTGTGCACCGAGCCAAATGATGATGTGGTTATGAGGTTTGTGTCCAAGTTTTAGTGGGCTCAAAGTTAAAGAAGAACAAAGTTTGCGCAGCATGAACTCTCAAACAACTGTGAACAACTTAATAATGTGTAATTAACATGACTTGTTTCTTTTGGGCTTGCTAAAATAAAGGAACTTGATGTTTTAAAATCACAGCTGAACCTGGTTTGCCAGTGTCTTAAACATGCAGATAGAGAAGTGTTTTTCCTTTTCAGTTTATGGATGTTCAGCTCAGAGCCTCCATAATCCCCTCACTGAGCTGCAGAAGCTGCACCAGCACTGACTCATGATTGATGCAGGTGCTGGGTTTTTTAGGTTAAAACACACTGGATTTCAGCATTGAAACTGGCAACCCAAATAATAGACTTCTGTGAAGCTCATTCTGCTTTCTGATTGGATAATCGTCTTGAGAACGAAACACAAAATGACCTTAACCACTTGGTCATGTCCAATGTTTAAATAAGAATAAATCAACACGACGATAAAGCAGCAACTGATTTGAACATGTCTCCAGATACTGTAGGCCATGTTTATGAAATTACCTTTGCAGGTTGCATCAGTGAACCAGTCACAGTGATCAGATGCCCTCTGCCACCCAACAACAGCCACTGGGACTGATTTAAAAAAATATATATAATAAAGAGTTAATTGTAATACTGCCACTATTTACTTCATTTTAACAGGCTTTTCAAAGCTTCTAAAGCACTACACTGCAGTCATTATTCATTCACTGCACTTTCAGTGGTGGTAAGTCACTTGGGGTTAGGGTCAGGTGTTAAATGTTGGTGTTAGGCGTTAGGTGTTGGTGTTAGGTGTTAAGTGTTAGGGTTAGTGTTAGTGTTAGTGTTAGTGTTAGGGTTACAGTGAGGAAAGTAAGCATTTGACCTGCGATTTTTCAAGTTCTCCCTCTTCGGAAATCACGTTGTATGATGTTTTATCAATTTATTTGTAATGCACAATAAACTTCAAATCAGCTCTGCTTGTGTACAAGTCTCTCCATGGCCTAACACCAAAGTACATGTCGGCCTCCTGCTGGTGCCAGAGTCAGGACTAAACATGGAGAGTCAACATTTCCGTTTTATGCAGATACAATCTGGAACAGTCTCCCTGAGGTCGTGAGACAGGCCTCTACAATAAATCTAGGCTAAAAATGGTTCTGTTTAGCTGTGCTTTTGATTGAAGAAATTTATCTGAAGTTTACTACTTTAAATAAATTCATGACGTTATTATTTGTATTGTGATTTTATGCTCATAAAGCACTTTAAGTTACTTTTGTATGAACTGCGCTCTACAAATAAACTTTGTTTGATTGAGTCCCCAATTATGTGCTTTACAAACTTTACTGTAGAACAGGGCCTATTGTCCTGTGAGCATCTTTGAAACGTTTTCCATAATACACCATATTATAAGTGTTAACATTTAGCTTAGAATGCCAGCACATTTTCATCTGTGACAGTTTTCTCAATGTACTAATCCAGGGGTCTCCAATAGGCAACCCGCGGCCCAGAACAAAAAAAAAATAATAATAATTAAAAAATGTTTAGCTGCGGCTCCTCTGCTGGTCTTGGCGGCCCATAGAGCCCCAGTTCATCTGAAACACAGTCCTGTTTTAGTACTGTTTTAGATCTGCTTTAGTGTTGCTTTAGTCTTGTGTTCGTCCTGCTTTAGACCTGCTTTAAACCTGCTTTAGTTCTGTGTTAGACCTGCTTTAGACCTGCTTTAGACCTGCTTTAGTTCTGTGTTAGACCTGCTTTAGATCTGCTTTAGACCTGCTTTAGTTCTGTGTTAGACCTGCTTTAGACCTGCTTTAGACCTGCTTTAGTTCTGTGTTAGACCTGCTTTAGACCTGCTTTAGACCTGCTTTAGACCTAATTTAGTCCTGTCTTAGTCCTGTTTTAGTCCTGCTTTAGTTATGTTTTAGTCCTGTTTTATAGTTTATCCATGTTTTTCTGGTAGATATGGTTTGTTTAGTCTTGGTTTAAACCTGGTCTTGGTCCAGGTCTGCTCTGCACTAGTCAAGTCAGGTTTCTAGTAAACACTGGGTTTTAGTGCTTTTGTCCTGTTTTTAGTCATGTGATATCATTAAGATATTTTTACTTCTCTGAAAGTAAAGTCTTATGTTGATTTCTGTTGTTGAATTTTCCCACTGTGAGTTGTTTGTGGATCTTATAGAGATAAAACATAAAATTGTGGTGGGATTTTGTAGTCCAGCCCCTGGACCTTAGCCCTTTGAAAAATCTGGCCCCCTGGAAAATATAATTGGAGACCCCTGTACTAATCTGTTGAATGTGGT
Organism: Chaenogobius annularis; assembly: GCA_015082035.1. NCBI lineage: Eukaryota > Metazoa > Chordata > Actinopteri > Gobiiformes > Gobiidae > Chaenogobius > Chaenogobius annularis. The sequence goes on from BJKM01000258.1 coordinate 147,094, forward strand.
TAAATAGAGTGTTGAAAGGAAGTTAGGTTATGGCCACATGGGTTGGATAGGATTAAATTGTATTTGGTATTTCACTTTAATATTAACTGTGGGGAATAAAATAGCTCCGCAAGTGTCTCGCAGGACCACGTTTACAAAATACAGCAGTGCCTTTTCCTGCTCCACTGGTGTCCTATTGTGTGCTGTGTGCTTTGTGCGGTGGCATATAAAACCGCCAGCACCACACAAAGATCTATTGAATAAAACAACACTATGGGTTCATATTGTGTTTGGAGTCAGATATTTGCACTGTTGTTTGTGTTTTATAAATGTGTGCAGCCTTGCATCAGCAGTCAAATGCCACTTAACACTTAAACTCCTGTTGAGACTTGAATAATGTGTGTAAATTGGGAAAAATGGCAGATATGTTAGCAGCAAGTTCAACAAAAGAGCTAAAATAGAAGCTAGGATCTTTAGAGCATTCTCCGTATAGTTACAATGGTTTACAACAACCTGAGCATCCTTAAAATAAGAAAAGCTTTATTGCCTTTGTCAGTGAACAACTAAAGTGAAGAGAGTGAAATTTACTGCACATTTAAATGCAAGTATAATATGGCTTTAAAGTACAAGTTAAGGGCCCTGGTATAGACCGCTTTAATGCTTATCTGGGGTTTTACTTACTTGTAATTGGATGTATTGTCCTCAAGTAGCAAAGTTTTGTAGTTCACAACTCACTAAATAAAGTGATTATTGACTGAAGACATAAATGAAGACAATGAATTACACATCAAACAACAGAGACAAATGGTTCTTGTTATTATTTGTATATAACTATAACATGTGCAACAGAGACTTCAGCGTCAATGTCAAGTACTTCACTACTTATGGTGAGCATGTTAACCATTTTACTGCCCTATAGCCACATGTAATACTCCAAAAATGTAATGAAATGTCACTTCATCAAGTAAATTCATCATGACATTGGGACCGTTGCCCTAAAGATGAAAGAAAACAAAATAGTATATATTTTGAATTGGAAAACAATCTCAAAATGTTGCAGATAAAAGTAAGCTAAAACCCAATAATAAAAGTGCAAAATCAACACGGCACGTAGGCTTAGGAAGGGGTGAATGTGCATTAAAACAGAACTTAATACTGTGAAATGCTTTTTATGTTGTGTTGTCGTTAATTGAATGTGCACATTAATTAACATTATCATGTTGTTTCTGTGTGTTAAAGCATGTGTCCCCTCTGTCCCAAGACACATTTCTCTTATCTTATCGTATTATACACAAAGTTATTACAGTTTGAGACAAATTATTACAAAAGGTGGATACTTTTATGAGTCATCTAATAAATACTCAAAGGTTTAGAGTTTGATCCTGTCACCCAAGTGCTCATGCTATTACCATGCTATGTAATTATATTGTCAAGGAAAAAAGTTTGACTCCTGCATTTTGTCAGTATACAACAACTGGGTTTCTCACATCATGTGGGGAATTATTGCAAAATGTGGTTTTATTACATAATAAAGTGACAATTGTATTCAATTTTATATACACATAATATGGTTGTCCATGCTCTATTGTTCTTTTATAAGTTAAGAAGATAATGTATGTTTGTTTGTTTGCTGTTTTTGGTATACTCAAACCTCCCAGATAAAGATACAGTTTAACATAACCACTGCTGGTGTTTCCTAACTAAGTAAATCCCCTCACATCAGTCCCCAGTCGCCAACCAGACGAATCTAGCGTGCCACAAAATCAATGCTGCTTTTCACAAGGAAATCATCTCTGCTTTCTTCTCCTCTGGCTCCATCTCTCCCACCAAGACGTGGAGACAGGATGGTCGCCTGGATGGTCACCGATAGCAACGGTACAGGGCTTTGCAGATCGATACAGACTTGCCAAAAGAGCGGAGCGAGGGGGGTATAAACACTGAAGATTGCTCCGAGGTGCCAGGCCATTGATGTGTGATTAAGGCCCAAGAATCCCCATGCCGTCCGGAACCGCGAGCGAGATTGGTGACGCGGGGGTAATTGGTCTGAGGAAAAATCAATGGGATTTGGTGAGTGAGCCGGTGGACAGGGAGGAGCAGCGTAGACATTTTCAGCCCCAGGCGCGACTTGACATTTGTGTTTGAATGGGCCCCGAGCCTCAGATGACCCGAGTCGGGGGAAAGTGTGCCACCAGTGAAGAACAGGGAGGGCTGGAAACAAAGTTAATGTAGGACTTCTTTTCACTGTAAGACACATTGAATTGAAACGACGGTGCAAAAATTCACAACATTTTTGGTTATTTATTGTTGTTTATTGTTCAAAGTTATGGAACTTTTTTGGTGGAGGGTCTGTTGCCTCCATGGATATTATTGTTTTTTACCTGGAATTCTCAATGGTTTGTCAATAAACTCTTGCAACGATTTAATTACAGGAGTTTTTACTGCTAAAATACTCTAAGGTACATTGTGCATTATTACATATCCGGAAGGTTATGTTTAATAGGAAAGGTGCAGTTACGTTAATGATTGAAACCTCTCAGAGCTAAAAAAGCATAGCCGACCTATCATCTTTGAGGGTGAACACCGCCAGTTTTACTTACAGAGAAACTGAGTGATTGTGCTTTGCCATGGATCCATAATATGACCTGGAGGGAGCATGCCCCCTCTGTCCTGAAGCGAGTTTGATTAGTGGACCCTCACATTTTGAAAGGATTCTATTTTCACAGCTGGCACTATTTTGAATGTGCAATTCTTCAAAGCGTCTAAAAGTTAGCCTTGTTAGATTAAACCTTGCTCAACTGTCAGCTGATTGGTCGGAACGTATCACGTGGTGCATGTTTCTGTCGTCACACGCTGGACAGAGCTGGGCAAGTTGAGGAAGTAATGAGGAAGAAAGTGGGCAAGTAATACACACTATTTTTGATTCCTCTTATTACGCTTCCATGGGAGATAAAGGGCGCAAAATTATCACCAACTACAGTGGTTAATCATGTAACAAATATTTTGTTCGGGACTCACTTGTGGTGTAAAGAGAGGAAGCTGGCCAACATGTTCTGCTCAGGGCTGCACAAAACATCCCAATCAAATCAGAATCACAATTTGACTTGATGCAATTATCAAATTGTGAAGGTTGCAGTTTATTAGATAATGGAATCTCCTCTGCAAAGAACAAAATATCTTGTTTTTACATAGGAAAACTGTGTTGTAACAGCCATGTCAAATCAATAACATCAGCAGCTTTTTACCATCTAAAAAACATTGCCAAAATCAAAAGTATAGTGTCTAAACCAGACCTGGAGAGACTTATCCATGCGTTTGTCTCTAGTAGATTAGACTACTGTAACGGCCTGCTCACTGGCCTCTCCAAACAAGCTGTAAAACAGCTGCAGTACATCCAGAACGCTGCTGCTCGGGTCCTGACTAGAACCAGGAAGTACGATCACATTAGTCCTGTGCTCAGGTCTCTGCACTGGCTCCCTGTGGCTCAGAGAATAGACTTCAAAGCAGCTCTGCTTGTATACAAGTCTCTCTCACATGGCCTAGCACCAAAGTACATCTCGGACATGTTAGTGCCATATGAACCATCTCGGACTCTGAGGACCTCAGGGACCGGCCTCCTGCTGGTGCCCAGAGTCAGGACTAAACATGGGGAATCTGCCTTTCAGTTTTATGCAACTAAAATCTGGAACAGTCTTCCTGAGGATGTGAGACAGGCCGCTACTCTGGCAATGTTCAAATCCAAGCTAAAAACTGTTTTGTTTGGCTGTGCATATGACTGAAATTATTTTCTTTGCACTCTTCTCTTTTATGTCGGCCAGCCTGAAAATGGCACTTTTAAATTAAGATTTTGTGATTCCTGCCATGTCTTTGTGATTTTAATGCATTTTTTTCCTGTCGTGTGAAGCACTTTGAATTGCCTTGTGTATCAGTTAATATTGTTAAAATATGCTTTAATCACAATTAAGACAGTAAACACGGCAGATAACTTTCTACCAAGATATGTCTCATCACCGTCAAATGTAATTAATTAATAATTGCCATCAAGCTTTTTAGTCAACTTTTGAAATAAAAAACATGCTTCACATATTAATGATACTGAGAGGATCCAGGTCAGCGGTTCCATTTTCTTTACAAATCTGGCTCTCTTGATCTGCCGAACATGACAGCGCTCCGTATTGCTGCCTTCATTTTGAAAAAGGTCATTGATGATGCGGGGACATGTGACGAGCTGACAGCTGTGCCTGGCAGCCCTCTTCCTCACAGCGAACACCAATTAGAGAGGGCCTTGTATCAATCAGAAATCAAATAACATCTCATCAAACCCCCTGTCTGTTATTCAGCCCCCCGCGCTCCCATGCGACCGCCGCCGATCCCAACTCCATCAGCGCACAAATCTCTGCCTATAGGAGCTTTTGAATAATGTGTGTTAATGTAATAGACACATATGGAGACGAGCAGAGCCGAGGGCAAAGAGGGACAGAGCAGGTAACCCAGCCAATTAACACTTTAATGAGGTGGTCCCCTGCTACAGGCCATCCTCATCTTCACACGGAATAATAGAGAATACAGAGTAATTCACCTAGATACCGTATTCAGGCAACCAACCAATGAGGTGTCAGATAATGCTAAGGTCATTTGAATATATACAAGATTATGACGATGATGGTGCTGTGTTTTAATCTTCGAATCCCCCTCTCGACATTGGTTGAGTGCTCAGATCACAAGTTGGTGGTTTGATCGCAGCTGCCTTAGATGAATACTGCCATTGTGTCCTTGGGTGAGACACTTAACCCATGTGTGAATGGGTGAGTGGTTCCTTGATGTGAAGCGCCTTGAGTGCCTTGAAGGTAGAGTATTAACCATGGGACGCCCTGGATAAACATATTTGTCACTGGGTTAACACCAGAGATGGAAAAAATACTTTGAAAATGTTGTTACAGAAGACAAAATACTTGAATAAAAATATAATTTGTACCGTATTCCTTTGCAGGGTTCCATCAGAGTTCATGTTTTATAATGTGCTCATGTCATAACCTCTGCTGGAGGCAAGAGCCACTTCTCTCTATTGATGGTTTTGGACTTTGCCATGAAATATCTCAAAGGTAAATTCACAAATGTTTCTCTTAGTGAATAGACATAAGAAAAAGAAAATGATCTGCATTTTAAAGATATTCATTTTAGCTGCACTCCATCTGTATTAAAGCCGCACCGCGTAAGACTTATGGTAGCGGCACGCCAACTACATTACTCCATGGAGATAGAAAGTTAAAACCAAGCTGTACAACATTCTCCATGGAGATGGATCAGTTACAGGTCACCAGAAAAGTTTGTGGAGAAACACACCCCTTCACAGCAAGAGTGCATGTTTTTCAAGTTATTTCGCTACTATAAAAACATCTATAAATAAGTAATTGCGTTTATTTAAGTCTATTTTTGGGCTGAAATCATACACAGTGGGGCTTTAAATATTATTGGCTGGTGGAATGTAGTTATATCACATAAACCACTTTAACTACAATTTAATCAATCACTCTCTGCACTGTCACTTTCTGCACTACATCTGTACATTTTATTGTGAATTCTTGTGTACATAGTAAGTCTATTTTCATCTTATACTAGAGTAAATTTTAGTTGTTCCTAATGCATGCCCTTTTGATGTCATAGATGTTTCATTTATGTTGTTTTTATTATTGTTCACTGTTGTATGTCGCACCGAAACGCCGAAAGAAGTTCCTATGATGTGAATTTTGTTCATTGACAATGGCAATAAACCTTTTCTGATTCTGATTCTGATTCTAAACAACCTATTCTATAGATCCGTATATACATAAATACTTCATTAATCCTTTTCAGGGAACCATTTGGTTGCAGCAGTTTCAACAATCACACACACACAACTTCGAGTATCGAATATTTTTTTATTCCTTTTGATTTTAGGAATGTAACTGTATTCTGAATGCCGCCAAATGAGAAAAACACCGTACCAGAACACATCATATATTTAGTTGCTTCCCAACCCAGGTTATGTCATTTTCACACTGATTTAGTTTTGATCATTTAGAGTCAGCTGTTCCTGTACAATCTGTGGATGAGGAAGAAACAGTAGAGCTACAATGGCAAACTCTGACCCCAAGACTGTTGGAATTGCACCCACACCAAGGGGACATATGCAAAATGAACTTATATGAGCTTTTAACCTGGTCAACTGTGTTTCCTCATCATTATCATACTCACAGTTGTAATTTAATTCTGTATTGTTCTGCAACTGAGGCACGAGTGCTCAGAAAATATCTGCTTTCACCTAACCCCAATCCCCGCCCACATCCCTGTACTTAGTTGTGATTACCTGAAAAATTACTACTCTGAGAGATATTACAATAAGCAAGTTGTAATATGTTACGTAGACACTTTTCAAAAATAAAAAAAACATAACAATCTGGTTGTCACGGTAAAATGTCACTATGAAGGCTTGTCAGTTCTGCAGTTTTGAACAGGAAGTCAATGGACCTGTTTCTATTACTCAGCCGTTTTAGATCCATTTTGTGGTTTACCATGAGCAAAATGTAAAAGGATGATCTACTTATGTCATAATTCAAGATTAAGTACTTGACAAAAAGCTTAATATGTCCTATTATTAACAAATCTGTACAATCTCACATCATTTCTACCTAACCAACCCTACACAATGTGACTAGTTGTCATGCCATAACAAGACTGAAGCTAACAAGCCTCTTAGCAACAGCCTCTAGCATTTTGCACTTGCATGAGAAGACCATACTCACGAGACTCCTCTTCCCATTCCCATCCCTTTCCTCTCTGGTTACTTATGCAGTCCAGTAGCCTGAGGAGAAATACAAATAATACTCTCATTCAAGTAGAAAATTGGTCATCTGGCTCCAACACTGAGCTGCGTAGCATCACCGAGATCTTGTGCGATTCTGCAATACATTTACGTAGACCTCATTAAGTCAGGCCTCTAGAATTAGCATTTTATGTAGCGCTGACACCTGTGTGGAGACAATAAAATCAAGTGTCATACTGTGGATCAGAGGTGATTCATTCAGATTCCTACAAGGAGGCTCCAGCAGTGGGCCCTTCTGCTCCATAATTGTTTTCTTTCTGCAAGCCATAACATGCACACACAACAACGCGCCTCATACCGGAACAGACCACCTGCCCCATTTTTGTGTCCCATATTAATTATGTCCAACCAACCAGCCAATGTACACTGTTTTTGATTGTCATGAGGTGCAGTGCTTTGAATAAGCCTTTGTTGTCTCGAGGTGATAAGTATGGCCGCCGCTAAATAATTCAACCAGTGTTTAGAGGCTGAGGAGCCCAAAACACTTTTTCTGATCATTTCAAGGCTTGACGATGCTGTACCTGATATGTATGGTCCTTATTAACCATAAATTAAGTCATATTTTATTTTATTACGTTAAACAAAATCTAGTACATTCCCTTTAAATTGCTTGAATTGTGAGGTAGTAATTATTTGTTAGCTTTGTTAGCTAACATTCTCCTATTTTACTACTGTACCATTCATTTTTGCAGAATTGAATTGCAGAATGCCCTCTGATTCTCACATCATCATTTGTTGCATCAGGGATCCTTCCAAGGTGATTGACAATATACTTTAACAAGTTGGATTTTTAGGTTTCTAAATGAATCTTTCTGATCCTAATTTTCATCTTTGTATCAATTATTACAAATAGGGTTAATAGAACCTGTTTACCCCCTCTTGATATGTAGTCACTTGAAATGCTTATCTATGAGTTCTTTACATAGTGTCACTAACTTTATATTCCTGCAATCTTTTGGAAAAGCCTGGTCTATTCTTGCAGTATGTAAAAATCCTTACAGCACTGCTTTGCACATCAGAAGACTGTGGACAAACAAGTGACTGAAGTGCATGAATAATTCGGAAGAGCAAATCTCACCAGTGTGTAATGGACTGAGCTGTTCTGAGCCCAGAGAATTTCTTCAAATATCAAACACAGATTAAGAAAAAGCCTTGTCGGCCAAGTCACAAACACTGCATACAGAGCTGATTAGATTTGATTTAACTGCCTTTGTTCCACTTAAATGGACCCTCTAATGCAGTGATACTGTTATTAGTTTTAGTTGTAATGAAATTAGTCAAAGCATTTGGATCAGACAGGAGTCTATGGCAGATGGAGTTATGCTGCATGAGATAAGCCATGTTTCATTGAATAGAACAGAAGAAGTCTGGCTGGTGTGGTTGATCTCATTTTTATCACATTTTGATCACAAGTGCTGGACAAAATGTATTTGTGTAGATATTTCATAGTAATTATGCACTCTCTTTTCTTCTATCTAGACTCAATTTACAACACCGTATAAATAATCACTCAACATTCACTTTTAAAATCATTTATGGAGGTAAAATTGAGCCTGTGCCTTGGTGGTGGTTTGTAGGAGGAGATGGAGAGTCTGAGGAGACTGATAGTGCTGCTGCTGCTGCTGATGATGATGATGATGCTGCTGATGCTGCTGATGCTGCTGATGCTGCTGCTGATGATGCTGCTGCTGCTGCTGCTGATGATGATGATGCTGCTGATGCTGCTGATGCTGCTGCTGATGATGCTGCTGATGCTGATGCTGATGCTGCTGATGCTGCTGCTGCTTGATGATGATGATGCTGCTGGCTGAGATGATGATGAATGATGCTGCTGATGATGCTGCTGATGCTGCTGATGCTGATCCTGCTTGATGCTTGCTGATGCTGCTGATGCTGATCCTGCTGAGCTGGTCTGTCGATGCTGCTGAGCTGCTGATGCTGCTGATTGCTGATCTGCTGATTGCTGCTGCATGCTGCTGATGCTGCTGATGCTGCTGATGCTGCTGCTGCTGATGCTGCTGATGATGATGATGATGATGAGTGCTGATGATGCTGCTGATGCTGCTGATGCTGATCCTGCTGATGCTGCTGATGCTGCTGATGCTGCTGATGCTGATCTGCTGATGCTGCTGCTGATGCTGCTGATGCTGCTGATGCTGCTGATGCTGATCCTGCTGAGCTGGATGCTGATGCTGATGCTGCTGATGCTGCTGATGCTGCTGATGCTGCTGATGCTGCTGAGCTGTGCTTGATGCTGCTGCTGCTGAATGCTGCTGATGATGATGATAGTGATGCTGCTGATATGCTGCTGATGCTGCTGATGCTGATCCCTGCTGATGCTGCTGATGCTGCTGATGCTGCTGTGCTGACCTGCTGATGCTGCTGCTGATGCTGCTGATGCTGCTGATGCTGCTGATGCTGATCCTGCTGATGCTGCGCTGATGTCTGCTGATGCTGCTGATGCTGCTGATGTGCTGCTTGATGCTGCTGCTGCTGAGATGATGTCTGCTGATTGCTGCTGATGCTGCTGATGCTGCTGCTGCTGATGCTGCTGCTGATGCTGATGCGCTGCTGCTGCTGATGCTGCTGCTGCTGCTGCTGCTGATAATTTGATGCTGATGATGATGATCTGCTGCTGCTGATGCTGCTGCTGATGCTGCTGATGCTGCTGATGCTGCTGATGCTGATCCTGCTGATGCTGCTGCTGCTGATGATGCTGCTGATGCTGCTGATGCTGCTGCTGCTGATGCTGCTGATGCTGCTGATGCTGCTGCTGCTGATGCTGCTGCTGCTGATGATGATGATGCTGCTGATGCTGCTGATGCTGCTGATATGCTGCGCTGCTGATGCTGATGCTGCCTGCTGCTGCTGCTGCTGCTGCTGAATGCTGCTGCTGGCTGATTGATGGCTGCTGCTGATAATGCTGATGCTGATGATCCTGCTGCTGCTGATGCTGCTGCTGCTGATGCTGATGATGATGATGCTGATGATCCTGCTGCTGATGCTGCTGCTGCTGTGATGATGATGATGATGCTGATGATGTGAATCCTGCTGCTGCTGATGCTGCTGCTGCTGCTGCTGCGATAAGCTGATGCTGATGATGATGACCTGCTGCTGATGCTGCTGCTGATGATGATGCTGCTGCTTGCTGCTGATCTGCTGTGCTGATCCTGCTGATCCTGCGCTGATGATGATGATCCTGCTGCTGCTGATGCTGCTGCTGATGCTGCTGCTGCTGATGCTGCTGCTGCTGCAGCAGATGATGATCCTGCTGCTGCTAATGCTGATGACCGTGCTGCTGCTGCGGTTGAGGGTTGCAGTGATTGGTCGAGAAGTTCCTGGTTATGAGGGCTGAACGGTGATAAATTGAATTTAACAGTCAATTCAGAATAGATTATAATTCTAATTAGAATTTAAGCTCAAGAGCCCACCCATTTCAGAGCCTGTTCCTATAGAAACATTTAAATTATAAGACTTTAATGATGGAGGCTGACCAGCTCTGTGGTAATTATTGTCATACCATGGTTGTTTTCCATCAGATTTAACCCCGTACGCTTGGACTTTTTCTTTATTTAGCCAATTTTGTCCACCGTCTTATAAAAGGGAACACTCGAGTTGCTTGATGTGCTGTACATAAAAATAAAGCTGTAACCCTCTTATTTCCAGTCAAATCAATCATTCTGGAAGCATTGGGTCAGTTTGGACTCCAAAGCCACAAGTAAAAAATTACCCAAAAAATAAAATGAAAAATGAAATATGACATTTATATGGATTCGCCTGGATATTTTTTGCTTTATTACAAGTCCCTAAAACTCTTTTTAGTAACTTTGCCTTCAGCTTTTAAAAGAGAATTGTCAAAACCCAATAAATGCTAAAACTCGTGTCAATCAGCCCTCACCTCCAGACACAACACCAGCTTTACTCATATATATTTAGAAGAAGAAAATCTAGGCAGAAAAATACAGAGTCTCAGCTTCATAAAGGCTCCAAAGGGTTCAGGAACAGCTTCACTTTTAAATGGGGGGGCAGACGTTTTTGGAAAAATAGGCCCCCAACATGAGGGGTAAAAGCTGGAAAGTTTGGGAATTATAAAGTTTCAGAAAAAAACACCAGATTTTTAATAAAATGATAGGTCTTGTGGTCCCGAGCAAGCTTTGAAACATTTAATAATCTTAATTAATTTATCAATCTATTCATTTATTAAAAATAAATAATAATAAAAACATAAAACAACACCAACAAACAAGACAGGACCAGAAAGAAACAAATTGGGTAAAATGTAAATAGGAAATTAAGAATATGTTTTTCCAAAGAAAAAGAAAGTTAAGGCACACAAGGTCCAAAAAAGTCCAGTCCTTTATTGTCATTATGTTGTGATTGCATTTTTCCCAGACACCAGAAGTACGTTCCAAAGCTATCCTTTTACTGTGTCCATGGCAGAGGTTTTGAGGCCCAAATACATCATAACACGGTCCCATTCTTCCAACAGAATTCCTTCCAAACATGTGATTTTGTGGTCCTCCATTGTGATGTACATACATTTTCCCATTCCTCGTCCGTCAGAACAAAATGACCTTCTCTTTCCCATTTAGTTTTAAATACATTTAGCAATATAAGCTATCCACAACATTAATGCATTGATATACTTTTGATATCACTCCTCTTGAAAGTTATGATTTATATGCCTTGATAAATATTTCAGTCAGAGGGGTATAATCATAATCATTGCTTTGTTTTATTTCTTGATTATAATAGCTCCTTATTTCTAAAAGTCTTATTTCTCCAAGCCAAAAGATTCCTTCAACATATCAAAGCTTTTCGTTTGATTTTCTTTTGCAAGGTGAAAAACTGGTGAAAAACTCTTATGCCTTTTGTTATCCAGATCTTAAATCTCAGGTCGGTGCTGTTTGGCATAAATAAATCACATCATTCTCAAGTCTGTGTAGTTTAAAAACGGAGCTGGAGACAGGTCTGAATTCTGTGGTAGCATTTGCTGTTTAACTGTCAGATTGCCGATTTGTTGACTTGGTTTTCGTTTCATATCTCTGCTATTACTAGACCTTTGCACATGAAACAAAGGCATACACAACGTTCAAGGTCTTCTCCGTCAGTACAAACAACCAAAAAGAAAAATACGTCTTCACAATAACTTTCAGAAAGTGGTGCCATTATTCAACCCAAAAGCTGTGATGGTTGAAAAACAGTAAATCTCCCACAGAGTTTAATCTGCCCCGGCTTCAATCTGAAACTAAAAACAACATCAAATTCTAGAAATCACAACCTATTTCCACTTCAACAAAAACATAGCTATCTGTTTTCATTTGGAGTATATTCTTGCACAATGATCAAAGTTGTGCCTGACTTAAGTCAAGCCAGTTTTATTCTTCTAAAATTCTGAAATCTCCCTCTGGAATCGTCATGGAATAACAGCAGCACCTTGGCGAGCCTGCCCCTCTCGCGTTTCTCATCGGGGTGGCCACTCTGATGCATGGCTCTGACAAAAACCCACTTGTTTATGATCACACAACATCTGTCGCCCCCCCCAAAGTCCCTCCTCATAATCACCGCTCCATCTCTGCAACTGTGAGTCTGCATTTCCATGGGAATTAGGAAAAATGGTTCAATGGGCGGAGCATAATTTTGGTGAGAAATACCTAAGCGGAAATCCACAACATTTGAACAGGATCTTTCAGTGGTAAAAAGCATAATTTGAAAAAATGTGCTTGAAATGAGTAGAATTTATGTGGTTTTGAGTATATTTTCTCTGTATTAAAATTAGCTTGCAGTTTGAACAAGCATAAAATATCTTGTTCTACTTAAAATAAGAAAAAGACAATCTTTTAACTTGAAATTTGACTCAAAATAATGCCACTGCACTTGAAATATTTGTTCTATTGGTAACTCTTATTATTAAGAACGTCAAAATATACTCAAATAAAATATACTTACTTATGTAAGCTTGTAATTTTTACCAGTGTTGAGGATTGCTAAGGATTTCATTTGAACAATGGCTGAAATATAAATAAAAAAACCAAGACAAAACATCTTCTTTCTGACACGTTAACAACATCAATACTTACTTAGACATATGTATACTTTACAAGATTGTGCACATAACAAACCGTGCCGCGTTTTCCATGTGAACGGCATGTGACAGCGCCTTGTGGCTCCAAAGGCCCAGGACGCTGACAGTTTCGTCTCATCAAAGCAGATAAACATGAGAGTAGTGATCAAACACGCAGCACGGTTAATTAGACCGTACAAAACAGCAGAGATGAGGAGATGTGGAGCAGATAAAGCTTCGGTCGGACCCTGGAAACCGGAACCTCGCTGTCTGACGTTTGTTGTTGAAGCGAAGAGGCTGCCACTTCTGATTCCAAATGCTAATTCAAAGAGGATTTGTGCACACTTTTTCTAGGTCAAAGACTTGAAAAGAGTTTTTTGTCTGATTCAAATATTGTGTGATCTATTCATTTGGTGGAACTCGTTGACTTTTCAACGGAGAATTCAAACAAGTTGAAGCTTTTGTGTTGTGGTGGCGTATGGTTCATGTGGTAGAACCTTTGTGTTATAACTCAAAGGTATAAACAAGTCAAATCCTGCTCTATGTTGTTCAAACTCTGTCACTAAGCGATACACTTCAACGAGCCAGGGCCAGCGTGGTGTGTCAGCGATATGTTGTTTATTATGGTCAAAACGTTTTTAACGTTATTCATTTAGTTTGGCGTATGTCAAGTGAATCATTCCAGTGACTCATCATTGGTCGTGAAATGTCAACACAATCCAATCCAAGTCAATAATACCACAAACAAAGAATGTAAACATGTTTTGAACAATTACACTGTACTGACCTAACAATAACACATGTTGGTAATGATCAGAAAAGCCTCCTCAAGTTAAAATACAAAGTTATATTTTGAAGATTTTAATTTAATATTTCCTCTAATATTACAGTGGTATACAAGTGGTAGCTCATTTACATTTACAATGTTTCCTGGACATAAACATTCACCAACAACACGACGACAGCATCAAAACCACAGTATACAGAAAACCAACGCACACAGATCCATATCTCCTCTGGACCTCGGAACAACCCATCGCACACCAACTATCAGTGGTAAGAACATTATTTGAACGGATCAAAACCATCACAGAAAAAGAGGAAAGTAAAACAAATACATACACCACACACCAGACATACGGGGGTCACAGAACAGATACAAAGAGCAGTAGGGAAACTACTTGTACCAGTACTTGTACTAGTACAGAATCCAACCAGAGAAAAAGTGCAATATCATCTACGAGATCTCATGCAAAACGTGCCATAAAACATATATCGGGGAGACGGGAAGGACATTCAACACAAGAAAAATGGAACACCAAAGAGAGTGCGAAAAAGAAGCACAAAGGCGATTATCAAAATAGAAAAAGAAAAGCAATTCAGGACAATATCAAATCTGTGCAATCTCTGTCCATTGCAACAGAGAAAACGACGTTGTGGACGGAGACAATGCAAACATAGTAGGAACAGAGGAACACGAGTACAAGAGATGGATACGAGAGGCTATTGAAATCAGGAAGCGGTGCGCACGGACCATCAGTCGAGACGAAGGCGCATTTACCTTGGATCACACATGGGACTCACTTCTCCACAGACCACCACCAGGGGGCATGCATGGTCATTATCAGACTGACCATGTCTTTGAATAACATCTGGTAAAATGGTAAAATCACAACATCTGACGTCACCAAGTCCTGCCGACGCAACGTGAATGAGCTGTGTGTACGATCGCTTGTATACCACTGTTAGATAAAAAGTTACATTTGAAATAAAAAGTTGATGAAAAATACAAAGGCAAAACCAACTTAAAGGTGCACTATGTAACTTTCAAATGCATGTCTCTGAGGTATTATTGTGCTGCATGGAATGTTCCATGAAACTTATCTATCCCCCATGGAGACAAGAAGGGGACGTACTCAGGCCAAGTTGCAGGTCAGTGCTGTGGAGAGGCGAGCCGGCTCACATAAAGAATGCCACACTGTAGAACATTCCCTTTGCAAGAGAAAGTAGTTTAACCTTTGAAACACCTTGACATTTGTAAGAAATAGGAATTTTATTTTCAATGAGAACATTTAGACTAGAATTGAGTAGAGATAAGTCTTGATATCAGATTTCCCAACAGAAAATGTAATTAATCTTGAATCTTGAATCATAATTCCAGATTATAGTCCAAATCTAGTCAAATTCAAGCAGTTTTACTATACCTCATAAAGACTGACATTTATCTTGTGTGTATTTAGAAAATGGAAATGGTTATCCCTGTGCTTTTTTATCACTTCTATTATTACAACCTTTGCAAAATGTCTCCTCCGTTGTTGTTATTTTATTCAACCATAGCATTTAGTCAAATAACATACAATCTCGCAACTAAACCCCAACCTGAAATTTACAAGCGCCATTGCCAAAGTCTCACAGTGTTGACTTCATGATTTGCGTATTGAGTTTCCCCTGCTCCTTCTCCTGGCACTGTCATTGTGTCTGCCTGTATTTACTCCAAACAAACCATCCTCTCTTCACATTCAGTGCCGCCTTCTGCACACCCAAGGGTTTTTTCCCCACGAAGCGTCGACCCACTTACCACTAATTACAACGGCAAATACACAGCTAAAGTGCAAAGAGCTTCAAAATGTGTACTTCTCCGGCGATTCAAGCTTGGCCAGATTCCTATAGATTTATCACAAATGCTCTATCGAGGCCCAGACATGGAGCCCCCCCCAGGCGGACATTTGTTTTGTTCACCGGGGCGTGCGGTGGATGAAAGTGTGTCACAGTTGGCACGGCAACCCACAGTGATGAAAGATCACTATTGAGCGAACGACAAAACAGCGAGGGTAAGACAACATTGGCAAAGCTATTAGCAGACAGTCACACAAATGCTGACATGTTTGAAGCTATGTCCAGGTACGTAAATGTCCAATTGAAGCGCTCGGATCAACTTCGGGTTGTCATAGTGAAGTCTGTTATGGAGTGGAGAAAGCTTTGTGGTAAGGTTTGTATGTTTAAAGAAGAGACGTAATTGAAATTGTGCCCCCACTGTACACATTTTAGTGAGGTTTTCAACAAAAGGTCCAGTGTTTTACAATGAGCCAACGCTAAACCACAAACTGACCGCTTTCACTGTGTGCAGCTCTTCTGTTCCCGTCAAAGACAACCATTGTCTTCTATGTTCTCTCATTCCATCTAAATCTAACTTAAAGTGCACTAGAAACACGTCTGATCTGCTGGAGGTTCTGCTACCTGCTTGTTTCCATCGAGATGTTTTTAATTTGACTCACACTTTTCACAGTATAGATTTTATTAACCTTTTTTTAACCAAGTAAAAAACATGGCGATCAAAAATGTCTTTTTTCTTAATGTGAGTCACTGCAGGTGAATAAGAAAACATCTTAAACTTAAAGGTATCAATTTGAAACTTCTCTAGTAGTTTACTCACATAAATTTGAGATTTTGTTATTTCCAAAATTGCACATATTTGAAACATTTCAATCTGAAAAAATGGACTGAGCCAGGCTTAGATTTCTTGGTTAATTTTGTTAACATAAGTTACAAAAAATTTTTTACAATGGAGATTTAGTCATTTCTTATTTAGTTTTTGAGTAAACTCGATCTGACAGAAAATTAGCATACAAACTGGGTTATAGTTATAGGTACTCACCTACATCCAAAACATGCAGTTCAATCCAATCCAACTTTATTTGTAGAGCACATTAAAAACAACAAAGTTGATCAATGTGCTTAACACAAAAAAGTCAACAGCTCAAACTGTATTAAAAACCAAGTTTTAAAGAAGACAAATAAAAACAGAAAGTGACTCAATTTGTCTGAGGCAGTGTACATGTGACAAATACTAATTACAAAAATATTCAAAAATATATACACTTCCTCTAAAGTCTAGGATGTCAGGACTCAGGTAATAAAGGAAACTGACTTTCATTTAACTATAAGTGGCACTAGCCTATCCTTGACTGGTGAATCTTTGAGGGTTGTATCTATCTCAGGGGCTGCTCAGTCTATAAATATCTCTATAAGTCTTTCCAAGGCCTTGTAATGACCACTTCCTGGGTGCACCTGATGGAGTGGGGAGGAGGGTCTGTGTGGGACCACTGTGGCTCTATCACTGTAACACCAACAGGACACACACAGGAGCAGCTCATTCATCACTCAAACAACAGCAGCACAGAGGAAAAGACAATACACGAGACTGTGGGTGACTGTACAACAGCAGATGTGCAGTACACGACTCTGTGTGTGTGTGTGTGTGTGTGTGTGTGTGTGTGCGTGTGTATGTAATGTGCGTAGGTGTGCGAGTGCGTGCGAGCATGTGTGTGTATGTGTGTGCGTGTGTATGTATGTGCGTAGGTGTGCGAGTGCGTGCGAGCATGTGTGTGTGCGTGTATGTGTGTGTGTGTATGTATGTGCGTAGGTGTGCGTGCGAGCATGGTGTGTGGTGTGTGTGTGTGTGTATGTGTGTGCGTGTGTGTGAGCGCGAGTGTGTGTATGTGTGTAGGTGTACGTGTGCGTGCGAGCGTGTGTGTGTGCGTATGTGTTTGTATGTAGGTGTGCGTGCGAGGGAGTGTGCGTGTGTGTATGTGTGCGTGTGTGTGTGCGTGTGTGTGAGCGCGAGTGTGTGTATGTGTGTAGGTGTACGTGTGCGTGCGAGCGTGTGTGTGTATGTAGGTGTACGTGTGCGTGCGAGGGAGTGTGTGTGTATGTGTGCGTGTGTGTGCGAGCGTGTGTGTGTGTATGTGTGTAGGTGTGCGTGCGAGTGTATGTGTATGTATGTAAGTTGTACGTATGCATGAGAGCGTGTGTGTATGTATGTAGGTGTACGTGTGCGTGCGACCGCGTTTGTGTGTGTGTGTGTATGTATATAGGTGTACATGTGCGTGCGAGGGAGTGTGTGTGTGTATGTGTGTAGGTGTGCGTGTGTGTGCGAGCGCGTGTGTGTGTATGTGTATGTATGTAGGTGTACGTGTGCGTGCGAGTACTGTGCGTGCGAGCACGTGTGCGTGCGAGCACGCACGCGTGTGTGTATGTAGTGTGCGTGCGAGGGAGTGTGCGTGTAGGTGTGGCGTGTGTGCGAGCACGTGTGTGTGTGTGTATACTTGTGCGAGCGTGTGTGTATGTGTGTGTGCGAGCGAGCGTGCGCGGGTGTGTGTGTATGTAGGTGTACGTGTGTGTGCGAGTGAGTGTGCGTGCGAGCGTGTGTGTATGTGTGTAGGTGTATGTTTGTGTGCGAGCGAGCGTGCGCGTGTGTGTAGGTGTGCGTGTGTTGTATACGTGTGCGTGCAAGCGTGTGTGTATGTGTGTAAGTGTATGTGTGTGTGCGAGCGAGCGCGTGTGGTTTGTGTGTGTGTGTGTATGTATGTAGGTGTATGTGTGTGCGAGCGAGCGTGTGTGTGTGTGTGTAGGTGTATGTGTGTGTGAGAGCGAGCGTGCGCGTTTGTGTGTGTGTATGTATGTGTGTGTGTGAGCGTGTGTGTATGTATGTAGGTGTATGTGTGTGCGAGCGAGTGAGCGTGTGTATGTGTGTAGGTGTGCGTGTGTTGTATACGTGTGCGTGCAAGCGTGTGTGTAAGTGTATGTGTGTGTGCGAGCGAGCGCGTGTGTTTGTTGTGTGTGGTGTTGTATGTATGTAGGTGTATGTGTGTGAGAGCGAGCGTGCGCGTTTGTGTGTATGTATGTGTGTGTGTGAGCGTGTGTGTATGTATGTAGGTGTATGTGTGTGTGTGCGAGCGTGAGCGTGTGTGTATGTATGTAGGTGTATGTGTGTGTGTGCGAGCGAGTGAGCGTGTGTATGTGTGTAGGTGTATGTGTGTGTGCGAGCGAGCGTGTATGTGTATGTGTGTAGGTGTATGTGTGTGTGTGTGCAAGTGAGCGTGTGTGTGTGTATGTGTGTGTGTATGTGTATGTGTGTAGTTGTATGTGTGTGTGCGAGCGAGTGTGTGTGTGTGTGTGTGTGTGTGTGGTGTGTGTGTGTGTGTGTGGGGAAGAGGGGAGGGGGCGGCCATGTTTGAGTTGGGATAAGTGATGGTGATTCTCTCCAGACGGTGGAGAAGACTGTTTTGGGATCATGAATTATTTGTTCCACAAGATCAATTTATCAGCATTTTTCTCCTTCAAAAATGTATGTATTGAACTTACTTTGGTGAAGTTTGAAAATCCTTCGTGAAAGCTTTTATCCGCTATTTCAAACCATTGCAGAAAATGATGTACATTGAATTTAGCTTGAATGAATTTTTTGTGTGTATTTGGGGGCCACTTCACTTTGCCTTCTGAAAAAAGCAGATTTTTAAAAAAGCAGATTTTTAAAAAAGCAGATTTTTAAAAAAGCTGTGCACGGAAAGGAAAATTGAGGCTTTTATATATTAACAACGTGCCAAAGTGTTTGTGAGAGTTATGGACGAGCTGGACAGATTTAAATAACAACTTCCGGTTTCGCGGTGTGAAAATGTTTAAGAGTGAGTGTTTTTGTCATTATCTCAATATATTTTCTTGGTCCTGGAAACTATGGCAACTACATCGTGGGGTGTTGTCCAGCGGTGAGGCCGCTTTCGCACTGATAAATATCTTAAAAACGACTTTCTGAACGAACTTTTCATGTCTTTCCCCGTGTCGGAGAAATGGACATTCTGGAGGCAGCGCTGACGATCCGAGCCGTGACACATCCGACGCGCGCGCCATTGGTGGAAGTCAAAAGATTCCACAACAAATAAGATCGCTTGCAATATATTACACTTTTGGACGAACTAAATCAGAAACTTCTGAAATAGTTTCTGCCGAGTCTCAAACAGATGCAAACAGTGTGTTCTCATCATCCCGTCAAACGCACATGAACGCACACGACAACAAAACACCGCCCTCGCAGAAGTCTTTCATCCGAGCTGCCCGACATACACATTAGTCGGTTTTCCCATTAATCACTTTCTGGTTTTTATTATCATTTTTTGTGCCTGGTTAAAACACAGAAGCCACAATGGCAGCTAAAACATAAATATCTAATCCAAATTTCCTATTCAGAGCATATTTTTGAACAAGATCACGTTTGGAGCTCCACATGATCAAACTGTTCCTTTATCCCCTAAATAAAAGTCAGCTCGTGGTCTGTCTCCTTTCACAACAAACACAAAACTCCTCATTTGGACTTGTTTAATGCTAATTCCCTTCGCTCACGTCACGCTCGTGTCTGTGTGGCTTTAGCACTGTGTCATCCCTGACAGCGGCACCAGCAGGAGGCAAGCACGCTCTCCATCTTCTGACCTTCGCTGTGGTGCTGATGCGGTTGCCATGGCAGCGAGGCCTGATGCTTTCTGACAGCCCTGATTCGCCCTTGACGGAAATACAACCAGGGGACTGTAGCATCGCAACCCCCCCCTGCCCTTCTCGCGCTCTCTTTATTGTCCTCATCTTGTATAGGCCGCATATCATTTTACACATATTACATTCTTCTATAGTATTGGTTTTGAGTGTCTATTCAGTGCACATTAGTAAGCCCCCCAGCTGCGAGGCCCCCTGCTGGTGTGTGACAGATAAAGCGAGCTGAAACGGTCAGGCATATAAGGCGTTTTACATATTCACACCGCATTTATTCTCCTCTTTTGTCTTGACTTGAACGTCTCCGTATCTCGTCGCCTTCCCGTGGCGAGTGTGTAGATGAGGCCAGTGCACCTGCTAAAGGTTGGGCAAGGGTTAGGGAGGGATCACAGGAGCCATGTAGTAAAGGGGAGGAGCATGTGTGGACCCTGTTCTGAGGCGTGGGGAGATATGTCACTCTATAATCGGGAAATAAGATAACAGCGGCGTCTGATATAACTGCTGTCAAAGTAAAGAGTCAGGCTGTTCACTTAAAAGGGTGATTGAAAGTGGTCATGTTTGGCAGACTTAAAGGTGCACTGTGTAACTTTTCACTTTGGAGGTTATTGCTTTGTCTGGAATGTTAAATGTATTCAATGTGTTTTATTGTTCATACCTTTTTAAAAACATGCATTCTTACAGTGAGCTGACTCCACTGATACAGTACCGTTACCTGCGTGTTTTCATGGAAATATAGCTTAATGCTATAATGAGGAACATTCTAAATAAAGCAATATCATCTCCATAGAGACAAGTGAGAGGTGGGTCCCCCAAAAGAAAGTTACATCGTGAATGGGTATATGGTCAGACAGTGTACAATAAAAATGCCTACAACAGTCATTCTATATATTCTTAGCCATAAGTTTCAGAATTATGAAAAATAAGCACTAGTGTAATTAACAATTTGAAACAAAATATAATGTGTATAATATATATAATATCTAAATATTTGAAATGGGGGGAATCCTAAAAGAGATTAAATTGATTAAGTACGAGACAGAAGTTTGCAAAAGTTCTGAAGTTAAAGCAGTGGATTTTATTGTTTTTTTAGTGCTACTAGGACAACCAGTGGGGTCACAGTGGGAGCGCAGTGGGGCCGCGGTGGGGCCGCGGTGGGGCCGCGGTGGGAGCGCAGTGGGAGCCTTTAACAGATCTTTAGCTACTATAGCATGTGAACCACTAGTGGTATGTAAGAATTAAATTTGATGTCACCCTGTAACAGGGCTGAAACACGTGGTAAAGACATTGTTTGGATCTGATGATACTTGGAAAGCTAAAATGTTTGAGGACCACTGAGCTAAAAAGCCCCACTTGTCTTTCTAAAGTAATTTCTGAAACCTTTTCTTTCGCATTCCTGTCACTCTTGGGTTAAAAACGTGTAAACTAAACCTGCACAAACCTAACTGGGACTAAACCTGGAACATAGCAGAACTATTAGAAGACCAAACCAAGTCTACAACACAACTATGCCGGGATTAAACCAGGACCAAACCAGTACAAGAGTGATTGCAGCCTTTTGCTTCACCCAGCTTAAATAAAATACCTCCATCTGAGAACAGACTCCCCTTGTCTCTCCTTGTCTCCCTCCTCTGTGTGTCTTTATCCGGGGTCGGTCACCAGGCCAAAAGTTCAATGATGATGCCTGGACAGGGTCACATGGAGAGGAAGTAGGAGGCAGAGTGACTCCCCGTCAGCGCTGCCTCTCTTCTGAGTCACCAGGCGATGTGTCAGCCTGTAATAGATGGCGCTGTAGTAAGATAACCTGCTTTATCAGATGATGGTGCATGCACATATACACTTCCCCATCTTAATCTCTGTCGGGGCCGCGCGGGGACCCATGGGCACTCTTCCCCGACATTGACAAAGCTCCCAGGGTGTTTTTTGGCACTCCTTCCTCCGCTCACCTGCCCCCACGGCTACCTGCTCTCCACTTCATCAAATCCACCAGCAAAAGCCCCAAACAGGGAGCAGGGGATCCATCAACTTCCCGCGCAGAGAGACGATGTCATCAGCGAGGGACGTCTCCGGGGAGGAAAGCTGTACATGGGAGGGCACAGCTGAGAAGTGTGGTAGAGGGAGCCAGGACTGGAAAACGAGGAACTTAGGAAAATGTGCAATGCCGTGGGAAAGCGTATGAAAGAACATTTTGATTATGAAAGAGGGAATTACTGCACATGCAACCGTTCAATGTCAGCTGTTGGAGTAAAAATAGAACAGTGGAAACATAGCAACAATATATAACATCTACACTTTTAATTGTTTATAAAGAATGAAGAAAGACTTAATTCATCGTGAACCAATCGTTTATTAAGAAAGATTCAGAGTAACTACTTCATTGATACCCTAAAACCCTTCATTCAGGAAGCCTGAATCCTCCTCATAATTCATATTCATTTCTCATGATTTAAGTCTTTATTCATGCTTTATTTAAGGCTAATTAAGGTGTTGTTGTTGCTGTTATTATTATTATTATCAAAAATATGAATGAAAATAAATAAATATCAACAAAAATACAGTAATTTCACAAATCCACTACTGGTTTGGAAAACATTGAATACGTTTTCAGTATTTATTCATTCAAGAGTTTTATCTTATGACAAAAGAAGATATGTTCTTTAATTAATTCTTTTTAGTTTGAATTCAAATTGTAATATAATATGTTCATTTTGTTATATTCTGGACTAGTGATGATAATTTCAAAGGCCAAGTAGAAGTAGAAGTTTGGTAGAAGTTTTTAGCGCTGGTATTGGAATGATATAAAAATGATGAAGACTGATCATGACCATTTGTTTTTTTTAATCTTCAGTTTTTGTTTTCTTCATTGTGGCTGTAAAAATGGACAACACTTTCCACAAGTAGTCTGAATTGAGGTTCACCTTTGGGACTCGGACACTATAAAAAATACCCCTTCAGTCACCGAGAGACATTTTTCTTCTCTCTTGGCAGAACTCCAGTTGTACTTCAGCGCTAGATGTTGCCATTCAAAACTTTGTGAGGCAAAAGAAACCCATTCACTATTTTTCAAGCCTCTTAAGTGATACAAATGGCCTGTCAAAACATTAGAACACTTTCTCAGAGGGAGGGTGCACTCTTTTAGAAGTCAGAACAGCTTTTTTCACCTTCTCCATCAGTTTAAATGTAATGCTTTTGATAATACGTCATGGTATTATTTCTTTACCCAAGTCATTTTAGTCTTCCAATTGAGCTATTTAGATTTCTGCATTCCCAAATATATCGGCAGAAAGACTGTGTTGGGAAGAGTGTTCGGCAGAAAACCTCTGCTAAAGAGTCAAATGGGAATAATAAACTGTTTTACTGAGATGATCTCTGAAGGAAAGCCAGAGTCTGTATAATCTGTGTCACAGTGAAGCAAGATAAATCTAACACAAAAGTACGCTTGGCTTGCACGTAACAACACGTAAGACAACACGGAGATTTGTTTTTCCACGTGTTTGCATTTGGGTTTTAAACTTTGAGAAGCCGTCGTTCCAAAAATCAGCGCTACAATAACAGCAACACAGTAAAAAATTGCGAGGTCAAAATTGTGTACTGAACCGCATTATTTATTTTTTACAAGTCATGTTGAAATCTCGTCTCTCGTTCTCGTGGACCCAGTCTTGTGTCTGGTTTTGTCTTGTGGGAATTGTGCCTCGTCCCATCCATTATTGAACAAAAGGTCTGGTGTTCAAATGGGCCTTCGTCGGGTGGACAGCACAGTATAACTAACATGATTAACTATAGGGACATCTTTATAAATGCCGCATGGATTTTGTAGTTTTGGCCTTTATTGGCTTTATAAAAACGACTGGATGTCACGATCTGCGGTGAATGTCTTGACAATTAGCATAAGCATTCATTACATTTGAGTGGCACCTTTAATAAACAGCACTGTCAAATAAACCATTAATCTTGAGACATATTTAGACATCTTTCTTCTCCACGCACATGCAGCGTGAAACCTGTCGTCTCTGATTAAACAAAAGTCTCACTGCTTGGCCAATATTTCTATACATTTGCCTGTTCGAATTGCCATTTTTTATTTCTTATCTTCCTTGTATTTTCTCCCACCACGTTTTATTTTTCAGTCTTCTGTTTAAGCCTTCAAATAGGGATGAGCATTTACAATTGCGACATCCTGACAACTACATTTACTTTCATTCACACTGTCTAATAGATCACCAAGTGTGTGACCAGCTTTTTGAAATCAAACTTTCGAAATGATAAAGAAAAGTTAAGCGTGGGTTTACTTTTTTGGGCACAGATTTAATTGATGACTTGATTTTTCTTTTTTAATAGTTCTCATAATTCCTTATATTGTATTGATTAACTGAATAATCTTGGCATGTAACTCAAAATTAACCTGTGCATTACAACTTTCTACAACTACCACAGTTTCTCTGAATAAATAGACTTTTATGTTTCAGTTTCCCTTCAGTACCAACCTTGTCCACTCTAGGAATGGCATGTACATGGTTAGTACAGTGTGTTATTGTGTAATCTCTCGCTCAGCTCTTGTAAATCCTATTTGAAGAAATGTTCAACAGTGTGCAACTCTGTAAGTCATCCAGTTTGACATAATTCCGGAGTTAGCATGTTCTTCTTCATTCCACACGGATATGTCTTGTTCATATAATGCTGGTTGTCCAGAATGTCATCTGCACATATGGTTTCCTTGGTAGCACTTATTTGCCTTTGTATATTCAAATTGTTGTGTTCCAGTGTTGGTGTGCTCTCAAAATATAGCGGAAGTATTTCAGTGTCAATTATAAGAAAAACGCATGAACATATTTAGCAATGTCTGAGTGGGTTTCTTTGCACACAGTCTCCCTCCATCATGCCCAACAGGTAAAACCCTGGGTCCCTGGTCACTGGGCTCTGCACTGCATGTTGCCCACTCCTCAAACGCATTGAGGGATGGATCAAGTGCAGAGTAGTAATTTATCTACGTGGATCAATAAATAATAACTTAACTACTTTTGGTTCAGCATTCCTGTATCAATTATTAATTAAACTAATGTGAACCTGCTCATTCCCTACAGTGGCCGCACCTACTTGTCAATGCCTGATCTCGTCTGATCTTGGTAGGTAAGCAAGGCCGGGCCTGGTTTGCACCGGGATGGGAGACTGCGGGAACACCAGGTGCCACAGTAGGGCACCTTGCCTTATATGAATCTGGCTGGAAAAATCCTCACCCAAAGACGAGAAGAAACATGCAGATTGAACACACAGAAAGCTCTGAGCGGCAGTTGAGCCTTCTTACTGTGAAGCGAGAGTGCCAGCCGCAGTGTGCACTGTGAACGCTTTGGGTGTCTTTCAAGTACATTATTGTTTTAGCTTACCATACATCACTAAATCCGTATATTAAGAATAGACATTTTACTTGCCCCACATGACCTACAGAAGAATAACAGTAGATCATACAGGCTAATAGTGAGACAAATCAATCTGAATTACCTCCAGAATATGTAATTTCTCTATCTTCCCTGTAGAAGCATTCAAGGTCCCACCTCCGTTCTCCCTCTGCTAATTGACATAAATCGGGGATTAGGTTACAGCTGTACCTGTGCCTCTCTGGGCTGTGTGACAGAACAGAGGCGGGATGCACATGACACGACTCCAGGAGGACAGCACCGATAAGAAGAGCTACAGGGAAAACTCTCGTCTTGACAGGAGCAAATTAACCTGCCGCGCCCCACGCCTAACTGCTGCTGTAGCCCCATGCCATGCGACGGTCCGCCCATCGTTTCATCCCCCTTCTGTGGCCTTGAAAACATTGATAGATCATGTGTTTCTAAAATCAGTCAAAGGAAGTTGTTGGTTGAATTCTGCCTTATAAAAAGAGCACAAACCCACATTTTTTGGGTCTGTTTCTTGAATAAATAGTGCCATCTCAGTTGTAAACACCAAGTTATGTCCATATTGGCAGTTATAAATTTGGTCTTATCAGGTGCCTTTGCTTGTGATGTATACAGGTATTTTTATACTTTATGTGGACCAATGAGGAAAATACTTCAATATTAGATCAGAAATATGACTTAAAGTTAAAGCTGGTGTACCTGACTTCAATGTTGGGTTTTCCCCGAGAGTTTATTGTAAAAGCAGCCTTTTGTGATATATCGAGACCACTGCACAGTGACTGCAGTGAATAATACAGCATTTTATTTCTTGTCAACCAGGAAATAAGATTCGAAAGCAGTGCTCCGATTGGCTGCGCTTGGGTGGGCCTCCTCAGTTTCACTGAACAGCTGTTCTACACCCGTGAACTCGTTTGAAAATGAATACATGTGAATACAAAGGGTTTGCGAGCCAGATAAACTCTAACTTTCTTTTGTGGTTGGAAAATCAGGTACTCCAGCTTCAAGATATGGGTAAATTACGCTAAGGCAAGTAGACATTTTGTTCAAAGTGTGACTAAAGTGGACAGTGAGGGGGGAGGAAGGGCAGGGTCTGGACCAATGAGGAACAACTTGACTTGCACCTCAAATCCGACCTCCGTATCGGGAAAACAGGCTTGAAAAGATGTAAATTTTAACTCAGAATATCGTGCGGAAACGTTGGACTCACAGTTCCCGAGTTGACGTCTCAGTGACAGGACTTGGGATTGGAGGACAGCATGGATAGAAAGAGGGATTATGTTTTATATTGCACATTAATTGTTCCACTTAGCAGATAAAACTCAGCTTTTATTACAATCAGCACGACAACACGTCCCCTCACATAATTCTCCAATCACAGCAATGAGGCGTTTTACATAACTTTCAAATGAATCAGCAAAAATGATCATGTTAAAGTTATGCAAATGTGATGCAGATGAGTGTGTTGCATATGTTTCGCGAGCTGCTCTCAAAAACGTTCTGATTTTGGGATAACTACGAGGTATTTCTGAGTTTCTGAGATCTGACATTAGAGGCATTCAATGTCTAAGGCCTTTTAGAATGCAGTGGTAGAATTCAACCATAGTTTTTTGACCACAACGCCGCAAATTAACCGAGTTTGCACTAAAATTGACCGCAAACCGTGGAAAATGCTACTACAACACCATGTACACAGTTTAGTTGCAATAGTAAAGTTGATGCAGTGTTTATAATTGTGTGTCAGTAGGTGAAGCCGTCTGAACCCCAACGCCTTTTTTCAATATCAAAATGTATACTTCCAACAGTAGCATTATAGGCGTAGCGAGTTTTTCCTCAAATCTAGAAAGCCTGTTATCGTACTCTGCTCTCTTCATTATCACGGTGCAATTGTGCTCTTCATTCTCTCTTTGCCTCTATATTTAGTAATTACCTCCAGCGTTCCTCAAGCAGAACCAACAGCCTGTATTTACGCCCCTTTAGCGAACAATCTCCTTTTCATCCTCGCCTGTTTTCCTGTCTTCTCCTCTTTTCCACACCACCGCCATCGTTCTCTTACCCCTCTTCTCTCCCCCCTCTCTCGCTTCTCTAACAGAGCGGCAGCGGACCCTCGGGCATCTCACCTGGCGCAGGTCTTTACTAATCATATCCCGCGGCTAAATTGACTAAAACGGCATCTTTATCAGGCCTTTTGTTGTCCATAATACCTCAACGACACCCCGGGCGAAGATTAAACTGCGTACATATCTCAAGTCATCTGGTGTATGTGTATTTGTGTGTGCGGTTGGCTGGTTGTGTTCACCTTTTGCAGAGAAAAGGATGGAGGCCTGGCAAGAGGTTATAGCCCACAGAGCAGCACCTATAGCCTCTCATACATACGTGCATGTGTTGTGTATAAGGAGGAAACACCAGAAGAAAATCTTGATCTACTAAAGGGGGCGTGTCACGACAAACTCTGTGATCTGACCATGTATCTGACCCATACTGCACTTACAAGACCCAATAACAACTCTGCATACAGCGACATACTAGTAAAAAGTGTCTTCATAACGTTTTCTGTCTATGATGTTGGATTTTTACAAATTACCCTCACCCACTGATGGATACATTTGCCAGAAATGATCATCAACATTATTATAACAATTTGAAATAAATAAAAGTCCAACACAGAGAAAGCTTTTGATGCTGTTAGCTGGCCTTATTTATTTATAGTGCTAAACAAATTTCAAACAAGCGACTTAATTATAACAAATATTGGGGCTCTTTACCATCGTCCAACATCAAGAATTAAAATCAACGGTCACCTGACAGACCCACTGACTCTGGAAAGAGGGGTGAGACATATGAGACAATCCAAAACATTTCATGGTTTTTCAATTGATGTGATGGAATATGAAATTCCTGCTATGCAATGACAAATTAAATGTAAAAAAAATAAAACTCAAAATTAATCTAATTCTGGTGAGCCCCTTCGACCTTTAAAAAGACCTTTAGATATTTAGGTGTGGTCCTCCATAAGGATCTATCAATAGTTTTGGAGAAACATTTTACCCCTCTTTTTACTACTATAAAAAAAATCTTGAAAAATTGACTCTTATCCCATACTTCAGTCTAAATCATAGGATTGAAACTAAAAATTTATGTTTTTCCCAGGTTACTCTATCTGTTCCAGACTCTCCCAATTTCCATCCCCGACTCATCAAGAGTGGAATAAAGCAATTTCAAGATTTGTATGGCAAGAAAAAGGAGGATTGGACTTACCTTGCCTAAAAATTACTTTATTTTAGCTCAGATCAGAGCCTTGCTGTACAGGTGTAATCCAGAATAGGAATCTGAAAGATATTGAGAGTCATGTTGTGCCGGGGCTTCCAGTACAGGCTTTACTGGCAGATGATAAATGATTGAGTCATTTGGAGGAAGTGGAAAATTCTTGGATGAAATATGTGCTTACGACCTAGAAAGAACGAATCAAAGCATATAACCTAAACAAAGATGTTAAAACCTTCAGATGGTTGGTTTATGACCAAAATGTTGTGCCTAAATTGTTGTGCCTTACAGCTCAGATTTGAGATAAAAATCTGGATAACAAAATGTATAAAGGTTTTTCACCAGATTGTAAAAGATAATCACATGAAAATCTGTGATATGTTGAAAGAACCCTTTGACTTGAAGAAACAGGTATTTACAAATAAGGACTTATTATAAGCAAGAAATTAAACTAAGAATCGTCCATTATAACCCTTTGACTGAAATATTTATTAACGCTATCAAGGGGAAATAATATCTAAATTATATAAATTTATTAATAATTTGGACAGGCACTCCACCAATTAAATTGAAAATAAATGAGAAAGAGATGGTTATTTTATTTTGACCGATGAAGAATGGTAAAAGAATGGTAAAACACCAAAAATGCTTATTATTCAAAAGGAAATTCTGACTGTTGGAGAAACTATGGCAGCCAGGAGGAAAACCATTATCATGTGTTTTGGGACTGTCCTGTGGCTCAGAAATACTGGACTGAGCACAATAAAGTGTTACGGACTGTTTTTGACAGCATCATCCCTCTGGTTTTTAGGGGCTTCAAAACTCCTGCCATAGACATAATCAGTGG
Organism: Chaenogobius annularis; assembly: GCA_015082035.1. NCBI lineage: Eukaryota > Metazoa > Chordata > Actinopteri > Gobiiformes > Gobiidae > Chaenogobius > Chaenogobius annularis. The sequence continues at coordinate 176,814 of BJKM01000258.1, forward strand.
CTATCTCTGGAGCGTTCTCCTGGCAGCAGCAAAAAAGACCCTAAAAAACAAAACAAAAAAAGGATAACACAAATTGCACCAACAATCAAGAACTGGACTAACCTTATATTGGAAATTTGCAAGATGTAAAAAATTGCATTCAGGTTTAATTTGAAAATGGATCAATTTGATGGACTATGCAATAAATGTGATGATTATAGTGGTTGATCTGTGTCTCTAAATTAAGGCACATTTTTGTTGGATGTCTACTGTTCTCTCTCTAGACTTTATTTCAATGTGTTTTTTGTTTTTTTTATATATATATACCTTAATATTTTATTGTATGGCATATCATACAGCTACCTAATATTAATTTAATTACGGACATTTTTATTGTTAATGATATTACATTTTAGTGTGTGTAAGCGCCTTTCAAAACACCCAAGGGCAGTGTACAGAACAAGTTAAAAACATTTAATTAAATTTAAAATGTTAATCTGTCAGCAGGTGGAGTACAAATCACTAGAAAAAGTATCTTCCGGCTGAAAAAGCACTTCACATTAATGAACGCGCATTCATTTTGGAGTGTGAGCGTCATTTGCTTGTCCATGGGCACGTGTGGGGAGGAGACCTACAGGCTCAGGTCTATTACTGTCAGTAAATTGGCTAATGGCGGCGCTCGCGTGCGTCTGTTGACATGTCACGGGCGCCTCCTTCCTGTCCTGTCGCGGAATCTAAAAAGCGCTGCGCGTTGTCCCCGCGTTCACCAGGAAAATCTGTCAACATGACCTCTGCTGTCAGTGCGCAGTACACCTGAGGCACACACACCAACACACCACAACACAAACAGACACACACACACACACACACACACACACACTGTTTACCTCTCTCCCCTCTCTTTTCCTCTCTCACCTCGAACTCCCTTCTCTCCATCTCCATCTCTCTCTTCACCTTTCTCTACCATACTTCCTCTCTTTTTGCTCGGCCCTTTTTCGCTCACTTCACTACCTCCTTTCTCCTCTTCCTTTCCTCTCTCCCACCTCATGTCTCATATTCTCACCCCCTTTCCTCTCTCCTCTTTTCCCCTCACATCTCCCTCCCCTTCTTCTGTCCCCTCCATCTCCCTTCTTCCCATTTACTCCCCTCCTCTCTCTCCATTTACCTTCTCCTTTCTTTTCCTTTCCAGCCCTACCTCCCTTTCTCCTCTCCCTCTCTCCTTTCTCTTTCACCCCTTACCCTCTCTTGTTCTCTCTCTCTCCCCTCTCTCCCTCTCTCCTTCCTTGCTCTCTTTCTCAATCACCCCATACCCTCTCTCTCTCTTTCCCTCCCTCTTTCTCTTTTCTTACCTCCCCTTCTCCGTTCCCCTCTCTCTTCTGCCTCCTCTCCTTCCTCTTTCTCGTTCGCCCCTTACCCTCTCTCTCTCTGCCTCCCTCTCTCCCCCTCTCTCCCCTCTTCACAGGGACCTGGCCCTTGTCAGTGCTTAGGGCTTCAGTCAGCTGCTGCTAATCACTCGCTCACACATCTGTTACGTGTGAGTCTGCTGGGCAAACGTTAGCACGGCCGTGTAAAGCTTTGTGCACACACACTAATTAGACATCGATGAAACAGGCAAAAGATACAATTGTGTTTGCTGAGACATTTAGCATACACGTTTAAAGGGTGATTTAAAGTCAAAGTTATATAAAGTTATCGGTGCACTATGTATCTTCTCTGGATCCGCCACCTTCTTGTTTCAATGGGAATGTTGTTGCTTTGAATGTTCCACAGTATATTAAATATATCTCCATGGAAACAAGCAGGTGACTCCACCAGACCAGATTACAGGCATAGATCTATGAAATGTTATGGATAGGATATTGCTATCTTAAACTTGTAGTGAGTTGAACTAGTGGCCAGTCCATTGGAACTGCAGCGGAAAATCCTCGTGCTCCTAGGACAAGCTCCTTTGATGCACTCCACGGACGTGCTCCACGGACGCGCTCCTCGGACGCGCTCCTCGGACGCGCTCCTCGGACGCGCTCCTCGGACATGCTATTTGGACGAGCTCGTGTGGGAGAAGAACGTTACTGCGTTTGTTCAGTGGACTGAGAATTACCGGATGTAGCTAAAGGTGAAATTGGTGAGACATGCCAATGAGCAGCCCCATTGGCTCAAAACGACGGCCATGTTTGGTCGGGGCTTGGTTACAAATCAGAACAGGGAAGTTGTGGACAACTTTGTTGGTTGGACTTTGTGGGTTGGTGTGGACAAAACCACCTGCAGCTGATTGTCTCAAGGACAAAGGAGTTAGAGGCAGATTTTAGAAGGAAAAGGCCCCTCCCTATTAACATCAGCAGCACGGACGTGGAGATTGTGGACACTTACAAATACCTGAGGTCCAATTAGACCATAAACTAGACCGCACCAAAAACACAGATGCTCTGTTCAAGAAAAAACAAAGCAGACTGTATCTGCTGAGACCACACAGATCATTTGATGTATGTCAAATCATGCTGCAGAGGTTCTACCAGTCTGTAGTTGCCAGTGCAGGTTTCCAGGGTGTGGTGGGGCAGTAGAGTGAAGGTAGTGAAAACCAACAGACTCAAACAGCTGGTCATCAGTCTTGGGTGTGGAGCTGGAGGTGTTTGAGAGAAGGATACAGAAGAAACTACTGAGTATCATGAAGAACACGTCCCACCGTCTACATGAGGCTCTGCTGGCGCACCTTTAGGTGAATCAGAACAGAGTATGAGGTCCTTCCTCCCTGTAGCCACAAAACTGTTCAACTCCTCCCCTTTTGCAAGAAGAGACAGGAATACAAACTGTGTATTTTATTGGAGCATTTTTTCATAGAAGCTGATGTTATCTGCTGTAGATGCTGTCGTATTTATATGTGCAGTTGTATGTTATATTCAAACTGTTTCCCTTGTATGTATGTATGTATGTATGTATGTCTGTATGTATTGATTATGTATGTCATGTATTGTTAGTATGTATGTATGTGGTGTATGGACATGTCTGTAACTTGATGTTGATGTAGTATTTTATGTCTGTATGCTATGTCTGTATTATGTAATGTATGTCTGTATGTATGGGTGAATATTGTCTGTATGTATGTATGTATGTATGTATGTCTGTATGCATGTATGTATGCATGTATGTATGTATGTCTGTATGCATGTATATATGCATGTATGTTAATGACTTCTCTGGCACAAAAATTTCCTTCGAGATGAAGAAAGTAATATATCTCACAAAACCTTTTATTTCACATTAAGAATGCATGTTTTTCAAGGCAGCAAAACACCTATAATTGATTAAATGCAAGGTGAATACGTTTAATGCAATAAGTCTTCATGGAGACTTCCAGGAGAAACTTACATAGTTAATCCCAATGACATTTTTATCCTGATTTAAAAAGGAAAAAATAAATAAATAAATACAATTATCGTATGGAAATTTGTCCTCTGCATTTGATTCATTCTTTCACTATTTTGCTAGGGTGTCATGTCCAAACGCTCCGGCGCGTTAACTGAAGGTGGCATGAAAGTCAGCATTCAGAAAATGTTGCAAATGACCAGCAGAGGGCCTTTAAAGACGCAGATTATACAAGCAGTACACCAGTATGGGCCAGGCATTATGAACCACTCATGTACTCAGCAATTAGTATGATGTCTGTTACACTGCCTATTCAAATTAACTTTACTGGTGGTATCTCTGTAGTGTTGGAAGTAACATGACGTAAGCAGGGACAGAGACAGTAATTATGTCACTGCTCAATAAAATTAGCATTGATCGACTGTGTATCTGTTTGCGGCACACTGTAAACCTGTGCAGGTCAGGGGTGACTGTCAACTGTGTGGCACTTATATGTGGAGGGATGTTAAGTGCCTGCTACATTCACTGTTAAATTTACAATGGCTGCAATAAGGAAGCCAGTGAAAATTCTGATTGTTTTGACAGTTATATTTCCCTGTTTCACCTGGCAACACAACATTTTGAAACCACTTTTGAAACCGTGACACAAGCTGCCTATATATACAGTATTTTGTGTATAGATATCAACCGGGAGATTCTTCTGAAGTTTAGATACATTTAAGGAACATTTTGTGTGTGCGTGTTTTCATATAAAATAAGGCAGTTTATGTGTAAACCATTTCCAAAATCGCACATATTTTGGACAATTTCATCTAAAAATGGATAGAGCCAGGTTTAAATGTCTTGCAGATGTTTATTGACATATGTCTCACCTTAAGACTGAATGAGAACTGTATAAACTCATAAACCTGTGTTCCAAAAGAAATCCAAAAAAGATGCATTTTAATTCTTTTTTATATTTAATTCATGAGTTTCAATCATACAACTTCCTATGTTTCCCTTTCAATGAAACAATATTTTGATTTCATGACTTAATTGCAATGGAAACGATCCCAATTTTTCTTCACTTGAATCCAACACGGCTAAATTAATCTAAATTAGGAAATTAATCAAAGCACACACTGAATTTGCATCATGCAGATGTCGGTAATTTACATAAAAGTTCTGCATCTCCATAAATACTCCGTCTTTAATCTTCCTCTCTTCTCTTCCCTCTTCCACATCAGGTGCGTTGAGCTGCTGGAGGTGAAACTGTGCATCCCAATCTCTGGACTCCTGGGTTGTCGTGATGCGGTTGCTAGGCAGCCGGCTCCATAGTTACAGCCTCAGAACGATGATGTCGCTGGCAACGTATTGTTCCTAAAGAAATCATTGCGGCTCCCACGCCTCTATTAAACCGCACATGCATCCTGATACTGCCATTTGTGACATTTAGCGCGGCCACAGCACAACATCAGTGTCCAGGGGAGGCTTTAAATGTGTTTTCCAGTCAGAGCTTTTGTTTCGTAATGCCATCACTTTGTCTCAACTCGTCACCACATGGCCACAGGAACAAAGGATCATAAACGTGGCAGCCAAGCATGCAATAAAATCCAAAATACAACTTTTAAACCCAAATCTAGAGTTAATCCTTTGTGCACGTGCAGCATTTACAACCATTTTAAAAGTAAATATGTTGATATGTATGATATGTCACATCAGCGAGGTGGGTGTCACTTGTGCATGATGTTATTGGCTTGTTGGCAGGCGAAACGTTGATTTTCTCCCAAAATATACTCTCAAATGTTTCTTTCCACTGTAAATTTGAAGCTGCATACTTGACTTTTCTGGTAGAGTCTGCCATCTTCTTTGTCTCCACGGAGATGGCAATGCTTTGGATGTTCCACAATATAACATTGAACGATCAACACCAGACCAAGTTACAGGGCAGAGCTGTGGAGAGGCGATTGCGCTCAAAGTAGCAATTAGATATAGTCGACATTTGCAGTTCTTAGCGTCATGGCTACTGGACTTACATCTCCAATAGAGGCCGATATTTTCTCTGAGCCACCCAGCAGGCTAAATAATATAAATAAGAGGGTACTGCCCAAAATGTGACTAGTTTTAATCTGTAGTAAATTAAAGATCAAAATCGGCTCTATATATCGCCCAAAAAATATTGGCAGAGCTTAGCAGCCATCAGTTTCCCAGGATTAATCTTTTAATTTTTAAACATTTGTATGTTTTTGGGCAAAAACATTTAAGATCTAGTTTAATGCCATACTGTGTAATGTTCCAGGCAAAGCAACAGCATCCTCATGGAAAAAAGAAAGCGACAGGCTCCCCACTGAGAAAAGTTCAAGTACAACATTGATCCTTTTAAAGAAGTTTTAAAAATTAACATTGAGGCAAACACTGTCTTTACTTTCGCTGTAACAAGTGCAAAGCAGTGAATTGTGTCGCATCTGTTGCCAATGGTTACAAATCATGCAAATCAAGATATGTGGGAGGGCATCCAGAGTGAAAGCAATACTAAATGCATTTGAAAATCAGTGCAGAGGCAGAAAAGACTAAATGGGCAAAGTACTTGTGGTGATAGAAGTGAATCATGTAATCAAGTCCCCTCTTTAATGATATGAAGAGACGGTGCCAGCGCTGAACGTTTGCCCAAAGATCTCTGGATTAATATGGATCTCTGAGTTTAGTGTCTACATATTGCCGTCTGATTTTCATTCTGCCACTAAAGACAAGAAGAGATTTGAATGCCTTTCAGCAATCACTAAACAAGCACATTCATTAGTATAATTACCTTTTTATTACTGCCATTTGAACGGTTTTACGCCAATAACAGATTTTTAAGGCACACATTACAAAGCAATTAAAACACAGGATTGTTTCAGAGTGCGTTTGGCTGAGACATGAGACCAAAATAATTTTGGAGACTGTTGGCAAAAAAATAAATGCTGCTTTTTCCTTTGTGTGTTAATCCTAAATGGTTTCAGTCCAGTTTTGGCAACGTTTTCGGACAACTCTTGAGGACTAAGCTGTATCTTTTGGTAACACACACTCAGTCAGATGTTAAAGTGCAGTTTGACATGAAGGTCACATGCCTCTCCACAGCTACTTTGGGATGAAAAGAAATGTGTCTCTTCTAAAAATACTCAATCGGCAGTGGGTTCCCTGCATCAAACTCCAAAACATTGATGATAACACAGCTACTCTACCACTACTGCTGCAGCTGGTTGGGTTTTTGTGATAACATGTTGTCACACTGCCAGTCAGTCATGGTGAAAATATATGGACTTTCAAGCACAGAAGTTTCATGGAATGTAACATGTTAACATGTACCATTGGGGAGATTTTTAAGCTCTGAAAAGGAGATAAACAAAATAAGAAGGATTAGTTCCAAGTGCAAATGAAAGACCATAGGGTTGTCATGAGAAAACAACATCATAATAACAAGTAGTAGAAGTACAAAGTAGTGCGGGAAACTACTCAAGTGAGAGTAAAATGTATTGAAGAAAATACTACTCAAGTAAGAATGTTCCATGATTTATAATTAGAAATCAATGTCATTTGAAGTACAAAACATGAATTGGATATTTAAAGCAGAACTTCCTGCTTCCCCTTTAACTGCTTTGTGAAGAGAACAGACCCAAAAGGGTTTCTTTTTCTTCCTTTTTTTGTTTTTTCTTAATTCAAATAAAGCAGTATAATCACAAACAAAAACATGTCATTTTGCCAAATATAAAAACAAAAACAGCCATTTTCCCAGGAGAGTTGACTTTGGGTCGATCTAGACAAAGTTGCAAGGGACTTACAAAGACGTTTAGAAGGTAAAAGATCACTTAGTTCCTCACCGTCAAACTACTTGAATCATATCAGGAGCGGTGCAAGAAACACAAATGTTCAAATCATTTAATATAGTCAATATAAAGCATTTGTCACTTGTACACTTACTCACAGCCTGAAGAGGAACCGAAACTGATGCACTACCAAATATATTATTCGAGTAGGAGTAAATGTATAGTGTCCGAAATGAAAGCTAAAATGTTAAAGATTGAAATTGAGTTGAGTTTGTCTTCTAAATCTAATTATTCTAGTTACTTGTTTTTTTCTGGCAATGTAAATGTACTCAATGTATGTTTTATTCATTGAGAGACGAGACAAGACGAGTCAAGCAGGTGATATACCATCAGAAAAGTCACGTAGTGCCCCTTTAAAGTTAAGAAAAAACCTTATAAATCATGTTATTGTTTTGGTTAGTGACAATATGTCTGTCTAGGTTAGCGTCATTTGTCGTTTCGCATGCACTGGATTAACCACATCCTGGGTTATAATGACTATGACTGAGGGACATTGATTTGCCCTACTCTCTAGGCTTAAGCAGCGTCTCTACCCCTCTCTCTGCTGGTTTACCTCGGGCTGTGGACTGTCACGCCGGTCCCCTTTGACCCGCCCGTGCATCTGACTGACAGCGGTGGAATCCGAGCAGCATTTGTACACAGATATGTTTGTGTTAGTCCTGTGCTCCTTCTCTTCTCGCTTTGTCGGACAGGAATAGCACGGCGCTGACCTCATGTGGAATCTGCCAGGTCGACTTACCTTCGCACTGCATCATCCCCTGAATCTGAGTGAGGAGGAGCGAGGTGCGAGGCTCACACTGGAGACAGATCCAACGTCCGTTTCATTATCTCAGCAGTTTTCAGGCATTTCGTATTGTGCTAAATACTCACAAAATAGAAGGATGTGTATTTCTGGCTGGGTCAGAATAAATTGCTCTTTTTTATAATAGCGGAAGATATTTAGATTGAATTCAAGTGAAAATGTCTTATTTACTCTTATTCTTCTTGAAATGATAAAAATAGAAATAAAACCAGATGTATGAAAGTTGAAAACTAGATGTCAAACTGAATTAAAAGTGCACCAACTAACTTTTGAAGAAGGTTCACCACCTGCATGTCTCCATGGAGATGTTACGGCTTTGCCTGGAATATTCCTCAGCCAAAAAACAGGTTAGTTCACAGTGAGAATGCGTTATTTGGTATGGAATTTCTTAGCAATAAAACACCTAACTGAATAAATACAAGACAGATATGTTTAATGCCAAACTGTGCCAAAAATTACAAACAAAACAAGAACATCTGAGTGGAGATAAACCAGATGCAGACCCTTCTGCCGGATACTCCATTATTTTTTTCTGTTGATATTATTTCAAACTCATTTTGATATGTCAGATTATCTCCCAGTAGAGTGGCAGTGGGAGTGTTTGCCCACTAATCAAAAAGTTGGCAGTTGAATCCCAGTTCTGGCGTCAATGTGTTTTTGGACATGGCATGCCACATGTCTGCCATGTCTACAAACGGATATGAATGAATGTTTGGAGCGCAATTGTTGAGACGGTAAAGAAAATTGCCCAATGGCGACAATCTGGTTATGTTCATCATAAAGAGAAAGTCAAATCAGCTAAATGATAAGAATAAAAGTGGTAGACATTTTGCCTCTTTTGAAATTTAAGTCATTTTAATTCATACTGATATTCCATTTTTGCAGAACTTTACTTTCACACAGAAATAGTCATGGCAGCAGAAGGACAGAGAGGGTCCAAAGAGATGTGGCTCGCTGGAGGTCAGAGCGAAACGTGTCAGCAGTGACAAATTGTCATCTTTGACGGTGAAAATAAAGGCAAATGTAGGCAGGAAAGTAGCACAGAAAGGGCCGAGGGCTGAGGCGAAACAGGGTGAAAGAGTGAAGAGAGTGGAGAGAAGGAGAACAGAAGTCAAACTGAAAGACGTCCACTGTCCAACCCTGTAAAACCTCCAGTAATGACCTTAAAATGGATTTGGTTGGTAAAGAAATGCATGATTTGAATAATTTGTGTACAAATAAACAGTTATACAAGTTTACGTTAAGGTACACTTTGTTGTCCCTTTAGGGAAATTTGTCCATTGCATTTGACCAATCCTTCAAATGGTGCTGGAGAACGCTGTCAGCGGCATGTTTCATATTACAGCCATACTGTGGAACATTCCAGCAAAAGCAATATCAACAATACAAGCAGGTAACATAAGCAGTGCATATTCATGGTATAAATACTGTACATATATTGTTTGTGATTTTGTCTTGTGGAAACTTTTTAAAGCAATGCAGTGCTTGAAATCTTGAGCCAGGCTCTACTCCGAGCTCCTCAACTTATTTTTAAGGGAGCGCCCAACCACCCTGCAGAAGATACTCATTTCAACCACTTGTATCCATGATCTTGTCCTTTCGGTCACTACCCATAGCTCATGACCATAGGTGAGGGTAGGAACGTGGATTGACCGGTAAATCGAGAGCTTTGTCTTTCGACTCAGCTCCTTCTTTACCACAACAGATCCGCCTGTCAATCTCACGCTCAATCCTTCCCTCACTCGTGAACAAGACCCCGAGATACTTAGACTCCTCCACTTGGGGCAAGACCTCCCCATCCACCTGGAGGGGGCAAGCCACTTTTTTTCCGGTTGAGGATCATGGCCTCGGATTTGGATTTGCTTTAATTTTCATCCCAGCTGCTTCACACTCTGCCGCAAACCGTCCCAGTGCACGTTGCAGGTTGCATGTTTGCAAACAGCAGAGATGAGATCCTGCGGTCCCCAAACCCTCCGACCCCTGACTGCGCCTAGAATTTTTTTAAATAAAAACAATGAACAGAACCGGTGACAAAGGGCAGCCCTGGCGGAGTCCAACACGAACTGGGAACAGGTCTGACTTACTGTGGGCAATGCGAACACAGCTCCTGCTCTGGTCATACAGGGACCGGACAGAGCAAAGGGCCCCAGACTCCCGGGGCCTCCCCCCCAAAGGACACCCCGAGGGACACGGTCTAAAGCCTGCTCCAGATCCACAAAGCACATGTGGACAAACTCTCATGAACCCTCAAGAACCCGATGGAGAGTGGAGAGATGGTCCAATGTTCCTCAACCAGGATGAAAACCACACTGCTCCTCTTGAGTCAGAGGGTCGACAAAGTAGTTCTAAGTAAAAATTTACTCAAAAAGGAAAGCAAAAGCATGAATAGATTTGGCTCTAAATTAAACAACTTAAACTGCAGCGAGCCCTTCGTACCACCAGAAGTACAAGTCCCACAGTTTGAGAAACACTGTTATCCAGCACAAAATCTTACCAAACCATGATGGTTTCCATCGGTTCAGTTCATTTTATTTAGTTTCAGTCACATCACATTTCATCACATAACACATATAGAAGTTTTGTGTGACCTAAACAGGCAGAAGTAAAACGCGTATGCGCCTAATATATTATACTGTACGTCAATGTGTGTTAGGGTGTGAAAATGCTGAAGGGACAACTTACCTTCAAGAAATTAGACAAGATACATGCAAACAGCTTAGAATTAGTAATAATAGCCCTAACATAACTCTTTTCTTTAGCCCTGGACATGTTTGGCTGGACAGGAAATCCTTCATGCTAAAATACCAGCCCGTGTCTTGCACCATTAGCCAGCAGAATTCCCTAGTGGTTGCTTTTTTTGCCTCAATATTGCCTCTATTTGTTTTCCACCAGTTTTTAAAATGACCCACGTAGATTTGACAGTAAGTGACAAAAATGAAGATTGGTACACACACACACACACACACACATGCAGACAATGTGGTGTGCGTACAGGGATTTGTTCATTGGTGGTACAGAATTTGCAGAATGGTTTTTGAGCCCACAGGCATTCGCTTGACATCGCACAAAACCACTCCACCACCGGGGACTGTTCTCTTGGCGCTGGTGTCCTGTTTTTCCCGTGTTGTTTTCAATGGGAAAGAACAACTTGGGACCCAACATATTTTTAGTGCTCAATACGCCAGGTGCTTAAGTGACAAACAGTCTATCTTCTCCAACTCTGCACTGCTTCAAAACAACCAATGAGGCCAGCCGCTGTGAAAATAGCCAGCCAAATTGATATGTAATATAATACCTAGCAAGACTCCGGTGGTTTTCCTCGCTCTGTTAAATGAATGGACGATGAAATGATGCTAACCAGTCATGGATGCCTCTTATTTCTTTATTTCGTTTCTTCTTGGCTAGTTCAGCAAAAAGCAAAAATGATGTGTGACAAGTTGATGGATGGCGATAATAAAAGGTTTGTGTATAGGGCACTGCGGCATTCATATGTTCCCAGGTAACCTACATAGCATGCCTTATAAACATGTGTCAGCTTTGCTGGGTCTGCAGACTTTAGTGGTATTGATGAAGAGCAGGATTCTCATTAAGTGGATACTTGCAGAGCCCATAAACCACGGTGTAAGACATTCCTCTAGATTGTATGAGTTTACCCAGGCTGAGGTTCTCAATTTCAGTTTCTTTAATCATCTCATGGAGATGCTATTGTTTTGCCTGGAATGTTCCACAATATGGCATTAAACGTATCTGTTGCGTTTGTTCACTTGGCCTGAATAAATCAGTTTTAATACCATACAGAGAAACAGTAACGGCTCCATAAGGAAAATCTCAGAAAGTATCGGCCCCACCACCAGACAAACTGACTTTGCACTTTTAAATTACTTTCTGCTTGGAAAACCAAACATTTTGCAAAGCCCTGCAAGGCAACTGCTATTGTGATTTTGGGCGTTACAAAAATAATTGAATTGAAAATACAATTAGTGAAGCATAAATACAAAGGAAGGGTCAAAACTGAGCTGCAGGTGAGACAAATCCATCTCTAACCACATTAACTGGGCTCTGGGCTACTAAACTAGGAACCATTTAATGAACCAAACCAGAAGCACAAGAACAAGCTCAAACACTGGAAAACACATGATCTTAAACCAGTCTAGACTTTATCTTGAATTGAATGAATGTTGGCTATTTGAATGATTAAAAAATAATTCCTGAAAGAATATAAAACATTTTTCTCAACTTCAGTAGAAGAGAAAATATTGTTCAAGAAAAACACGACATTTAAAGCAGTCAGAATAAACTCATCAAGATAAATATTACTTAATTCAAACACACTGACTCATTATCTTATTTATGTCATATGGACTAAACCAGACCTGTATGGACTCAACTCAAATGGGTCAGAACTTGAACTACTAAAAAAACATTTGACAACATTTAACCCATGGGGGGAGTAATAAAAATGAAAGAAAGACAGGACGAAAACCATGACCAGAATTAAACAAGGTATAAACTTAAGGCGAATCAAGTTTAGTCCTGACGAAGACTTGGTTCGGTCCTGTTCGAATTTACCTAATTTAGTCCTAGTATAGTTTCAGAGTTAGCCTAATTTTATTCCCAATTTTGTTGTGTGCAAAAGAGAGTGACACAGGAAGTAAACCAGGACTAAAACCAGTACTAAGATAACGATTTGCTGATTGTGTGATTGCATTGAGGCAGATGATTCATAGTAACAAACCCTGAAAGGACCCTCGCAGAAACAAAAGGGGATTGCCTATGGACAGCTGACTCAATATTGCAATACGGTTAGAAAACAGGCGATCCACTTAGTCCAGGAGGGAGTATGTCCATGCGAGGTGAAGGTTAGCCAAAAGGTCAACGCGAGTATCTTAAGGACTTCCTTGCACCCGTCTCCTAGTGGATTGCTGTCTTTAGACGACCAGAAATCAATAGTCCTTCTGCCACAAAGAAAAATTAAGGGGGTGGTTCGCTCTCTTTTGTATCTTCCACCCTGGCAGAGTACACAAACAACGACAAAAACGTAGATGTGAAACAACAACTGGAGATTGGCAGTGTAATTTGTGCTATAATATCGCTATGGCTCCATTATTTCACAAGCGGTTTGATATTCACTGTTATTCAACCCGACTAAGACTTAAATTACTTCACACAATGAGTAATACTAAAGGCTAGCCATGGTGACTTATAGCAACCAACACGAAATAATTCATTACAAACTAATACAGAGCTGGACTTTTGATTATAATTGTATATGAAAGACAAGGATAATTGGACTTGATCTAGTTCTACCATACTAATGAGAAGAAGTCTTGAAAAAACATTTTTAATTTGAGGTAATCCACTTTTCTTTTATAGTTATAGTGGTAATATAAACAGAATAATTATCAGTGGTTGTGTCCATGTGGTGCAATGACACACAAACATAGTTGCAGTGTTTTAAAAAGGTGAATATTCACTTTCATAATTCACAGAAAAAAAGGCCTGATAGAGACTAATAAAATATGCATTTTAACAATAACTATAATCTGTATTGATTATTATTGGCCTATAGAATGTAATGAAACCCAGCTATAGGCTTATGTTTTATGGTACAGTTAAACATTTTATCATTTTGTGGGTGGCCTTTTTCATTATGCTTAAGGTTTGTGAATGCTAACGAGTGTTACGATGGGGGTCATGACTGATCGCTAACATTAATACACTAAGGCCATGTCCACACGTAGCCGGGTATCTGATGAAACGCATATATTTTTCTACGATTTGACCTGTCGTCCACACATCACCGGAGGATTATGCTCTTGCAAACGGTGCTTTTAGAAAAGTCCGACTAAAGTGAAGCTTTCGGAACACTCCGGTTTTGTGCAAACGTCACTGTCTGCGCCAATTACTGAAAACACGTCACACATGCGTCTTTGTTTACGCCAGTGGACAACGTGGATCCTTTGAGAAATGTGTTACTTTTGATTGTACAAGTGCGGTGCACAGCACGAGTGCTTTACAGTCAGCAATAGGGCACTAAATAACCAAATAGATCCATGCAAATAACTCGTGAAATCTGCCGCCACACTTCATGTTTTGCGGAAGTGATGATGAGAAAAGGCGTGCTCTCATTGGATAGTTTGGGTCTAACTTTTAGGTAAACACCGTCAACTAATGGTCTGGCATGTTTATGACCTTCAAGAGTGCAACTACACGGGTTTGTGTGGACAGACATGTATTTAAAACGATTATGTGTGTACGCAGTACTTTTTATAAAACGAAGGACGGCGGATATGTGTTTATGAAAATACCTGCCTACGTGTGTACATGGCCTAAGATTAAAAAAAAACAAGACAAATAAATACCCTCACGGACAGAACACATATTTCTTTTTTCAACTAGTTATTTATTTTTTTGTATCTGCTTGAATGAACAGATTTTCGCTCATCTTGCAGGTTCAATACTCCTCCAAAGCTTTGTCCTAGAAAGTGTCTAGTTGCACCATTTGTCCTCTAGCTTTGAGCTAAAAGCCCTTTAAATAGTCCAAGCTAAAGACAGAAACAGGAGGATGGCGTCAGGACTGTGCAGTTTTAAAAAGGAAGGACGAGATTCACGTTTTTTTTTTCCAAGAATAGCAACCCAACGCACACAATGTAACATCACCATTTCCCATCGGAATTTACTCCAAGGCCAGTGACCCTGTAAGACACTTTGTGGAACCGCACACATTTCTATAGCTCGCTTGTAATTGGTTTGCGTCTTCTCATTTTGCATGCTATACGGCCCTCCTTTGAAGTCGAAATTAACTCCCAATATCCGACACAAAGAATCTGTAACATCTATTAGCAAGGTCAAAACGCTTCCTTGATCAGTTGTAAAGCTATTTTTAACAATGACCCATTTTCCGTAGAATCTTAATGAAGCCACAAGTAATTTGGTTCAGATGGAGATGGGTTTCCAAGTGGATTTAAACAGCAATGTAAGATTTTTTTTTTTGCATTACAAGAAGGGGGACATATTATAGCCTAAAACCCAAACAAATAACCCCAAAATGAGAATACAGAGGAAAGTTGAACAAACGTGAAAAGAAAAAAATTCTATTGATTTTGACAAAAAATGAAACGCCTTTATTTGACTCGATTCACTCCTTGAAAAGTTGACAGAGGATAGGAATCTTATTTTAAAATGTGTTGTTTGTTGTGTTGGAGTTTGTCCGTCTTTCACGCTGCTGTGCGATGTGGCGTTACCTGTTGTTGTTGTTGTTGTTGTTGCTTTCATTTCAGGAATTAAATTGCAAAAGGGGGTGGCGGGGTATAAATATAGACCTGCAATGTCTCAAAGTCTCAAAGTCAAGGCAAAATCAGCTAGTGTCAAAACACATTATTAAAGATTTGTATGCAAGAGTATGTAAATGCAACAAAGCGGCAGGACAGAACCTTTTGAAATAATCTAGGTAGAGCGTTTTGGACGTTGTGGTTCATTTTGATGCTTGAGTGCAGAGAGAGAGATTTGTTGGGAACTGTTCTAATTAACAAAGTATAATCTACCTCACCATGGTAGAAAAAGGTATTCATCTGGACAGTGTAGTTTGACGACACACAGCGCTGCAACATCAGTCCGTTTCCCAATCGGCCCATTTGTATCCAAACAAACATGTCGGGTTAAAAAACAACAACAACAACAACAACAACACACCACTGATTTCTGCAGAATCAACTAACGTGGCACTAAAGTGTTCAATTCTAACCCAATCCTAATATAGCTCCTGCACCCAAGTGACTGAACGTGTTGAGGACGCCAAGAAAGTGTTACGGCTCAAGTTGGTCGGACCCAGAAGTAGAGACAAGACTGGCAGCTCAGGCAAGTATTTATTAGAATGTTGGAAGGGACAAGGCAGGCCAAAGCAGACATTTGCAGGAACGAGGCAGGCGTAGGCTGAAGCTGAATGCTCAACTGGAAAAAACAGGAGAATCAGGTAGGTAATTGGAACTCGAAATCAGATCAGAATCAAAAATTGCTTGAGAGGCCGACTGCAAAAATCACCATAAATTGATAGAACAATCTGGCACCAAATGGCTGCAGATCAGGGTCTAAGAAGGCTGGGCTTGGTTGTAGATCAGCAGCAGGTGAGTAGTTCCGGAAAACTCCGCCCACGCACACACAGGGAATGGGAGGAGGTGAACAGCAGCCAGTGTCACAGCAATGGGCGTCTCTTCAAACTACCTTCTCTCGCTTAATCTGATCAATTAGCAATCAATAGAATCGCAAATTCACAATTTTTATACAGATTTTAGCTAGTCTGTAGTTAGTTCTCCGTCAATCTGGAGCTTTGTCAGTTTGGTAAAATGATCTGTTTTTCTCTGATCATTTGTTTTGTTTTATGTATTTTTTTTTTTTTCAAGGTTAGCAAAAAAAAAAAAGAATAAACATTGAACACAAAACAGAACATAATAAGAATAAATCAAAATAAATACACAATAGACACGTAAATTAAGCATCAAAATAATCAAAATACTGACACATTTAAATTAAAATGAATGTCCCATTTGGTCCATAGTCTATCAAATTTTCCCTTTTCCAAATTAAGTACGAATGTTTTTTGGTTTTTTTTCATGTGTCTAATATCGGGTTATTATGTCAGTCCAGTCCTTGATGGGGGGGGTTTAGTGACAGCTATTGCTACTGCTTCCAAAAAGGTATCCATTTATTGTGTCCATGTCAAGAGTTTTGAGGGCCAATTACATAGTGCCAAAATTTAGTGGAATGGTAATGTCCAAAACAGTCTGCGATACATTGTTAATTTCAGTTAACAGGACAGCCCCCAAAACAAGTGATAGTGGTTTGTCTCTTATGATCATTTGTACATCCTGGTGCGCAAATATAATCCACAATCTCATGAAGTGAGAATAAAGTTTGTTAATTGCATGTTGACACTGCTTTATGTCAGAATTGGTAGCATAGACAGTTATATTAGGCACTTACAGCAACTCAAAACTGCTTCTGTGTTCTGTTATGTTGCTGTATTATCATTCCCAACTTGCTTTTCTCAACTCTTATTTGCTTCCCAGATCTTGGCAGCTTCAGGTGTTGGCGCTAAAAACCTGGCGATGATGAAGGCCATTGGAAAAAGGATTCAGCGGGACGATCGATAGAGGAAGATCCGTGCCCCCCAGTAGAGTCAATCAGAGCCCCCGCCCCCATGGGCCGCTGCAATATTAGGAGACGTAAAGACGGACGCGTGGAGGTGGGCGTGCGAGCCAAAGACACAGCGAGAGAGAAAGAGAGAGAGCTTAAAGTCTTGATTAGCTCCGCAGACTGAGAAAATGTGAATCTTTTGTGGAAGAGCTCTGGCATTTCATTCCTTAAGCGCTGTGCCAATAAAGCTCATTGTGTCCAAATGAATTATAATAAATGGAGGCGAGCAGAGAAGAATTGATACGCACACTGACTCCATTGGTCTGGGGCTTTTATGTTGATTTGATCGTGAGGTTATTTTTAGAACTCACACGCACCAAGGCTGAAAGGGATTGTGGGTCGAATCCGGTCTGGAGCAACTTTTCAATCAATATATGAAATAGTTTGGTTCTCGACTCATACAGGCGGATGCAGATTGAGGGGGGGCCATGACGGAAAATGGACGATATCAGAATGTTTGTGCAGAATTGGAATATTGAGTATTCTGACGATAATAAAAGTATTTTCAAAGGACAACAGCAGATTAAAAATTAAAAAAATATTTAGCCTTCTGAAACCCACTTTTGTGCAATGTTTGAATCCCAACTAAGACAACTATTGTAGAGAAAGATTCAGTTGTAGTCATCTGGACTCTGCTTTAGAAAAAATGAAACGTTTCGACTCTCATTCAAGAGTCATTCTCAATCTGTGAAACAAGTCCGAGAACTCCTGCTTATATCCTACTCTGTGAAAGCCCTGCCCACAGGGCGGGACCTCCTGCTAATGGCCCAACTTAACTGGGATGGGCCTATTGTTCTATTGTTCCCTGGCATTTGGCTGCCTCACCTTGAGTGCCTGTTTAGCATCAGAATGCCTCAGACGTCAATGGTCTGCTGAAATTTGTATTTTAAATTTCACTCTCTGGTTGTATTCTGTGTTTGTTTTATGTTTGGGCTTTTAAAAAACTGAAAAAAGTAAAACAAAGAGAAAGAAACAGAAAGTGTGCTGTAATAATAATAATAATAAGGTGAATCCAAGATGGAACCTGGTGAAGATGTTCTTAGTATAGTCTGTTGTCAAGTAGTGCATGAGTAGAGAAACCCTTAATGACAAAAATAGTTATGGCAAGCAACGTAACTTAATTGAAGAAAATATAATACATAAAACATATAAGATCATTATTGAATTACTTTACTCAAGGCAAGGTAAATGTATTTATAAAGCATAATAATTCATGCACAGGCCACTCAAACTGCATCACAAGATAGAAGCAAACGTTTGAATGAATGTTCGATGAACTGGTTCTCCCCCCTGAGTGGTTCTGGTTCCGCTATCGGTAAATTCAAGCACGTCAGTCTGTCCGTGCCGTGTTCTACTTTTTCCCAAAGGGTTTTGTAGTTTTTCCTTGCCGAGAAGGAGGATCGAAGGACAGGGGATGTTGGGATATTTGCTCATTTCCTATGAACATAGTTTAATCTGCTTTTCACTGTCGCCCTTTGAGGCAACTGCTTTTGGGCGCAACCAAAATAAGTTGACTTGAACATTGCAATAACGATTCTGAGTTGAGGTATTGTATTTGACCCATCCTTCAATGCCGCTGGGGAAACCTGTCAGTGGTCTCTCCAGATCTTGTGCTAGTCTTGGTCAGGACCGTAGCTGGAGGATTTGACCGCAGTCCTCAATAAATGTACCCAGACACAGCAAGAAATATGCAAACTCCACACCGAAAAACAACATGAAAAAGCAGCTGAAGCAGCAAAAGAAGCCAATATAATATAAATGTACAAGAAATATGGGAAAAGCATATTATTAACTAACAAAACAACTAACAAACAACTTAAAATGCAACAATACCTCATTTTAGACAAAGTCAGCCGTCTGCCAGAAGCCACGGCCGTCTTGTTTGTGGTGTTTCCAAATGTTATGTCTAATGCCCTCAATCCGTGTTAATGTAATGCCATCTGCCTGTTGGTCTGTTACCAAAATGATTAGGCTGTTGACTTTGACACAGCTGTTTGTTGGTGCTATTTAAAAGCTATTTACGCGAATAGCTTAACTACAACATAACTGTCTATTACGGAATGGACACGGTATTTCCAGATGAAGCCCGGTCAGCATTGCAGGGACGATATTTTTACTAAGATGCATACGTAAAGGTGCGCTGTGTAACTTTTCTTGTCTCAGAAGGCAAGGCAAGTTTATTTGTAACGCACAATTTGTACACGAGGCAATACGAAGTGCTTCACACAACAGGGAAAAAATCACTAAGACATGGGAGAAATCACAAAACAGTTTAAGACCTAAAAGAGAAGAGTGCAAATAAAATAATTTCCGTCATATGCACAGCTAAACAAAACTGTTTTTTTGCTTGGATTTGAACATTGTCAGAGTAGAGGGCTGTCTCACATCTTCAGGAAGACTGTTCCAGATTTAGTCCTGATTCTGGCACCAGCAGGAGGCCGGTCCATGTTTAGTCCTGATTCTGGCACCAGCAGGAGGCCGGCCCATGTTTAGTCCTGATTCTGGCACCAGCAGGAGGCCGGCCCATGTTTAGTCCTGACTCTGGCACCAGCAGGAGGCCAGTCCATGTTTAGTCCTGATTCTGGCACCAGCAGGAGGCCAGTCCCTGAGGTCCTCAGAGTCCGAGATGGTTCATATGGCACTAACATGTCCGTCTTTGGTGCTAGGCCATGGAGAGGCTTTTACACAAGCAGAGCTGCTTTAAAGTCTATTCTCTATTAAGTGAGTGAGATTCACCTGTAATTTATGCAGTGCAGCTTTAACATCATAGTAAATAGCGGCAAACAGAAACTGTCACAAAAGGTTGGATTAACATTTTTTTCCCCTCCAAAAACATCATAACTAGATTCTTTAACAGTTGTGAACCATTTTTCTTAAACAATTATGAAATTTTAGATGACTTTCTCAAATTTACAGGCCTAATGGAGATGGAGTGAGGGTAAATTTAATTTAATTTAATTTATTCTTGTTGTAACAATGTACGTGAATAAGACGTCCAGCCTCAACATTTGTGGTTATTTTTTATTATCATGAAAATACAATGTAATCGCCATGTATTTGTTGTCAACAGACTCAGAATTGCCCTGCCTTATAACTCTCCTGGTTCGATGTGCGATTGATTCTTGCAGAAAAAGCCTGCATTGCCTGAACCGTTGCCTTTCTTGCGCCGGTGTAAATTTCAGCGTTGACCTCTGTCCCGGTGCACATAAGTCGACGCGCCGCTCCCTTTGTCCTTGTACGACCGTCGCACTAATGGCCTCTTGGATGCCTCGACACGTCACACCCCTCGCTCGCCCTCGCTCGCCCACGCCGCCGCTCCCGCTCAAATGTTTCTTGAATAATGTATCAATTTTATACAGAAAAAGCCAATGTTTGCATTTCTCGGTTGCCGCTCGCGTTTGCCCCTCTCTCCTTCCGTCTCTCCCCTTTCTCACGACTGTTCTCCTCTCTCACTCTGACACACGCTCTCCCCTCTCCGAGTCCTTCCTCCCCTCTCCTTGATTTCTTCTCTCCCACTCTCTTGCTTCTTTCTTCCATTCCCCTCTCTTTCTTTTGTCTCTCTCCCTCCTGTTCCTTCTCCCTTTTGGTCTCTTTTTTTTCTCTCCTGTGCTCTTTCTTTACCCCCTATCTCTGCCCTCCCTTTTCTATCTATTTTTCTATACTTTCATTTGGTTTCTCTCTCACCCTCTTCGTTTTCTCTCTGCTCTTACACTCTCCTTTTTTATTTCTCTCTCTCACCCTCTTTCCTCTCTTTCTCCTACGTCCTTACCTCTGTTTTTACCTCCCTTGCGTTTCCTTCCCCAATTTATATTCTCTCTTTCGCCACCTCTCTACACTCCATTTTTCTCTCTCTCACCCCTTCTTTCTCTCTATACTCTCCTTTAGTGTTTCTCTCACCTCCTCTTCTCTTTTGTTCTTTCTCTCTTTGTTTCTCTCCCTATTTGTATGTCGCTCACCCTCTCCTCTCTTTCTCCTACACCATCTCGCTACCTTTTCCTCTTTCTGCCCTCCCTTTTCATCTGTCTCACATCTTCTCTTTCTCTATACTCTCATTTAGTCTCTCTTTCACCTCCTCTCCCACTTCCAGTCTCACTTCTTCTCTTTCTTTTGTCTCTCTCCCCCTCACCCCTCACCCTTCTCCCTCATCTGTCTCTCCACTTACTTTTTCTCTCCTTTAGCCTCCCTCATTCCTTTTCTTTGCTCTCTCCTCCTCCCTTGGTCTCTCTCTCATCCCTTCTCTTTCACTGCCTTCCTCTCCTCGACCTCATTGTCTCTCTCTCTCTGTCACTCCATCTCCTTTCTCCCCTCGCTCTCTATACCCCCCATTATTCCTTCTCCCACCCCCTCTTTCCCCTGCAGCCTACCTCTCTCTCTCTCGTTTCATCTTTCTTTGTTTCTCCCTCCCTTGCCCTCTTTTCTCTCTCTCGCTCCATCTCTCTCTCCATCTTGCTCTCTGGACCCTCCCTCTTTCTCAGCCGCTCTCACCCGCTTCACTCTCTCTATACTGTCCTTTAGTCTCTCTCACATTCTCTCCCTCTTTCTCTCTCCTCTCTCTCTACACTCTCCAATATTCTTCAGTGTTCTCTCTCTCACCCCTCACCTCTCTTTCTTCCCCTCTTCTCTTCATCTCCCCCTCTCATCTCCCCCCCTCTCCCTCTCTCCCTCTCTCTCTCACTTTCTCTTAGGATGCGACTCCTCTTTCTGAAAATAGAGTGCAGAAGAAGGCTGTTGCTATGGTGATACATCCACTAGCGTTGCCCGGGACATTTTTAGCCACACGATGCGCGGAGGGGATTTAGCTCGCCCATAACTTTCTGTAATTTCCATTCTAATTATATCAGTCCTGGCTGCGGCCGCGTGCCACCGCATGGGGTAAAAGAGCAGAGCGAGGCGGGGAGCGGGGTGCCACGGTGCCCTCAGTCCAAACCGGGGTGACATGTTTGAACATTCACACACACACACCACTCACACACACGCACAGAGGGACAGGAGGAAGCGCTTGGGTAGAACAGTCATGCTGCCTCATCGTCCTACATTATTCATACACTTAGTCATTTTGCTGAATTATGTTTTGCCACATTTTGTTATAATTTGCAAAAAAAAAACTGAAAAATCAGAGAAGTCGGAAGTCATTATTGCTGAAAATTTGTCTTTTGTTTATCGTCAATAGTAATTATCTTTTATATTATTTATAATAAATGATTAAATGATGATTGGGGTATCTCTGGTATTATTGTGTACTTGTTTCCCTTTCCTATTTTATTGTACTTGTGAAGTTAAATATGATGCCCAAATAAATGATATTTGGGCAACATATATCATTTAGATTGAATATCTGTAACTCAAATTCAAAGCATAATCAGAATCAGAATCAGAAAAGGTTTATTGCCATTGTCAATGAACAGAATTCACAAACATAGGAACTTGTTTTGGCGTTAAGGTGCAACATAAAACACTGATCAATAATAAAAACAACATATATGAAATCAAAAGGGCATGCATTAAGAAAATAATCTTCTATGGGGTAAAATAAAATATGCTAAAAAAAAAAAAGAAGAAACTGGTTAAAAAATAACAGATAGCAAAATAATAGAGTTTTTAAACTCTAAACATCTAAATGAAGACTCATCAAAGGTCTAAAACACAACTTAAACTCTAAACCAGTTCTAAACAAAACTCCCCAGTTGAAGCCCACCTGCCCCAGTCGAAGCCCACCTGCCCTGTGCATTAGTGGGGCCCGTGTTACTGCCTCTTGGTTCATATTAAGCTCTTGTATGGTGTAATATCAGCATTCAATTCAAGACGAGAGGGACTAGTGGCACAGTGAAAGTCTGAACTGGAGAGCGCTGAAGCAGGGAGAATCGTGTTGCCGTGGCGATCTACAATATATACCCACCCCAAACACCAGGCACACACACGTCGGGTTCATGCGACTTTTAGCGACATTACATAGACTTGCATTTGTTTTACAGAGCCTAACCTACATATATCATCGACTGGTCTATTTAATGCGGCTTTTTGAAATATGTTCAAACACACAAAGCAGTTGCCTCGATAAGCGACAATGAAGAAATAGAGAAGCAGATTAAACAATGAATTTATCAAATAGATAACTGTCTCAGCACCCTTTGTTCTTAGACCCTCCTTCTCGGCGAGGAAAAACTGCACAAAAACCTTTGGGAAAAAGTAGAAACCTCAGAGAGAACCACCATGAAGAGCTCAGCCATGAGTCTGTTTCCTTACTCAAAGTTGTGTTTTAATGTGTGTTAATCATGTACTGTCCTGCATTTGAGGCTGAGTGAACAAGTCAGTTTTCACCTTCACCCGATCTCCGCCTATAGATTTGTAAAAAAAAAAAAAAAAAAAAAAAATCTTACCACAGGTCATACCATCAGGTTCAAGAAATGTCACATGGCCACTTTAAAACCACATAAATGACAACCTACTTCTTGTTACGGTAAAATATAAAAAAAAAAAATATTGACAAGTTCTGCAGTTTTCAACCGAAAGTCAGTGGCCCTGATTCTATTATGAAGTTGTTTTGATCAATATTGGAGTTTGCTATTAACAAAGTGTAAAATAATGACTATGTAAATTATCTACAAGTATCTAAAAGCAATCCCATCCTGATTCGTGAGCACAATAAATGCTGTCTGGGGATGTGCTGAGGAGACTGAAAATAATAGCTGCCAGATTCAAAGTTGCATCTCAGTGTAATTTGAGTAGCGAACGATTGAAAAAAGGCTGTTAATAATGTACCGACGTCTAATCCTAGAACATCCTGAATTAGACCACACCAAATGTTTCCAGCTCTGGCAAGGGACATGGCCTAAAAGTGAAGGATCACTCAAACATACGTGAAAGAAACAACTCAGAAAACATAAAAGAACTAGATTTGTATTACAATGGGGAAATTCTAATGTTGAAATAGCAAAGTATAACAACAGAAATAAAACAAGAAGGCAAAACATTCAAATCAAATAATTAAAAACAAATAATATGCAATCGTGTGGATTAAGTGAAAAGTCTTGAACCACTGCTCTTTAACAGAACAATGAAGACTAACACTATTTATGAGTTACATTGTGGACTAGCTGTTAGAGGACTAGAGTCCCCACATGGCTCAGTAAAGGAGTACACACATTCCGCTGCGCTCATGTAATAGAAATCCTCTCTGGTCCGACACATCACATGACAGAGCGGCTCAGATTAGAGAGCTGCGGTTGCACTGCAGAGCCAGCAGGGGTCCAGCGAGCACTAATCGCCACACATCACATAATGCTGTACATACAAAAGGACACTCAGACAAGCACTGCACACCTCCTGATGCGATTTAGGAATCTTAATTTACTGAAAATAAATAATACGCACAATGCGCTGTAGTCTCTGTTTGTCCCTGGCTGTGGCTCCAGCGTACCACACGGTGATGGGGGAGGTGAGGATGGACTCAATGATGGCCGTGTAGAACTGCACCATCATCTGCGCTGCTGGCAGCTTGGCTTTCCTCAGCTGCCGCAGGAAGTAACATCCTCTGCTGGGCCTTCTTGATGAGGGAGCTGATGGTGGGCTCTCACTTGAGGTCCAGGGTGATGGTGGTGCCAAGGAAGCGGAAGGATTCCACGGTGGTGATGGGGGAGTCTGTCATGGGAGGGGGGGCTGGGGAGCTGTGACTTTCCTGAAGTCCACGATCATCTCCACTGTCTTCTGGGTATTGAACTCCAGGTTGTTACCGGCTGTACCAGGACACCAGCAGGTCCACCTCCCTCCTATAGACAGACTCATCCCGGTCTGAGATGAGCCCGATGAGGGTGGTGTCATCCGCAAACTTGATCAGTTTTACGGAGTCGTGGCTGGAGGTGCAGCAGTTTGTGTACAGGGAGAAGAGCAGAGGAGAAAGTACACAGCCCTGAGGACTCCGGTGCTGATAGTCCGAGTGTCTGAAGACATTCTTCCCCAGCCGCACGCACTGCCTCCGATCCATCAGGAAGTCAGTGATCCACCTGCAGGTGGAGTCCACAAACAGGATCCTGGCATAGGTTCCCGGGGAGTCCAGATGCTGCAAGATGAAGTGGAGTGCCAGGTTGATAGCGTCGTCTACAGACCTGTTGGCTCTGTAGGCAAACTGCGGGGGTCCAGCAGAGAGGAGGTGAAGGACTTGAGGTGGGTCAAGACCAGGGGCTCAAATGACTTCATGACTACAGACGTCAGCGCCACAGGCCTGTAGTCATTAAGTCCAGTGATCCGGGGCTTCTTGGGGACAGGAACAATGATGGACGACTTGAAGCAGGCTGGGACGTGGCATGACTCCAGGGAGGTGTTGAAAATGTCTGTGTAGACATGGATCAATTCACCTGCACAGTGTTGCAGGGTGGCGGGAGAGCAGCTTTTCGGGGGTTGGATGTCTGAAATAGTGTTTACATCCTGTCTCTGAACTGAGAGTGTGGTGGGGGAGGTGGGGGGGACCGGGGTTGGGTTGGCAGGGGTTGGGTTGGCAGAAGTGGCAGAAGTGGCCACAGTGGGGGAGGGGGGGTGGCCTCAAACCTGGAGCAGAAGGTGTTAAGCTCTCACAGTTTTTGGTCATCTGCAGTCTACAATTGGACTTGATTAGAAAACGGACCTCTTAAATGTGACAAAACTACAATGAATAGTATGTCTTAACTTTATTTAATTTTTTTGAATAATTGGATTCTTTTATTTATTTATTTGTCCTGCTCTGTGTCATGTTACTTGATTTGTGTTTTATTAGTTTATACTTTTACAAAATTGAAAACATATATATATATATATATTAACATATATCTCTGGACAATTCTTTCTAGCCTAGTATTTTATTCTTCTACATTTTTTTTTCCTCTTCAGCAGCATATGTATGAAACATGATTGGCCTGTAGAACGTAGTGATGTTATCTGAATCCCAGCCTTGTGTGACTGGAGAGGGTAATGCAAGGAAATGTGTTCTGTGCATTTGACCCATCCTTCAATGCCACTGGGGCGACCCGTTCAGGAGCAGTGAGTGACCGCAGCACCATCTCAACTTGGTCAGGACCTCAGATGGTGGATTTTACTGTGCCGGTTGTGCATGTTTTGGAGTGTCCTCAGGAAAAACCCACCTAGACAGAAAGAGAACACGCCAACTCTGCACAGAAAGGCGAGAGTGCTTTTCATACAACCGCGATATGGCGAGTGGGTGAAATGTTTGGTGAGCAAACTTAAGCGACTGTTCCATACATGCTATTAAAAATATGTTAGCAAATAGGATTAAATGTACTCTAAATCTGAGTTTTATTTTCCATATTCTCCACCAAATAATTTCCCCACAATTCTGATTGAAATGAACGGAAAAATCCCTTGTTCGGCACTTGGAAGCAGCCGGCTCCAACTGTGATAAACAGAGCTGTGTTCCAGGAGGACATGTTGCGCCCACCAGTTGTAAATTATAAAACAGACACCTGCTCGAAACAAACTATGTACTGCAACAAATACAAATATTCAGAGTAAAACTTTTTCGACTTGATGAGCCAGATGATAGAAATAGCGCTCGCAGCCTCCAGGGTTACTTGGCGACTGCTTTTATCCGTTTGCCATGACGATGTAGGACTCGGGCGAGGTGTGTTAAACTTAACCAAAGCGAGAGATTATTCAAAAAGAGTGTTGCCTTTAAATAATTCATGCACATCAAAGACCTTCCTCATTGGACCTCATGAATAAACCACCACACGGGTCAAGCTGCGTGTTCCACCGCCAGTTTACAACACTCAACCTGAGGGAAATGCTCAAAGTTATTAAAATCCAGAAACACATGCACCAAAATAAAAATTAAAAAGACATAGGAAAGGATAAAGGAGAGGGGAGGCGCAAAAATAGGCCAACTCAGACAGGCAGTTCTTACAGGAGTTGACACATGGAGTTGTTGAGCAGTCAGAAGACGTTAGATGAGTCGCGCTTTAATGTTTTAAGAGAGTGGTTGTTGGGGAAACCATTCTGCTGAATCAGACAGAAATCTACATGTTGTTATTAAAATGTGTTTGGGAAAAATATAAGGCAGATGGAGAGTGTTCAATAATTAAAACATTATGACTACCAGGCCGAGAGGAGACGACAACCCAAATCTAACAGAAAAAGGGATAAAACGTACAACAATGTTTACCGCCATTTGTGCGTTCAGGGTTCAGGCGTGGCAAGCTGAACCCTACAACTGCAACTACAATGTACTAACGGTGGATATTCACACACTGCAGGCTCATGTTGGTTCGCACGATAACCGCTCCAGACCACTGCAGTGTCTGGGGGAAAATGGACTCCTTGCAGATTCTTTTCATAGACCTGCACCAGTGTTGGCTGTTGATCTGTAATAGTCCATAGTGGAATTGGCCGTGAAAATTAAGAGCTGAATGAAGAGTGAAAAGTATTGTCCGCAGGTTGGGCCAGTTATTTTCCATGCAAAATCTGTTCATTTTAAAATAATCCTAATAAAAGGCAGTGCTTTGTGGTGAGGAGAGGCCAGGTCTGTTTCATCAGGAGGAGCTTCACAAATATGGTGGGAAATTCAGCTGGGCGCTTTTTTAGGCGCTTGTGCCTGGGTTTGGTTGCTGAAGCTTGGCAACCCTTGGCAACGTAGATTTCAATGGCTTTGGATTTCTTGCAGTCCTGAACTCGCATAAACGTGCCATTATGTGAGATTGTAGTCAGACACAGGAGAGATAAACAGGGAGAAAAGCTCTACTTTTAATTATCTTTGCTTCTTGGTTTGCTTTGTCCTGTTGTTCAATTTAGCAAACACTATATATGCTAACACTTTCATTAGTAGTAGTTACTAAACCTGAATCCCTTTTAATAAAGCATTTGTTAATGCTTTATTAAAGAGTAGTTATTTCAAAGTCCAACCGTAGCTATTTAGAGTTGATTTTTATTTTCCACCATTACAGTCCACACACACAAACTTGTGTCCTCCTTGACTTGTCTCTTAAACCCAGGCCCATGTAGCACTAATCCGGCTGATGTAACGCTGTTTCTCTGACCACGGCGTCTTGTACTTCCCAGTGTCATTTTACGGCCCATTAGCGTTGCTCGTGTTCATTAAAGACGACTGGCCTTCAGCAGATGTGGCACCAACAACTAATTACAACTTTTAGCAGCCGACGCCCCCAACGCTCACTCACTGTCACTGCTCCTAAATACCCAAACAGAACGTGCTCACCGCAGCCGCACACTGGATTAGTCTGCTTGGTTGAAGGCTCCTGGTTTTAGCCCTGTTTAATAATGTAGACTTGCTTTGGTGCTGTTAATTTACTGTTTTGGGCCTGGTCTAGTCCATGCTTAGCTTCGAGTTTGGACTCTTGTTCCGTCCCAATTTGGATGTGGTGTGTGTGCACAAGTGTAAACGCACCCTTAGGCAATTTATATTGTAGCTGTTGTCTATTCGTTTCAACATAACAGTTAGCGGTTTCTGGCTAGATCAGATACACGTATTTTGCATTTAGGAGGTTTGAGGCCATACAATTTATGTTGGTATATTCAACGAGCATATCTTAACTAATTCTGTTTCTTATCTCCTTTCCCTAGCTTGTTGTCTTCAGTCCATCACAATCCGCCAACTTTACATCCCAAAGTCCCAAAACCTCTTCCCACAAGAAGGACAACTCTACGCAATCTCCACTGGAGCAGCAGAATCCTCAGCCTTCACATTCATCTCTCCATTTTCCCTTCACCAAAGCAATAGGGGAGAAGTGTTTTTGTTTTTTTTAATTCAACAACCTCATCAGAACCAAAGCAGTTTAAGTCGGTGTTCAAATATTGCCATACGAACACCACAAGATATGTTCTAACCTGAGATAAGTGGTTCCTTGGTAGCTCATATGGTCATGATGGTAAGCAGTGAAAACAATGCATGAAAATCTCAATGCTTCAGAAAGCTTTTGTATCTTGGTCAGTTGATCATATTCAATTCATTTCTGTCAAGTCCAAAATCACAACAGCATTCGCCTCTTAGATTTGTTGAACAACATTAGGCAAAATGATAACTGCCCCAGAGCATCCCCTGCCTTCAGACCCTTTTCTCGGCAAGGAAGAACTACAACAAAAAAAACATTTTGAATTTATATTTGTATATTCAACTAGTATGATTCCATTTCCAGCTTTGTTTGTTGTCAGACCATCACAATCCAAATTTACATCCTAAATACTTTTCCCTTAACTTGTTCATATATAAATACTATTCTCTGCCCCATCTCAACCAGAGCAGCAGAAGTCGAAACCATCACATCCCCCTCGCCAGCTCCGCTTCACCAAGCAATGGGGAAAGATCATCATAATCTCCCTTTATCACATTCTTTACTTTCTTACCGGTCATAATCAAAACGACAAACTCTATCTGCTCAATTAGCTCAATAGAAGTAAAGAAGCTGAAGTCAGTGTTCAAACAATGCAATATGAACACCAGAATATATGTTCAAACTTGTGATAAGTGGTGTCTTGGTGGCTCATATGATTATGTTATATTCACTTAACCCTAATACTAACAAGTTATAATGAAAACTAAAGAATGTTAACTCTTCAAAATGTTGCTTTAATCCCCCATTCATCCTTCCAAAGTAATTTTATTCACATATTTATTTGGCATGGGGGACAATGCAGTCATACATAGTTACAAAACAAAGCTTGTAGCTGATGTGATGCATATAAAGTGTATCGCAAGTGCTAATTTTCAACTCCCGTCCCTGATTGGGCTTTTATACACTTTTCTACCAATAGTCAAATACAAAAGACTTTAAAACACATTTCCATTTTAGAAATCCATCAGTGCAAATTTACACATCTACACATCGCTCAATCTTTGGCCCTCACTCGTACACCTTCATACTATTTACAGGCAGGTTTTGATATTCTTTAAGCACTTAAGTCTAGAGCTGAAAGTTTACGTCACATCATTTTATTTCAGTGGGTAGTGAGTTACACAGTTTACAGCTCTTATAGGAAAAGGTTGATTGTCCAAAAAACATCCTGCACTGTGGGATTTTACAGTTTTTGTTTGAGGAGCCTCTTGTCACTCAGCTGCTGTTTAATCTGTGTAAATGTCAAGGTCAAGTTATTAATGCATTTGAAACATCATTTGAGAAAAGAAAAACGTCATGTGAACAATGCTTTGTTTTAAATCAAAACATGTTTTGACTATCCAAATGCCCTACCTTCAGTTAAAACATCTTGACTTTAAAAACGTTGTCCAGATGACCTTTGAAGCTTTTTCCACGACTCCTCAAAACGCTTCTACATCTTGGTCAGTTGATTGTTAGGCAATTCTGTTTTTGCATCTTTGCTTGAGAACCTTATCAGGTTATCCACAATTCTTCCCTCTTATCTAAGTCTTTACCTTGGATGAACCTTCTTGAAACTTCATTTCAACTTCTTTGATACTTCCAATTCGGGGTCCTGGTCTTTTAGTCCTCTCTAGCACAGTCTGCCATGCTACCAGGCCATATTTCGACTCATTGTTATAGATCAGGCCTGTTAATTATTCATCTGTAAACCCTTTCCCGCCGCACTCCATCATAACAATCCATTATCGAACATCCGCAGACCACTCCAAGATTCTCCTGGACCTTCATTTACTCACTCGCCCTGAAAAACAATTACTGGAAAACAACCTGTGTGCATTACCTCTTGAAAAGATGGCATTTGTTCAGTAATTTGACTCATTTTGACATTGCTTTTACTAATTACCTGTTTGTTTGATTTTTTTTTCCCATTTGAAATGCATTTGAAATGTAGTGACATTAATGATTCAGATTGGATAGTCTATTAATTTAGCCACCCTTCAAAAATGGTTTCATGCTGCTGAGGTTGGGACAAAAATGAATGGCAAATACTGTAGACATGACAATTAATCTATCTGGCTTGTTTTACTTTGCATCGGAGTAATTTCTCTTGTGCTAGCATGGATATTAACATTGCACAATCAAATACAAACCTTTTTTCAATAAAGCGCCTTTGGATTTCTTTTACAGTGGGGTGTTTAATGGCAAACGGACTCTCTTAGATATTTAGGTGTGGTACTCCATAGAGAACATTTTAACCCTCTCTTTACTTGCTATTAAAAAAGATCTCGAAAAATGTAATCTTATTCCATACTTATGTCTAAGTCAAAAGATTGAAACTAAAAATGAATATTATGCCCAGATTTCTCTATCTGTTGTTTGATGAGTGGAATAAAGCAATCTCAAGATAAATATGGCAAGGGGGGAAAAAAAACGTACCGATTCAAAACATTACAATTATCAAAATAAAAGGAGGCTTGGGTTTACCTTGTTTGAAAAATGATTTGGTTCAGCTCAGATCAGAGCCGCGCTGTACTGGTGTAATCCAGAATATGAAGCTCAATGGAAAAATATTGAGTTTAATGCTGTGCCGGGGGTTCCTGTGCAGGCCTTACTGGCAGATGACAAACGGTTGAGTCACCTGGAGGAAGTTAAGAATCCCATGGTAAAATCTGTGCTTACAACATGGAAGGAGCTAATCAAGACATACAAACTAAACAAAGATGTTGCAATCTTAAATTGGTTGGCTTATGACCAAAATTTCACACCTAACAGCACAGACTCAAGATTTAAAGTCTGGACAACAAAAGGTATAAAGGTCTTTTACCAGATTGTAAAGGAGAATCATCTGAAGAGCTTTGATGAGTTGACAGAATCCTTTGACTTGAAGAAACAGGACTTTTATTGGTATTTACAAATAAGGAGTTATTATAACCAAGAAATCAAAAAGCCTGATGACCAACATAGCCTTTTGACTGAAACATTAATCAAAGCTTATAAATCGCTTATAATGTAGTAACAATTTGGGCGGTCACTCTACTGATTACATTAAGGGTAGATGGGAAAAAGAGGGTCACTTTGTTCTGGCAGACATTAGACAAATGGAAAAATTGACAAAAAATTTGGAATTGGACAAATTCACTAGACTTTGGACTAAATGGGACCCATGTTTTAATTTAATTATGCCGTGATTTTGTTTGTTTTAGGTTTAGTTGATGGCTGCTTGTGATTATTATTATTTTTTTCATAATACTCTCTGGTCGTTCTGTCTTGTTCTTTTTTGTGTTCTGTATATTTGTCTATACAAAAATATATAAAATAACATATTTAAACTTTCATTTTCCAGAAAAGTATGGGAAGTAGCAGTAGATTTGATGGCTAATTACTTCATCTTGCTCTATTCTTTCGCCGATAAAGCAGAACTCCAAGGACCACATGGCATTTCCGTATGACTCTTGAGGCTGGTCTTAATGTTTAAAGTCAAATGTAGAATTCTTTAACTTGATGATTAACTATCTGTGTAACTAACTGTTTAATGTCATTGTACTGAACATGACTTTTACCATTGGTCTTTGGGTGTCACCAATTGAAATCTCTGAAAGTTCTTTTGAAAGGGCCTCATAAGTTATGGATGTTATACTTTTTTCCCATCAATTTCAGGACCCCAGGCGATGCTATGGGTCTTTAATTGTTAGGTGATTTCCCTTTAAAGCTTCCTCAGCTCGCCGCTCACCTGCTGTTTTATTTTGATTTTCTTCTCTGCTTTCATCAGAGGTTCCTGGATCCGTCTTGACGTCCTCAAAACTGGTTAGTTTTCTGTTTGTTATGTTTCTGGAGGTTTAGTTACTGTCGTGGCACAGAGCCGGGCTGTGACATAAGTAATGTATCTTCTGTATTGGTCTAAAAACTGCATCCCATCTCCGGATTTAAACCAGAATCTTGGTCGGGTTAGAAGATCATTTTGATAATTGATAAATCCAGCGATTATTCTTTCAATTAACAGATGAGTTGATTAATTAACAGATGAGACCAAATTGGACTCAGATAAAGCTAATGTGAAGCTGCCTGAGAACACCTGATCGAGTATTTACAGAATACAACATTTATACACTTTTTGTATCATTTCTAAGTATTTATTGCGTTAGCTGAGTCATAAAACCTCGCTCTGCATGGCGTCTGTTGGAGTTAACAATTACTGGATTACTAAATTAGCTGACAATTAATTCAATAATCAACTAGTTGTGATTAATAGATTCACTTCAGCACTAGTTAAAATCTAGGATATTCTCCGTGTGTCTGTATGTTTTCTCTTGTTGCTCTAGTGGTTCAAGTTTGCAGTTTTGTCCGAGCTGCACATTTTCGTGAAGAACGTCTATGTTTAATGACAAATAAAGCATGTTACTTTCTAGCTGGATGATTCACTAATTAAACACTGATCCATAGCTACGATACAACTGTGCTGAACCTATTGCCTCTGTCCTTAACGTGAACAATATCTGCTCTTCTTCCTGCTGTCTTTTCTTCAGTGCAATTGTTTTTAAATTATAAATAAAACTTGATCAACCTCTCAGTTTTTTGAGACACTTTCCATTTTATTTTTACTATTGCAGAGTTTTTAAAGGTTATGAGAGAATTTTCATGTGTATTTTGTGTGTGTTGTCTTTTCGTCAATGCGATTGTTTTTAAATTGTACATAAAACGTGATCAACCTCTCAGTTTTCTTGAACACTTTCCATTTTGTTCTTACTATTGCAGAGTTTTTAAAGGTTGTGGGAGAATTTTAATGTGTTTTTTTTGTGGATTCACCGATGCCCAGGTGTATAACTGCTCTTGATGCAGGCCAAGTGTTTGACCTTTGTAAAACACACTAACATCTTGTCTGTAAAACGGCTTTAGTTATTTGGGGAATACACTCTATTCACACTGTAAAACTCCACTCAGGGCATTGTAGGCTACACTCTCTTTTCTGGAGGATGGGCTGCCATTTGTGTCTACATGGATAAGTTGTTGCTTTGCCTGGATTGTTTCTCAGTATGGCACTAGATATTTATAAAAATAATATTTATTTTTGATAGAAAAGGTCAAGTTAAAGTAAGAATGCATGCTTTTCTAAATAAATCAATTGTTTAATAAATATTGTTTTATTTACTTTTTTTCGTCTGTGCCGCACTTTGGAAACTGTGTTGGAAATGCTTATGAACTGTGCTGTATAAATAAAGTGGATTGGATTGGACTGTTGCTTGAACAGAAATCCTTCATGGTAGACAGAGCCAAAACGTAAAACATGTTTGCAGTGTTTGACAGAAAAGACTAATATCTTAAGTAAACATTTCTTGATTTAGATGCAAATAGAAGTCTTAATCCCATGAGCTGGAAAGCTCTTATTGCATTAGTATTCTTACTTTCACCAGTCAAACACACACAAACATAGGCTTTTCTCAATTCAAGTGATTACTCTTAAAAAAAAATTTAAATTGCGAAACTACCTGGCATTTGGCTGCAGTTCTGCACTGTGAGCATCTTCAATCTCCATCAAAACTCATTCACACAAGAAAGGGAACTGTTTTGCCCAAGGAAACAACATGTAATTTAGCAGCAGGGTTCAAATCACCAAATGTTCTGTTAGCGAACATCTCTCCCAACTCATCTACACGTTTACCCCAATAAACATATTTTTTATATGCATATTTAGCTTCCCACTGGGAAGAGGCCCCGGGGAAGACCCAGGACATGATGGAGGGACCCCTTAGGATTACCCAGGAAGAACTGGAAAAAGTGTCCTGGGTGAGGGAAGTCTGTGAGTCCCTGCCCCGGATAAGCAGAAGAAGATGGATGGATGCTTTTGCTCAATACTTTTGTATTAAAGGTGCACAATGTAACTTTTCCAATAGAGGGTCCACCACACTGCTTGCTTCCCTGAATATGTTATTACTATGTCTGGAATATTTTACATTATTGCATTAAACATATCTCTCTCCATGGAGACAAGAAGGCAAAGTCACTAAACCAAGTTACAAGTCAGATCTGTGGAGAGGCGACTCCACTCACAGTAAGAATGCTTTTCAAGGAGTTTTTTGAGCAATAAAAACACCATATTTTAAGAAAAGAAAGCTCAATGCCATACTGTGGAAAATTGAAAGCAATTGTTTTAAATTGTTAATTCTAATTTCTTTTCATTTTGAAACTCATGGATAACATCAACAAGCAGATAGTCAAACTTTCACCATTAAATGGGCTGTATGTGATTTTTTTGCATGTTATAAAGTAAAATCTGTTTTGCCACAGTACATATTGTATTGTAAAAGCATATTTTTGGCTTAAAATGACACCATAGGGTTTTCTCTGCATCTAACTATGAAACATTTTATTCTCTGTGAAGCATGAAGTGCAGCGTTAACATGCTAATGTTTGTTAGCTTTACCGTGATGGCAAAACTCGCTCTGGGCTCTGGGTGAGTTTTGAAAAAGTCATGGCGCTGAATATTTTGGAGGCATTAGTTAAGCGAGCAATAGATTAGTTAAGTGAGCGATATATGTGCACTGCTGCAAAGAGTTTAAAATGGTCAATTAGTTCTCTTTTTCACGGTTTAAAATGGTAAAAAGCAGGTTCAGTATCTTGCCTAGCTTCTGTATATACAACAGAACTCGTTTTCCCAGCCACACACATGCTGCATCACTTGTGTGCAATAACAAAACGCTGAGCAGTCGTTTTGTGCCATTTCGGTAAAAGAGGAACGTCGCGCTGGTCAGTGTAGCATGACTCTTACCCTCTGTCTCTGTCTGGGAGCTTTGTACACAGTGACCCAGATTTTCCAGGCGCTACAAACGATGGCTAACATGCGCTAGCTCCACTCCATTGGCATAAATTAAGGTTTTTGGCAACGTCAGGTTGAGAGTTGGCCTGGGAAACAGATACAGAGGAGCGTGGCCTAGTTTTTCTGGTGACTGGTTAATGTAATAGAGGTACTGATATTTTTAAATGTGCACGTTCAGTCTCAGCAGATTTGACTCTTGGAATAAGTCTGCGGCTCTGGCAAAAAGCCCGTAGCGTCTTTGTGTGTGGGTTATCATTAGCATCTCCGAACAGTGGTTAGCCAACTGGTATTTTTAGCAGGTCTGAAAAAAGCCAGGGATAGAGGTTTAGTTGTGTTTTGGAAACTCAATTAGTACAATACATGAATGTGGCTTTTTGAGTTTTGGTAATGTTAACTAGGCCAATACAGAAAAGAAATGTTGATCTTTTTAAATATACTATGTCTACAGAATGTTCAAATTTCTAGTAATAGAGGAAAAATAACACATTTGCAATGATTAACTGAGATCTAAAGGTTTTAAGACTTTATAACAAACATACTGTATATCTACAATTTTTAATTTCCAGGTTAGAAATGTCAGTTTGTTTGCTTTTCTATGACAAAAAAAAAAGAAAAAAAAAAACTATTTTCTTGCCTTAAAAATTGTAAAACATTTTTTAATTTGCGATATAGTATGTAATATATTTCCAGATAAAATGAAAAACTGTTGCGGGCTCAACATTTCTGCGAGTATTTGTCTAGTAAAACCAAAAAATCTGGATTTAACCTTCATAAAAACTGCTACATGTCTACCAAGAGCTCCCATCAGTTAAATAAATGATGGAAAATTCTCAAGAACAAGAACAAGAACAAGAAGAACAAGAAGAACAAGAAGAACAAGAGGAAGAAGAAAAAAACAAGGGTAGAAATGCAGAGGTCAGTACTCATTTACTAGAAGACTTGTAACACTAATTGTTTGTCTTAAACAGCACTGAAGAGGACTAGAGCAGACATTGACTGAATTGCTGTTGTCGAAGTTTGTTGATTTTAAACACAGGAAAGACAAAATAATGATCACCTGTGAAGCTGGACAACACAGCCATTGAAACTGTGCTAGAGTTCAAGTACCTTGGCACATTCACTGTTTATAAACTATTGGAACTCTTAACACTTCTTTAAATGTTGACCGCTCAAGAATGAGACTCTTTCACCAAAGTTTTATTGAAAGCGTCTCCTTTTTAGCCGACAGGTACATTTTGCATGTGGCAGACACACACTATCTTCTGTGGACTGAATACTGTCTCCTTCCATCTGGACGAAGATTTGTGATGCCTCGAATGAAGACCAAGTCATTGCATCCTTCGTCACGCGCAGACTTCAGCTGCAATCGACTCATATCCTGGTTCTTTTCTCTGTATTTTAATGTCGCCTCTCTGTGTTCTTCTGCAGTCTCTATATGCTTCCTTTACTTTGTGTAATGATTTAATGTGCTCTCGTGCGCAACACAAATCCAATAAAGGTTTCTTTCATTCAACATTATGAAGAAATTGTACTTTTCACTTTTGGTGTACTTTCTTACACCACTTTTGTTTCTGACACCACTCTTTGGTTACTCTTCGCACTATGATTAAGTCTACATTAAACGATTCAAACATTTGCACTTTTTACACTTTTTTTTGCCATTTTTGTGTCTATACTTATACTATACACTATCAAATTACATGAACTCATTAATCATAAATCCGATTTTAAATACATTTTATGTCCAAACTGTTACTCAAGTAGTCAAGTAGTTTTCACACATATTGTTTCCCTCTTACTTGAGTACTAGTATTCTAAAGAAATGTTTATGCTTGGGTACACACTTTGGCTACTTCCCCCACTGTTGAAATGTTGAGGTATTCAACTGCCGATTTGAAAATGTCAAATGTCAACAGTGTAAAATAAATGATCAGGAACAAGATGAGACCAGTTCAAAACCAATGTTACACCACGAAACACGTTTAACATCAGTTCCATAAACAGGTGAATGGAGATGTTTAACTGAGTGTGATGAAGACGGGCCTCAGTTGGTCTCTGGGTTTGATAAAATGGAAAGTCAAACATGAATGCCCTTTGGAAGATTCTGTAGACCTTTGCAAATATAAAACCTCTTGTATTTGGACTAAACACAAGGAATGGAATCAATAGCCCGTCTTCTTTTCTCTTTCTTCTCTCTCTCTCTCTCTCTCTCTCTCTCTCTCTCTCTCTCTCTCTCTCTCTCTCTCTCTCTCTCTCTCTCTCTCTCTCTCTCTCTCTCTCTCTCTCTCTCTATCTGACCCGTCTTCCTCGATCCCCCGGGTGACTTCCTCGTTGCCAATAATGGCACGTTCTGCTCATTTTGACGCCCTTGTATTTGCTCGCATCAACATCAAAGCGGGTCCGCATGCTCCGCCGGGGAACGGGCTTTACGCCTCCGACTGATCTGCCTGGTTCAGACGCAGCGCTGCCCTGCTCGTGTCCATCCCTCATCGCGTCCCAAATGCACACAGACGCACAAACATGTGAACATGTTAACATTGGCATACAGTCTACTTTTGTTACAGCGAGGCATTAAAAAGAGGATGAATGAAGAGGAAAACCCATGACATTATGATTTGAATAAATGCATTGTTGTGTAGTGGTTTGGCGCTAAACTTTTAACAAAACTAAACAAATATACATAAATTAAAGCCATTCACCCATAATCTAAACTATGTTCGTGTCACAAAACAAAGTTATGTTTATATATTTAGTAAAGGCACTCTTAAATTTAGACATATCAATTTGAAATTTCTTCTGTAATTTACTAAAATAGATGCACCCGATAGTCAAAGGTTTACAGATGGCCCAGATAGGCTGCCTCCTTCAGTCATTCTGCCCCAGGGCAGCTGTGGCTACAATAGTAACTTATCACCACCTACGGGTTGAGAGAATAAACAGTACAGCGCTTCGACAAGTCTGTAAAGAGGATTATTATATTATTATTATTTAATGCACTTAAGAAAAAAACTTTTCATCATGTTACGTTTTTCCTATATATACAATGCATTTTATGTGTACAGAAATGGTAAATATTGCACATGTTTAGGACATGTAAATCTGAAAAATTCAGAACAAGGTTTAAGTTACTACATTTTCAACATATCAGAAAAAACAAGTACGTTGGGATTTTTGATATCTTATTTAGTTATTGAAGAAACTGGATTTTACTGACAGTTAAAGGACCTATATCATGCAAGTGCTATTGGTACCTCGTATATATGTGCGAGGTACCAAATGGGTATTTGGATTGATTCCTGCAGTCTTTAGCTAGAGAATAGTCTCTATCCTTGAATAAGGAGACCAACGAGGCCTACTCACCAGGATGAGTCATCTTCCATGTTTCAGCCTCCAGGAAGCACTCTGTACCTGTAACACGCCCCCCGCCCCCGCACTCGAGAAGAACCACGGCTATTTCGGCACCGCTAGCTTCAAACGTTACTTCTTTTCTTACAATGTTGCTGCCGCTGACATGTGCCGCTGACACGTGCTGTGTACCGGCGCACGCCTCGGCCTCTGTTTACACCCCCACCAACTCCACTCTAGGCTACATCAGGGGGTGGGCGGGGAACGCACGCTCACGCTGAGACTACGTCACGGGTTGGGCGGGGGAAGCAGATCGCTCTTTGCGAGGGTGGGGGCGAATTCAAACTAAACTCTGTACTTCCGGGTTTGTGTGCGGGTCTAAGATATGGATGATATTTCATAACTATTATGTCATGGGTGTTGCACAACACTTATTATTATCAACTATGCCCTTAGGGGCGACTATGAAACAGGAAAAATAGCATAATATAGGATTTTTAAATAACTATTAAAATTCAGACTTTGCTTCATTTTTAAACAGTAAAACTTTAATAAACCAGGTTTAGAATTTTATATCAGCAAATCTTTCCACAGAATCTGTCAAAGTCTTGTGAAGTGTAAGATTCTAAAGTTTGGTGTGAGTTAGGTGTTACTTTAAGGGCTGAACTGATGCATTTTGAGATTACGGCCAATGAAGTTACAGTGTTCCATATAAATCTGAGAAAAGTTGTTGAAATTAAAAAAGTAAACCCGAGAGAGCAAACCTCCCAAAAAACAAAGCAGAATGAATGAAAATGAAGAGACGTTGACTGTGAAAGTAGGTGTCGTTGAGTCCACAATTCTTGGCGTTAACTTTGACTTGGTCTTCAGTCAAACTCTAACAGCCATTCTCAAAGTCAAAATGATCACGGGGCCCGATAATAATTGAATGTGGCAAAGTCACTAGTTTCACTCGCTAAATGTGTATTACTTCAGTGCTTTATTTCTTTCAGGAAAAACGTTTTATTTGTTGGCGTTAGTGAAGTTTGCAGTGAGGGATCAAACATCAAATCGACTGCGTGCATTGCCACATCTCTTCTTTGAAAAAAAAGAGAAGTTACAGAGTTGCGCTTAGCATAAAATGAATTTCCGTCAACACGGCCAAATCGTTTAAGTTTTTCGAGCCTTGAATCCCCTTATAAGCATGCATGTTCCGTGCTTATCGTGTGCCGCGGTTTGTTCCATTTCCCTCCAGTGAGCACGCTCCATTGGCCTAATAGCACTCGAGGTCCATTCTTTCATTTCATGCACACACATTAACACACTCGGGCAGACTCGCCGACCACAATGGCATTAGATCAATTACCGATTGGACGACGGGGGCCCCTCCTTGCGGCTCTCCTCAGAAGTCATCCTCTCCAGTCTCCTCGTAATTGGCCCCTAATCTCCGCTTTCCACTTGGCTTTTTTCTTTTCCTAGACAGTGGCTTTGCTCTGTCAGTGCGCCTGCATGGAGAGCACTAAAACTACGCTTGCAGGTCAATAGGGCAGAAAGAGAAATTGAGTTAATTTGAGAGAGAGAGAAGAGATCCATTCAAAAAACAGGTGTGGCTTGTAATTTACTCATTGCACTGCAGTGTTTTCAACTGCCAAACCTGTTTTAGCTTGAGAAAAATCTTAAAGCCACCCCTGATCAAATTATCTCAAACTTTGTGTCACATTTCATGCAGAAAATTAGCTGAGATTGTTTTTTTCTTGTTTTGCAAAGTGGCGGACATAGAGCTACAAGGGATTTTGAGCCAATGGAATGAGTGAATATGATAATATTGTGCTACTTCATTTTACTATGAGCCAATCTGAACAGCAGTTTTCTGAAGGTGGAAAAACTTTATTGGAGGCAACCTCAGAGACTGGTCTGGGAATGGAACCAAGAACCTTCATGCTGTGAAGTAATAGTCCCACTATTTCAATATGTCATTAATCATCAAGATGTATTTCATGAGTTTTAAGCAAAAATAATAAATGTGCAGTGACCTTTGGGAAGAAATTCTCAATGGCGCTGTATTTGATTTTTACCGTCTTGAAAATGTGAAAAACGCTCTATTATCTATTATATCTATGTCAGTTAAAGTAGCAAGTTAATTATACTTTAGTAACACATTCAAAGCCTCCTAATTCACTGCAATGAGTTTGTAAACACTTTTACAACTTGTAGAGGCCAAAGCGGTCAAAGCAGGCCCAAAAAAAAAAAAGCTTTATAATTAGATACAGGCAGTACACAGCAGTCTTCTTTTGACCCAAAAACCTGCTTTTACAGTAGATTTACTCGGGCAAAACTAAAATCTGCTGAACTACATAGACCAAAATTGGATATAGCCACCTTAAATAAATAACCGTCTGGCATGTGAAACTGAAACCAAGATGATAATTGTGACGTGAGGAGGAAATGGAGAGGTTGAGGGGACTTTTTTCTGCTGATGCGGTGAAGTTGAATCGGTGGGTCGGCAGACTAAAATGAGCTTGAGATGGAATTGATTGAGAGGAAATTGATTGACACAGGGAAATACAGTTACACTCCACAGCTTAAAGGTTTTTACGTGAAGCAAAAACATCTCCACCTCCACTAAAAAGTTACACAGTGCATCTTTAATGAGTTCCTCTCTTTTTTCCATAGTCCTTAAGCCTTCCTCACTCCTCCTGCAGCATCTCTCGACACCGCTCCTAATTACTCAAAGCGCTGGGGCCATTAGCGTAGCCTTTTAGCCTTTCTCCCTATATCTATTCATCTTCTCCCCTGTATCTCTCCATCTCTGCCCTTTGCTTCCTGCTGCCTTGGTCAAAAGTGGCATTTTGCTTTGGTTCTGGAACAAAGAGGTGTATGGAGCGGTCGAGGAAGCGCTCAGAAAGATCCTGGAGATGTAGGGCTCGGGGTGATGCCTTTGGGGTCAGGGCTGTCCAAGCGGGGACACACTTAACGCTCACAGAGCCCAACAGCATTAGTCCAGACAGAGGCAAATGTGACATGTCTTGTGTGCAGCGCTTCAAGGGGAAGGGGCGTAAAAGAAAAAAGCATAATAGGGTTTAGTATGGAGCTCAACAGTCCAACCAAACGCCCGTCACTCCCGGAAGTAAAATCCCCATTCGATATTCACACAGACTTTCCAAAAAAAGTGAAATAAAAATGTTGGCGGCTGATTATCTGGTGTAACCAACAAAATATTCATTCATTTCAGCTTCCTGTTAAATGAAACATTTTGAGGGCTTTTTCCCTATTCAAAAGATATAATATTTACTTTTATGTATGTATGTATGTAAATTAAGAACTATTTATGAAACTTTATGAACCACTATTATTTAATGCCATAGTTCAAGTTTTTATATGAAATAGTATGTATTTTTACATTTTTAGTTTTGCTTATTATTACTATTATTTTAATTAATGGAAAATGTGCTTCCAGAACCAGAGCAGACTTCACGGTGGGCACAACTATTGAACTTTATAAAGAAAGCTGAGTTTGCAAGAGAATAAATGTGGGTGAAACATTTTATAAAAATATCAAAATATTACAGTATATTATATGTTAAAATAAATACATTTTCCAAACAGATGTATCCATAATTATACAAGTAATAGTAAAAATGAAATTATATGTTTATATACATGAAACTACCACATTTTCCCTTGTTTTTGTACCAAAGCCTTGGTATGAAATGCATAGACTTGAGAGTCAAGTTGTTTAACAAATATATTTTTAAGGAAATTATGGACAAGGCCATCATTTGGATAATTAAAGATACGAGCTGCAGATCAAAGCTCGTAGGGGGGTTGTACCATAATAGCATTAACCTTATTGACCTCTGAGCCCCAGTGGTCATAATTTACACTCTCACCGGAGACACAAATCTAATGCAATGAGCTAATTACACATGGGAACAAACAGGCTTTTAAGCTGAAGTCGTTTTTTTTTTTTTTTGCTAAAGTAGTGGTAGTGTGGTTCAATATTGCAACGTAAACGCAGTGACAGTTTCAATACTATCAGAGCCACAGTCGAAGTGGTGTAGTTTCTGCTCTAAAAACAGCTGTCCACAGGAGCAGTGTTTCAAGCCTCGTTTGGACCAAAACCCAAAAAACCGAAAGCTTGCCAGACCAGCTCTGGGCTCAGACTGGAGCTTTGGACGACTGCAGCCGGTGTTTGTGACAATACAGATCCTTGAAGTCCACTTGCCTGTAGATATGACAAAACACTTTTTCCCCAGAGCAAACTTCACTACTCCCAGCGTGTTATGGTTGTCATGTTAATTTGGCATACGTTTAGCACCATATGCCGCTGATATAAAACTCTTTAAATTTTTTTGGGGTTTAGAATGATGACAAAAACAGGCTGGTTGTCTCTGCAATGGGACCACCTGCAAATTCAGGCTTGTCATATAGAACTAAAAACAAATCTAAAACTTTTTCATTGTTCAAGTCTGTTATTATTAGCTCAACCTTTCCAACAGATTGAAGAGGACTATTGTATTAAAAGTGTGGGGGGGAGCAAGTGGGGGAAAGTAACAAAATAATAAAGTACAGGTACGTCAATGCCAATTTTTAGGTATCTGTACTTTAGTTTAGTATGTTTTACAGTGAAAACAATTCACTTTGACTTCACTACATCTATTACATTTATTTTTACACGATCAAACAATCTTCACTACGACTGAAAAGTTAAAAAGTTTTTTCTGTTTGGTTTAGGTTGTTTCCTTTAGCACGTTTACGTTGATATCC
The DNA here is from genome assembly GCA_015082035.1 of Chaenogobius annularis. Lineage (NCBI taxonomy): Eukaryota > Metazoa > Chordata > Actinopteri > Gobiiformes > Gobiidae > Chaenogobius > Chaenogobius annularis. Next base: position 220,707 of record BJKM01000258.1, read on the forward strand.
TGCTGAAGGTTTTGAGTCCTGACTTTGAGCAAACAAAAATTTACAAATAAAAAGTCTAAAAACATTGAGAAATGTATTGAGCAAAAAGAAGAATAATCAGTATTTCTTGCACCATGATTATTTGTCCAAGTATTCAAAAACACTCAAAGAAGTGTGAATGAAACAAAATCACCACGCAGATATGCCATGTTGTTGAGTGATGTCGCTGTGGTGGAGTATGTTAAGTTTAAGTTGTGTAAACGTTTTGGATCAGTAATGTAAGACAATAGATCAATACAGTACAAGAAAACCCAATCCCTTCCTGTACTATAAGTCTAAGGAGACTTCAATCGCATTATCACCGCTTCAATGGTGCAGTTGGCTCACCGTCTGGAATCCTTGCTGAACATCAATAGGAAAGAAATAAAATAAAGCACACTTAGCACGTATTTCTTGAGTCGTGTGCGTAGGAGAGAAAGGAGCAGCCCAATGTATGTCAACTCCCACGCACTGTCTGCCTTGGGAGAGGATGCAAACGAACGAAGCCAAAATGTTTGTCTGATTCGAAATAAAAGCAGATTGCCAGCCAGACGTGTGCAGGGGAGTATCAATTTGACATAGACATTAGAGATCCACTCCTACATACATAATGGCTGCTGCGATTTAACTGACTGAGTGTCTTGAAAACGACTATATTCAGACTATTTTCACAACGCATCAAACGTGCGCCAAAATGTTTCTGAAAAAGTCTTAGTTGAGGCTCAAGTATCACAAACGAATGGACCCTAAAATAACAACCAATGGAAGAACTATCACTTTATACTCTCCTTTAGGAAATTGGCTTGCTGTATGTTTCTTTCTCTTTGCGATATTATCCATTTATAGATTTATCGATCCCAAATGCCGAAATTGCTACTGCCATCTTTGAGGACGTAGACACTGTCCAGAAATGTATTAGTGTGGTCAGGAGGAACCAGTGGACTTACAGAAGTCTCTCCAGACTGTTTGCTTCAGGTAGCTAGCAGCTGGCTAATGCTAGTTTACATATTATTGTATGGCTATGCTAATAAATGTTAGCCAATTTGCAGACAGTTTTAAAGCCTAATTTCCAAAGTCCGTGCCCCAAAGGCTTTGAGGCTTGTGATGAGGAAAGCAGATGTAAATGTCCGCAACAGTTTTGTTGAGGCAAATTGTCACTGCTTTTAAGTGTCAATGACTCGCCAGTTTAGATAAGGATCAAAGCCATAACTTCTGTTTTCTTGAAGTCTCACCCTTTTCAGTTTATGTTGCTGTTTTATCCATCTCACAGCGGAGAGGCAGAAGCATGTGATGACGTCTTCAACAACTTCTTCCTTAACTGCTGACATGTGGAAATAGTGGAGTGGTTTTATGCTGTCATCACCTGTAGTCAAAATTGTGTGGCTTTTTTTGTTTGAGGCTGTGCGAACATGGGGACAATCTGTGATGACATTCGATGGGATAAATGCTACATGCTAGTGCTCTCAAAGCCACCAGTGCTCTTCCCAGTCGCACTAAAGGATGGGTCTATAGTTCACATTACGTCATAACTTTCTAGGATGCCTATACTTTAAAATGGAACTGGAGCAGGATTCGATGGTAAAACGTAATGTTTAACTGTCAGATTGCAGATTTGTTGAGTGGTTTTTTTGGTTCATGTGTGTGTAATTATCGTAACTATCACATGAAGATCAACTGGCATTAAGTTCTTCTCTGTCAGCATGGATATGTTCATTGAGTCAGACATAAAAAAAAAAAAAGGACCCAACAGAAACTTTACACATGTTGATCTTGAGCCTCCAGGTTTGTTTTGATACAATGTGTTTCTGTGATTGGTTAGTCCACCTGTCAATCATACCCGTCAGACTATTGCTTATTTTGTTGAATTTGGTTGTTTTGTTATCTCCCAAGTGAGCTCAACGGCACTTTCTTTTTTTATCTACATTTTTAATAGTCTTTAGAACAAGCATGAACAAAAACTTAATTCATAATAAACAAGTACTTGAATGATTCAGGATTAGTAACTACCTTCTAACCCTATCCCATGGTACCACTTTGTTTAGAAATTACAACACGGAAAACTGGCTCTTACAGTGTCACAATATCACTTTCCAAAATCTGAAAACCTCAAAAATGTCTTAATGAAGTCGAGGGAAATTGTGTAGTAGAGGGATATCTACCACAAACTTTTCTGCCCTGACATCCCACGACCACAATCTCATTACATCTACAAATACTTTAGCTGATTTTAGATTCAGAAAACTTTATCCATCCTTCTCTAATGTGTATAGTAAATTGTCTTGGATTTTCTTCAGTGAAACCCAAGCCGCCCTCTCATACGCATTGACCACAGCCTTGGCGCTGCGAGTCTGTGTGTGCCTCTCCAAACTGCTGTCCATTTCTCCATCAGTGGCGGCAGCTCGTGGTCATTCCATCCGTCACGCTGCAGATTTATGCGGCTGCCTTATGTTTGATGGCTTTATAAAGGCAGATGAAAGTGGTCTGGGCTGCTCAAACAGAGAGACAGAGGAGTTAGAACAAGACGTGGAATAAAAGCGAGGGGGAGGAACCACAGCCACGCCGTGTCATTACCCGAGTGCTGTGTTTCATCTGCCGCTAATGAAAATGGACAATTACTTAGGTGGGTTTTGTAATCGCATCGTATGAAGAAGAAGGAATCATACGAAATATGTTCTACAAAATTGGCACGGCTGACATGAAAAGCAGTCGGTGGGTAAAACCAGATTGACCCCATAGGCACTGTGTAGGGTCTCGGTGTATGGTTGCTGTTATTCTTACTTACTCTGGCAAGTGTCATTTAAGGAGTACCTGGAAACAAAGTTAGATCCCAGTTCCGACTAGTGCATAATATTGACCAGGAAAAACGTTTTACAAAAGAGCTAAGGAAGCCCTCTTTTCCAGCACTTTTTAGGGATTTGGAACTTTTCTGACTCATCAAAGTTCATTTCTGAAGTCCTCGAGGCAATTCATAAAGGTAAACTTTATTTGTTTATTTAAAAATTATAATATTGGGCCATTAGAATGCAACCTTAGACTTAATAAAGTGAGCGTTTCTATTAGTTTCTAACTTCACAACAGCTTCAAAAGCCAAGTCAAGGTGACTATTAGACTTGCAGCAGCTCCCTGTACACTTTATAAATAATGGGTAAAAATGAACCTGTTGAATGTTTGGCTAATCTAGTATGTTTTAATCCAGGCTATTTTATTTGTATAATGTCTGCTACTAACGTTAACTGCATTTGTCTCTGTATTATACTGTGATATTATCAGTCAAACCGCAGGCTTCTTCCGCCTCCATTTTGGCATTATATTGCGATACAGGCCCGGCGTCATTTATCGGTTTAAGAATCAACCACGTCATAATTCTGTGTCTCTGTGTTGCGAAGAAACTGGGAATGTGTAACGGAGGATGGTGGCAACTGTGAGGGAGGAAATGCAGGTCAGTTTTCAACAATGTCCCATTCTCTGGATTCGACCCATCCTTTCATAATAAAAGGTACAGAGCAGGACCCTCTTGCTGTGAGGCTGAGCTGCTAGTGCCGCCCACCACTGTGCCACCCATGTATTTATGTTTTACCTTCAGGGATTGGTTTAGAGCCTGTCGACGCATGGAATGAATTTCATTGCAGGTCCAAAAAAAATCCAACATTGTGATATTATTGATTATGATTATCTTTTTCAGAATTAATTGCCGATCTCACTGATTTAACTTTTGTCAGTTGACTGTGTTCAAAGATTAATTTCTTTCTTCCTTTCTTTTTTTAATTGGACACCTTTTTACCTCATCAAATTCTGCAACATGAACGCAACCTTTTTATGACTTTTATCAAATGGCTTTATTGATCGCGTTAATGCCCTGCTCTTACTGAAATATCGGAGCATGTGGACATTGGGATTATTTATGTCTAAAACTGTCAGGGGTCGCGTGTGCCCCCACTGTGGAATGTTGTTACCTAGCAACAAACGCACTGGCCCCACAGCATTGACCAGGGTTAACTTTTAAATCCAGAAATGACATGCTACCAAAGGCATCAGATTCACATAATAGTAATTCCCCATATCCGCCATGACACCATATCACAATGTCTTTATCAATATCATTCACGAATCAATGGACTCTCTCTATGCCTCTCCTCTCCTCTCGGTGGTCCTGCAGTCACATGATGCGCCGGGTAAATAACACACACAAAAAGAGTTATATGTACAATATATACAAGCGGCAAACAATATATACCATACATTGACATAAGTCATCTAGATACTACTTATGTAAGTAATAACCAAATGACAAAGTATTGTTGTTAGAGCTCATAGGTAAGAGCAGAAAACCCAAGACATAAAATCTGATACTGATGATACCTGAACTCACTCTTCCCTCCTCTGTGCATTTTCAAACTATCTCAATCTGGCATGTCTGACTTTATCTCCAAAATATCATGACATAAGTTTCGACACTAATGATCCATCTTCTGCATCTTCAGCTCTGCAACTCTGCCTTCTGTCTTTTTTATTTTACAGTAGTGTCTTTTAAACTTTTCACCCCAAGAACATGTTATTGGATTTCCAGGTATCACAGGGGCTAGACCAAGACTAAATAGACCGAACCAGGTTGTAATAGAGCAAACCTGACCAAGTCCGCATACATTAAACCAAAGAAGCAGCTTAATTGCAGTTATGTGCAATTACTGAAACATAAATTAAAACTAAAACTATTACTTGGACTGGAATTGTCAAAAACATTTGTCACCATCCGTCTACACTTGTCAAGCCCGAATGACAGCGCTGTAGATCCTGGTCGTGTGGATCAGTGAGTTGGTGTCTCGCTAGCTCTTAGCGTACAGTTTGATGTCATCCATGTAGAGGAAGTGACTGATCGTGGCCCCATTCCTGAGTCAGTATCCATAGCCAGTCTTGCTGACTATTTGGCTGAGGGGGTTCAGACCTATGCAGAACAGCAGGGGCGTCTCCTTGGTATATGCCACAATTTTGGAAGTGGCTTACCATTGGCTTCAAGGGTGGTTTTCCACAGCCTCATTAAGTTTACTATGAAGGCTCTTACAGTCCTGTTGATGTTGAACATCTCCAAGCATTCAGTGATCCATGTATGTGGCATGTATGAGTCATATGCTTTCTTGTAATCAATCCAGGCAGTACACAGATTGGTGTGTCAGGTTCTCTAGTCTTGAGCGACTGTTCTGTCAACCAGGAGTTGGTGTTTGGCTCCTCTGTTGTCTTTGCCGATGCCCTTCTGTGCTTTGCTCATGTATTGATTCATAAGCCCACTTATCTTAGCCGCGATGCCTGACATGAGCTTCCATGTTGCGGAGAGACAGGTTATTGACCGATAGTTGGATGGGACTGTGCCTTTGGAGGGATGCTTCAGGATCAGGATCGTACACCCTTCGGTTAGCCATTCAGGGTAAGTCCCAACCCATAGCAGCTGGTTCATATGTGCTGCCAGGCACTATGATAAGATAAGATAAGATAACCTTTATTTGTCCCACCATGGGGAAATTCCGTGCAGTGAGTTTCTTTAGTCAGTAGGCGTGTATCATGTCAGGGCCGGGTGCTGTCCAGTTTTTCATACCTGAGACTCTTTATATGATGTGTGCCACTATGATGGTAACAGGATTCTGTTCAAGGAAGTTGCTCTAGGTTCTCTTCTGCTGATGTGTATATCATTGGTCTCAGTGATGGTTGTGGTAGGGATCGCACTCAATGCTGTATTCACATCGTCCAGGAGACTTTCTGATGGCATTTCACTGAGCCGTCGTAACTGGTGTTGGGGTTGCCTTGGTTTCATTCTCACCATGATCTTATCTTACAGGTCAGTCGCTGCCTTGTTCAGCGTGATTGCACTCATTGGGGATTTTTACCCAATTTTTGCTTAGAAAGTTGCTGTTAGCGCCCTTCTGACCTGACGTTTGGACTCCCCCTTGCTGCAAAATTTGTGTTGTACCTCTAGTACTACTAGTTGTTTTTCCTGATTGTGGGTTTTGAAGTAACCATTCATCTCACATTCTGGCGGTTGTTGTTATCAATAGTTTTACAATAGCTTACTGTAGTTGTACATCTTCAAAGTATGTGTTTTAGGCTATACCATAAAAAATAAAAAAAAGGAGAGAGAGAAAGAGAGAGAGAGAGAGAGAGAGAGAGAGAAAGAAAAAGAGTAGTAGTATTCCAACAGAGCCTTGCTCTCGCATCTCGCCCATTTATGTCCTGTTACAGTAGTCCATTTGTCACCCACCTGCACACATTTTTGGGGAGAACAATCAAAAAGCCTGGAATAAATTAGTAGACATGAATGTTCTATCTTAAAATGCCAAAGGTACTTGGGTCTGCCCTTTTGGTCATTTCAATGTCTCCTGAGGAAAAGGGACAAGTGCCTGATCAGAGCAAGCTGTGTTCAGATAAACACTGGACCGTTGACAGGCGTAAGGCCCCTTTAAAAGATTTCTGCAGTCTTGTTTTATTTTTGTATTTGTATACATTTGTCTCACGGCACTTTGACTCCATATAGCAGCAGTCGTTCCAAATGTTTCAATTAAGTGGGTCATCCTCTTCTTCTCCTGAAAGAGCGTTTTGTGTTTCTGCACCCCTACATAGTTTTGGCTCCAGCTTTTCAGGGAGTCTGCAAACAATTTGAATACATGGGTCAGCAAAGAATGGATTGGAATGCTTTTGAATATAATTGTTTTTGGATGAAGGAATGACTGTTGTCCAATCATAATAATTACACAACAAAAAACAACATCTATGAATAATAAAGATGCACGTGTAACGTGGAGTGTGTAACACCTGCCTATCACCATGGAGATGTTACTGCTTTCAATGCTTTGTCTACCATGTTCCATTGTATGGCATTAAAAGTATTTATCCCCATGGAGACAAGCAGGTGATGCCGCCAGGAAAAGTTACAGGTCATATCTGTGTCGAGATGACCCCCTTTCACAAAAAGAATACGTGTTTTGTGTAAAAAAAAAAAGCAACATAAATAAGTTTAGTGTCATATCACATTGTGGAACATTCTATGCAATGCCATCTTCATATAGACAAGATGGTCTAACCCTCCACCTGAAAAGATATATAGTGCACCTTTAAATTAGACACTTAAAGTCCAACTTGGTGGCAGTGATAAGCTATGTCCGGTACATGTCATAACTTATGGATTCAGATATCAATCAATTTGGATATTGAACCCTCCACCCTCCAATATATTTTCCATATGTTTCTGGATGAATGAAAAATCTAAATGTATTGCTTTTTAAACTTCCTAAAGTCACACATGTTTGAAGGGTCACTTGGAAGTTAAATATGGGAATAAGAAATGTGACAACTAAAGTTTCCATTTCTCTGTTAGTTGGACTGCCCTCTGATTATGGAGTGATCTTGTGTAAGTGCTTGGACCAGTCTGCCTCCAACTTCCACATCTGCTCAGGAAACTCTGATGCTTCAATGAAAAAAAACCCCTTCAAAAAACAACTCTTCAAAGTAAATGACATCCCAAAGACCATCATCAGACACTATTCAAAATGCTGGGAAAATGAGCTTGGCATCATCAACTTTGCACTGGGTCATAGGACAAACATGTTCAAGTAGCATCCAGGACTTTTTAACTCTTATTAAAGGGGCTGTACCGGATTTTTATTTTTTATATAATAAAGTCAAATCTGTTTTGCCCAAGTAAAGGCTTTGGCCTCATGTGGGACTTTGGAATTTTACAATATTTATTCAATTTTGTCCAACATCTGATAAAAGGAAACTCTCAAGCTGCTTGATGTGTTGTACTTAAAAATAAAGCTGTAGCCCACTTATTTCCTGTTAAATCAACCATTCTGTGGGTCAGGCCCCAAAACCACAAATAAAAAAATACCCTAAAATAAACCAAACATCAATAGGACCTATATATACACATACTACTAAAACTAATATATAGTGAATTTTCTTTGAAAAAAGAAAACCCAACAAATGCTCAGTCGAGTGTGAATCAGACATCCCTCCAGACACCAGCTATATTCTGATTTCTCTTATACTCTGATATAAATCTGATTTCCTCTGTGTAGAGCTTGTTTCTACTTACATTTAAAGTAAATTAGACATCAGAATACAAAACTACACAGGGTAAGTTTCACAAAGACTTCAGTCAATTGTTTGTACTTGATCGGGGCTCATTTTAGTCAGTTATTTTAGGAAAAATAGGCCCTAAGCCCTAAGGACATTGTAAAAGCAACTCTTGGGGTTGAAATGAGACTGCTGTGTGCTGTTTGCATACGATTATGCTTTTGTCTCAGCAGAGCAAGAAGTTGTTGTTGTTGTGTTACTTTTAATGATGGTTGGCAGTCAACTGGAAAGGTGCATTTACCGCCACCTACTGTAGCAATCCGTCTTCAAAATATGTGTTTTACAGAACAAAAATAAAGGAGCGCGAGAAAGAAAGAGAAAGCGAGAGAGAAAGCAGAGAGAAGGAGAGAGAGGAGAGAACACTGTTACCCTGCTAATGTTTGTTAGCATTACCCTAAACAAACAAAAACCGTGACAGTAAACTCTGCTCTGGTCTCTGAAAGAAAAACGCTGATAAACGCATCACAGGGAAATCTTTGGATGCTTGAAATGCATTAGGTAAGTGAGCAATACATTTGGAGCGATGCAGACTGTTTAAACTGAGGTCGTCCTGTTTTTCACGTTAAAAGGTAAAGCAACTAAAGTTCACACACATTTTAATCAACTCCAGGAGCAAAAATGTATTTGAGAGAGCGCTGACTTGTCACACACATTGGACGCTACATCGAGACTAGGACTTGACCAGGATATGACTATGACCAAACCAAGTCTACATCAACCACCAAACCCGGACTAAACTAGATTGCAAAAGTGTGTGTGCTGCTTTATAGTCTCCCTAAGTATTGCACAGGTAAACCAAAAAGCATTCTTAACTTTTCTCAAACAGGCAATATGTTTTATGTTGCATTATTGTTGCTTCACAAACTTTATTAATGAAAGTACTATTCCGTCACCTGCCACTAGATGAAGTTCTGCCTCACAAGCGGACATCAGCGCAGCAGAAAAGGTAGACAAATTGACGAAACAAATGACTATGGTGATTTTGAAGTGTTTATCGACCTTGTCTCATCCAACTCTGTCAAATCATTTCACATAAGTGTCTGTGTGTCCTACAAAAGTGAGCTATACAACTTGTGTTCATATAATAGATCCATGCTGCTGAAAACAAAATCCCAAAACATTGTTCTATTTGAGCCTATGTCCATGTGATTCCAGTGGTAATGGTCATTCAGCTGTATGTGGTTCAGACATTGAGAACAAAACTAAGAAAGACCATCTGTCTCATCACGTTAGGCTTGTGTTTCAAATTTAAATCTGCCAATTAGGGATGTGTGTTGCTAACCCTCGCAGCTTGAGGTTAGGTGAGAAAGTTTGCTCTTCTCATAGTTTAATTCATGCTCAGTTTTGTAAATTGCTTAAATGTTCTCTCATTGCTTGCCATTTCCTGCCATGAAACCTCTTTCCACAGTATGGCAAGCACATATTTATTTTTGGGGGGTTTTTATTGCTCAGAAATACCTTGAAAAACATGTTTTCTGAATGCCTCTCTAAAGATCTGACCTGTAAATTGGCCTGGTGGTTTCCGTGGAGTTAGATACATTTGATGCTATGAAACAGTCTAAGCCAAAGCATCTCCATCGGGACAAACAGTTCAATATTACACCACAAGAATAAAAGTGAATGCTCTGTACAAAAATACAGCTGTAGTCCTGAGAATGGTGGCAGAGTGGTTAGCTCATTTCTCATGGCAAAAAATACATTCTACATTGGAAAGTCTAACTTCCACCTGCTTTTTCTAGAATGTTCCGCTGTATAGTTTTAGAATGATTTTATTACTGTGGAGACAACCAGATGACACTACAAGGCGTGTTACCAGTCAGATCTGTGGAGAGCCAAGAATACTTAAGTTTTAGCAATAAACATTTGAATTGATTTGAATTTAATTGAAAGTACCAGACCAAAAAAAGTCACCTCCTGGATCTGGGGTTGTTGCAGTTGGTCAGGTCTAGGTTCTGGTTAGGTCTAGGTTCAGCGACACTATGTGCCGAAAGAATGAGATCAGCTGAACCTGAACATCCAGAATAAGTGGATTAACGGGACAACGCCAGGATTCATGGGGCTCACATTGTGAAAGGGTGGTTCAGGGAGCATGAGACATAAATTTCACACATGGATTGGCCACCACAGACTCCAGATTTTGACCCCATGGATAATCTTTGGGATGAGCTGGAGAAGGCTTTGCGCAGTGGTCTCACTCTCCCATCATCAATACAAAATCTTGGTGACTTCTGTGACCCTTTGACATTGCAGACATTTTTTGATCAGGCAGTGTAGGTAATTTAAATACTGTGGCAGACCCCCATCAGCAAAGTTACATAGTGCACCTTTAAAGTAATTCACTTGCTTGTATGATTTTTTTGAACCTCTAAGAAACGTCTGTACGCGATGTAGTTCCTCTGTTGGTGGTTTTACTCTGTCTCATTTAAATATAGCCCAATTTAAACCCATGAAAAATGCATGTCAGAAGTCAGCCGGGGGAATGAAACTTTGATGTGCCTGCCTTCATTTGGAGATATAGGGCTACAGTATGGGCTTTAACGTCTGCACTGTTACACAAGGTTGACGTGCAGCTCACAAGGAGTTTGAAGGGCAACACAATACACACGCGCACACACACACACAAACTCCCTGAGCCTTTCTTCCTCTACAGTTCGATGAGTCATCCCACCCAGGGACAGCCGAGTGGAGGAGAGAGGGGGAGAGAGAGCGGCGGGAAAGGGGGAGAGTCGAGAGAGCCGTGTTCGGTCTACACATGTGCCATCAACTATTTCCTTTGCTGACCTTTCGTTTCAATGCTATGCTAATGGGATTGTAAAAGTTACTCTCAACCGTGAATTGGTTATGCGCCGTGGTGTGGCATTTAAAAAGTGCAGGTAATGGACAGTAGGGGGAGCAGTGGCTAGTGTGCCAAGAATCATTACAACGGGAAAGGAATGATGTTCAACAAGTGACAGCAAACAACTCGTCAGGAAATTAGTATGATATGGGTATTTGTGAACGTGCACAGGATTCTTCAGCAGTTCAAGACTTCATTTAGTTCAATTCATCTTATTTTTTTGTATTTTTTGTGATTTTTAATGTCAGGACTAATGCTGTGTTCTTGTTGTTTCTGCGTTTCAGCGGTTTGTGCATGGACTATAATGACTCAAATCAAACAATAATAACAATAATTATTATTATATTAATAATAATAATCAAACAATAAAACCCAAGAAGGAGCTCCAATCAAACATCTCTACCAAATGACTACTCCAACGCATAAAAGTATTGCTCTTGGTTTTGTGGCTGATCAGGACCACAGAAACTGACTCGAGCAGCTCTCACACCTGCTGTTTTGTCTCTTGCAAGTCTGTCTTTGTGACTCAACTCCTTTACTTGTGGTACAAGCGAAGCCCCCGAACTTCCCTGGGCGTCCTGTATCAGACACTTCACACTGGCGTCCCACCGCCCGGCCGCATCCAAATCCCTCATTCTCTCATGTCTTTATCTGGAGGCGTGCGGGTATTCGAGGAGTCCTGAGGAGCTGAGGCTGTTGTCATGAGAGGTTATTATGCTCTTCTGAAGGAGCCACTGTAGCGCTGGAGGATAACGCTGGAGTGCACGGTAAATATAGCTGTATTGTATTTGTGGAGTGGGCTGTTGGTACTGCTGACTGCTGCAAAGAACACAGCTTTTGAACAGTCAGGTCCCACGTGCCCACGGAACGTCACCTGACCAACTGTGAGCTATCCATCATATTGACAGGAAAGGTGTGGGCAAAAATGAATGCAGTTTTCTCATTATAACTAACATTAAGTATCACTTTCTTCTCTTAAAGTCCATATAGACCTGGTTTAGTTCTGCTCAAGTTCACCATGAAGTCTGCATTTGCGATCTTGTTCCCATAAATTTGCCTCTTCTTTCTATTAACCTTTTTTTCCTCCACATTCAGATCTCTGTTAATTGTCTATATGTATCTTATGGTTTCAAATGATTTTAAATGGGAAATTCTTTGTTTCTATTTTAGGTGTATCGCAGCCCGATATTCGCTGCTTTAAGTGCAAAACAGTTTTTGATGCGGAACTTGAAGGACAAAAGTTTTGAAAGTTTAAAAATCACTGAAGCCGATACATTTAAAATCTGCACAAGGAGGTCAGCTCTTTCGGGAGAGTCTGAGGGTACTTATGTGAAGGGAGCAAAATGCATAGAAAGAGTGATATGGATGACTGACTGATGAGACTGCTTAGAAAAAAGTTTGCCTGACCAGCCAGTCCTTTCTATGTTCTGTTTGATTGCAGAAGGATCTGGAACCAGACCATAAAGTGCGTCAAACAACATGTCCTTATACACAGCCAGTAATTTGTAGTACGTGCCTCTCAAACGGGGCGGACAGACTATTCTCGCGTCTTTGAGGACAAAATCTATAACGTCTTTTACCTCAAGAGTTAAGTGCTTCGCTTGTTGATTCTGTACAAATCGGCACTTCTTTTCTCAGTCCTCACTCTTATATGCCCATGTCCAAATATTGCATCTCCAAAATAAAAAATAAAAGTTTATTCACTGCTCCCCTTAAGTCTGGAGTCTGCATTTTTCATATTCTTTTTTTTATTCAGAATTATTTAGTCAATATATATTATGATTGTTTCATTCAGTATTAAAATAAAACATAATATTCAGATCATACGTTGACATTTTATGAAATGTAAACTTCAATAACGATCTAAAACGACCAAATAAGGTAAACGGGTCCATTTACTTCCTGCTCAAAACTATACGTCCTCACATTTCACCGTAGTCATTCAGCAGTGGATTTTCATTTACCAGAGTCAGATTATTTGTATTTTTTTGACAGCGTGAAATGGGGAGCGACGAGGCCGTGACATTCAGCAAACGATCGAGGCGCGCAAGCGATCCCATGACACCGAGGTGTCAACAACCACAAATGTGCAACGCCACTGGACCACCGCTGAGCACGGGTCTGATTTTTTTGGGGTGGCGATAGGTGAAAACTGACATTTTCTGAAACTCAATTGCAGAACAATACAGGATTCTTAAAACATGCATGAATTAATTTAAGAACAATTTGGACCAAAACAATGAGGAGGAAACACATTGTCAACTTGTCTGGTTTTCTCACTGCTTCTCTTAATATGTTAAAGCATTTCCAAACTTAATGATAGCCACTGGATATTCATATTCATTTAGTAATAGCAGAAACAGCGTTAAATGTAATAGAGTGCAGGACTGTATTAGCTGTAAATAATCTCCTAAATGAGCCCCAATCTCAAAGTAAATGCCCCTTAACAGTAGCATATATCAGCTAATGGATTCACGCTCTCAAAAGATCAATGTCTTATCAGTGTGTATGGCGTGGTACCTTGCAATTTTATGTGGCGAATGACCGTATTTCAACTTTATGTTTCCCGCTTTTGATCATTTTTAAGCATTTTCATTTTGCCCCTTCTGGAACAGCAGCAGGAGCCGAGGTGCTGCTAGATTGCCTGATGGAGGGAACGCGCAGGTGTGGGTCCGTGTGTGCTGGTCTCCAAGGGCGACACTTCCAAAATAATGCCAAAAAAAAGTATGAAACAAGTCAGGACAAGAGCTCATGGTGGGCTGAGAAATTCAAAACCTGTTTTAAATTAAATGGGAAAGCGGTGTTAATTATTGCAAGCGCCTGCTGAGCCCCAAGACCAAAATAAATCACAGAGGTTCTGGATTATTTGTCACAACTTACTTTTAAACGGGTCATTTACGGCACCATAAAACCTGTAAATTTGTTTGATTACGATGAGCACAGAGGGGGAACAATCTGAGAATATACTCTTTTTAAGAATTTAAGTCACTCTGTCGTTGAGTCCTTGGGCGGGACAAAGACAAATCTCTGAGCAAAGGATTGATTGGTGGTGTTGGAGTCGCTGTTGGCGCAGATGGCAGCCAGTTTACTGTCAGCCCCGGGGCAGCTCTGGCTCATAAGGTTTAGCTTACCGCCATCAAATTTGGAGAGGTATTGCATGCAAGTCATAATAATATCATCTAAGCTCTTTTTCATTGCATTAGTCAGTCACTCTATGGTGGCATTCTGTTGTCCTAGCTGCCCTGGGGTAGACTGATGGAAGCGAGGCTGTTGAACTGTGCTGCTCCAACCACCACCAATCATTCACACACCGCAGTCACACTAGGCAAGGCATGCTTAACTTCCAAGATTACGAGATCGGGCATTTACAAGATGGCATAGATGGGAAAAGGGCTACACAGAAATGCTTTGAGGAGCTTGTAAAATGCATTATAAATCAACAAAACTGAGACTTAATTTGTCCAGCTGAATAAGTCAAGAGATACTATTGTATGTGGTTGAAATAAGCCTTGAAATGTGGGAAACAAATGGTACTTTTGTGAATGAACATTATTTTAAAAGATGGCAGAAAGATTTTTCTTTATAAATAAAATGTATCTATTTATAGAGTAAGTCCTGAACACAATTTGATTCTGTGCAGTGGAGGAAGGGCAGTGGAGAAAGAGGCCTGTCTGTATTACTGACCTAAAAACCCACTGACATTATTATATCTTAATAATGCATGTGGCCATGAGCAAAATATTTACTAGCGCTGGTTTTCAGACGACTTCACAACCTTCTAGTCCTGTACTTTCACTGAGCTGGAGCCAATCTAAACAGTTAGTGTGGTTGGATAAATATAGTGAGATAATGAAGCGTGTCAATACTAGATTACATTGGTGGATTTAAATGTTTTCTTTTTTTTTCTTGAAAATACGGCTACTGTCTGACCTTGTTTGACATTCTAAAATCTGTAAGCAACCATTCTCTGCCACTGTAGCACACTGCTAATCTTAATTTTATCTCTCAAAATGTAAAAACACCAGTCTGTAATCGACCTCTTTTTTCCCTTATTGAATGGAGGTTAAGTTCCTCAGTGATTGCGCTGTGTAAACTCCTGGCAGGGATGGACACGTGGACACAGCCCGCCGTGAGCACACACAGAGCTGGTGCTTAGGCCGCCGCTGGGAGCTGCCATGCCCAGAATGGGAGCCTCTTGGCGGGGGACGCTGTTAAGACACGCTGGGTCAAGATCGTCCAGCCTTGAGCCCTGTGCTTAGCTGAGGAGAGAGAGGGGGCTGTACACTTAGCCAGCCGCAACACACTCAAGGGTTTTGTGTTAAAAGGCTGAGATTTAGGAGAGATTTGTTTTCAATTCTTACACTGTAAAAAACACATATCTACATTAGTGTCGGTGTAATCCCTCATTCGTCCAGGAGTGTTCCATTGTAGAAAAAGATTCAGTTGTAGTCATCTGGACTCTTAAACAGAGTCCAGATGACTACAACTGAATCTTTTTCTACTATCTACATTAGTGTTTATGTTTTCCTGTATTTGTTTAAATATATTATTTTAGTCATATTATTTAAAGCTAAATTAATGGTTAGTGTTGTATTATGTTTAATGCCTTTTTTCCCCACTTAATTAGGTTAAGTGAGCAAGTAAACGTCATTTATTAAGCTTTTTTCACAGATAAAAATCATAAAAGGCTTTACATAGAGACAGCACACCAAACTACAGCAACAAAAAGTAAAATAAGACAAGAATACAAAAAGTCCCATCCATCTTCTTCCGTTTATCTGAGGCCGAGTCGCGGGGACAGCCGTCTAAGCAGGAACTCCCAGACTTCCCTGACCCCAGACACTTCCACCAACTCCTCCGGAGGGATCCCGAGGCATTCCCAGACCAGCCAAGAGGCATGCCCGGAACACCTCGCCAGGGAGGCTCCCAAGTGGCCTCCGGAACAGAGGCCTGATCCACCTCAGCTGGCTCCTCTTGATGTGGAGGAGCAGCAGCTCTACTCTGAGCTCCTCACCCTGTCGCTAAGGGAGTGCTCAGCCACCCTGCGGAGGTTGAAAGCCTTCTCCAGATCCACAAAGCACATGTGGACAGGTTGGCAAACTCCCATGAACCCTTGAGCACCCGATGGAGAGTATAGAGCTGGTCCAGTGTTCCACGACCAGGATGAAAACCACTCTGCTCCTCCTGAATCAGAGGTTCAACTATTGATTGGATTCTCCTCTCCAGTACTATGGAATAGACCTTACTGGGGAGGCTGAAGAGTGTAATCATTCTGTCTGTGAAAGAAGTCCCAGTCAACCAAATGATTTTCAAAACAAAAGTGTCTCCTTATGCAAATTATTAAATTACTTTCCAATCTTCAGTTCAGTTCTGCAGCTAAAACAAAACTGAGGCTGGACAAAATGATGCCCAGGACCAGGACTTTCTACATTTGTGATTCTTGTGCCACTTCCTTTTTTCAAAGATATGAATCAATCAGGAACAGAGTCAAGTAAAATCTTAGTCCTGTGTTTAGGGAGGAATGAATTGTTGGAAAGAACAGTCATCTAAAGTACAATGGACATACCACCATGAGCTTTCTCTCAGACACATGTGACTAACAACAAGTTCACCCGCTCTCCTTTTCTTTTCTCCCTCTTCTAACTTGAGCTGAATCGTCGGCTTGTCAGACTGGAGGCAAAGACGACACAGAGGAAATAAGGCAGTGAAAAGTGGGAAAAACACACAGAAGAGATGGAAGCAGGGATCGGAAATAAAGCTGCGTTTGATTGACAGGCGATACGTCTGCCTTTAGCCTGTCACACATGAGTGCTGACCCACCCCACTGCCCCGCTAAGACCCGCAAGCAGACAGGCCGAGAAGCAACTCCATTCACGGCATCGTATCACTGACAGTCAACGTCAGAACTCACATTTCTATATTACTGGGGAGTGGAAAACTTTTACATATTGTCACATGAATACTATTACAATGAATAGTTCGGAGCAGCGGAAGCACCAGCCACCTCAGTCTTCTGCCCTTCACTTCCAACAGTGTCTGGGTCCTGGGGGAAGTTATTTTTCCTGTACAAATCAAAGCAGCACTGATGTCTCTTTACCTGAGGAAAGCCAGATTGTAATAACACTTAATAATTGTTAGCTCGGCAATATGGATCTGGAATAGCACCTGTTGAAATCTTTCAGGAAGAGGAAAGTCTTTCATCAGAGTTTTCACCAATCAGAGCAGCCAACTGACTACAACAATGTAGTTTTTGGCTAAATGAATGTATAGTATCCATAGATAGACAGTATGTGGAAGTGGACAGTGCTAATCTGCTAGGCACCGAATCCAAATAGGAAGTGAGCATGGCTCGGATTTCCAATGAGGAAACTTTGCTCCACATTAGCCGCTACAAACTGCTAGCCTTGATTGCCTTCAATTGGCTGGACCCAAATAGTGTGACGACACTACATCCAGTTCTACACAATCTATGGTAGAGTCATACCTTCTGTTTTTCACCCTACCTTGCTAGCAATTATTAATAAAATGTTTTGTTTGAAAATATGTGTGCCAAAAGCGGTTTCATACAAATCAGCTGGGAGCGGTGAGTTTGACAATTCAAACCTTGTGACAATTCAGCTTGAGGCATTTATTTATGTCCCTACATTTACTGATGTATCATTTCACACACCAGTGAGTTTCAGGTAAAAATAACCATCACCATGATATGTGCTACAGTATTACATAAACTACCATCAAAAGAGCCATTTTACATTGGTTAACTTGAATCTACACCTTGAATTTAAGAATTATACTATTTTGTACTCCACGTTAACGCAATGAAAGTTGTTCGAGACATTTTTGCAAGTTTTATTATTCTATCAAGTGCTTTCCTCTATTTCCAACCATTCCAATGCTACAGGATAAAGCATTATTGACGAATGCAAGTTACACTCGCGTTTGTGGTCTTAACATCCATTCAAGGCCATACCTTTCAACCATTCTCGTCACCGTCTCTGCTCCTGTTCCTTGCCATGTTTTTGTTTGCAGATAAGATTTCACTGAAGTTTGGGAGACATCTTGCTATTCGCTCTGTCACTTTAGCTTAGCGCTCCCCTCAAGGCTGGCTGCACAAGAACTCAAGGCCTCAGCACTAATAACAGGCCCATGCGAGACAGCGGCAGGATCGTAAACACTCACCACAATTCTCTTTGATCCTTATCAGACAAAACACTTTCCCTGGCCACGCTTCCATCTTTGAGCGGGCGGCGGGGAGTGAACGGCGATTTCCTCCAACTATAAATTAAAGACAAGGCTTCGAATTGCCCGACTGAGGGTTTTGAACAAATCTTTGCAGACTGGAAGATTCTGTGGCTCAAAAATGTGCAGTAAAGAAAAAACAAACTGTATTTAGTCGGACTAATCCTCATGCTATTGTGACGTGTTGGTGAAGAAAAAAAAGATGTAGAGGCTGAGATTTTGTATAAAATAAACAGTTAAGTTTTAAAAAATGACAGCTTTACCAGTTTCTCCACATCTTTGACTGATGGCGTATTGCACTGAATCTTAGTGAGTGACAACAGGATTTCAGACTTATTCAGCATCTATAAATAAAACTGTACATACCTTGTTGTTTGTTTGCTTGTTATAGACGCTGGGTTTATGGTTAGCTCGTCTTCTAAAGGATTATTAAGGCATAAAAACACATTTAGACAGACAATAACATTAAAATTCCCACTTTATCCACATGAACTTAAAGGTGCACTATGTAATTTATCTGATGGACCGTCCACGACCGGTCTGTCTCCATGGAGATTGTTTTGCTTTGCCTGGATTGTAATGTATCTTAATGGAAATGTCTTGCATTTTTTCAGTTACAGGTATCTTTATTACACATGCATTCTCACTTAGGGTGGGCTCGCCGCTCCACAAATCTGACCTGTAACTTCACCTCCATGTCTCCATGGAGATAGATAACTTTAATACCCTACTGTGGAACATTTAAGATAAAGCATTAAGACATATCGCGACAAGCAGGTGGCGGACCCTCCATCGCAAATGTTAATGCGCCTTTTGTTGAAGTAATTCAAATAGAGTTCAAAGTTATGTAGTGATTAGTTACAAATAGTTAGATTAGTATAGTATGTGGAACTCTTCAAAATATGTCTTATCTTTGGCTTTCTCCTTTCTCTCGAGCCCCTTGATTTCACATTTCCATTTTTTAAGAATTGTTTCACTTAGGAACATAAAGTAAACTTAAATTTAGTAAAGAAAGAAAATAATGAACACTCGGACTGAAATATTTATTAAAAATATATAAATTATACAAATTTAAAATCAGTACATTAAATTCTATAAATGTACTAAAAATATGGACAGCCACTATACCAATTATTATCTTCTTTTTAATGGGAAAGAAATGGTCCTTTTATTTTGACTGATGAAGAATGGGAATGGGACTAAATATCTATTGTTCTTTCTCTGGTCTTATTATTATTATTTTTTTTTTACTGTATTTGTTTTTCATGTTCTATAAAATGTGAAAAAAAGAAGGGAACTTATGCTCTAATTCAAAATAAAATGAATAAGTAATAATAATAGACAAGAGACGAGACTGAATCTACAAGAACAATATGAGGCAAGATTTTTACATAATTTTAAATCATGATTGTGCGATTCGGATCATTTTATTTTTATTGTTTTAATTTAACATTTTTGCTGTCAATGTAAGATAAAATAAGAGAAGATTAGAACGTTTACTTGCCTCCACAATGGGAATGAGAATGTCCAGGAGAATAGAAATATGCAATAAAAATTCAAGATAAATAAATAAAAATGACATTTTGACTTTAATCTGTCACAACATTGTACAAGTAGAGCAAAACGCATAAAGCTATGACACTATTATATCCAGTAAATGGCTCAGATCACGGTTATATGGACTGTAAGTATTTGTAGAAGTGTTTTTAATAACTGCAGCTTTTCTTTAAATGTAACTGACGAGCGTTTAAACCTTTTTTGTCCAAGCCAAATGTAAACACAGAGAAAAACAATCTCACAAGATCATTTTCCTCATGTTTTTGTGGCACGAGATCTTGTCCCATTCCTAATGTACACACTGAGTCATTTAAAGAGCATTGCAATGTAAACCTGACACAATCCTGTTTGTACATTCAGCCCTCGTCTTCTCTTTTCCCCTCTTTTCACCTTTCTAGAGTTGCCCATTAGTTGTGAGACTTGGACCCTCTCTGGCCTCCTGAAAAGCCTCCTGTCCTTCACTTTCACAGAGCCGGAGCCCATAATGATCGCATGGCTGTCTCCCATTGGCGGGCCGTTGCCATGGGTAACCTGATGACGCTCTGAAGGAGAGCCGGGCGAGCGCGGGAGGGGTGAGGGAGCCAGGAGCAGCACTGGAGATCATCTACGAACCAGCGAGAACCTCACTCTGCTGCATGGCTTTTAGTGCTTGTTGTAATAGTTTTTCACGTATCCAAAGCGATTCAGAAGGTACAGAACTTGATTTTGGTTTTGACAAGGTAACGTCATGACCATGAATGTGTTTCCGGTCAAATGGCCAAGTCACACAAAAATATGATTGTGTCAGACGATAACCAACAGTATGTACCAGCACTGAAATAATTTTAAGTGACTGTCAATATAAAGTCAATTCTAAAGCAACAACTAATTTTGAAATGGATGAAACAAGTCTAATAAAACAATTCATAGTTTATAGTCATTTGTCATCATAACACAAGGAAAATCTAACTATTACCCACTAAATAAAAGCTGATAGACAATCAGCAAATATCTAAATTATATATCATATATATTTTAAATTCACCCTTTCTTCTGTCAGACTTTAAACTTTCTCTCAGTTTTTGTTTCAGGTTCAGTAATTACAGCGATATTAACCGAAATCAGGTCAAAAGCAGTTTAAAGGGAAATTTTGCCCCTGAGATTGCATTTTCATCTTGTAAACTGCTGTACTTCCAACTGGCAAAAAAGCTGTCCAAAATACAGTAGTTCCAGGTAGACATTGCCCTCCGCCGCTACATAAAAGTATGATTTACGACATGTGCGCGTAGGTCAGACGGAGCAGGTTTAATGACACTGAAGTAAATGTCCCCTGCCTCAGCTGCATGTAATGTAATGTCTCCTGCACCCTTCGCGTGGCTCAGCGCCTCTGCTGCCCCGCGCTGCTGTTGCCATAGTAACCACTTGGGTACAAAACAAGTTGCTGAGGAGGAGAAAAAAGGAGGGAAGACATTGAAGCCTCGGGGATGTTAACTGCAGGTCTCAATGAGATGATTAGATGAGTGGTGGTTGTCTAGGTTATTTTATATTTAAGGGATGCATTAAGTGAAAGATTGTTGGCGCGCTGCAGATACCATCAATCAGTGTAAGGCTGCAATGGACGTGCAGCACATCAGAGCTATACGCCAGTACGGACTATAAATGTGTGGGATTTTATGGACAAAACTGCATCTTTATAATGTTTTATTATGGCGTGCTGCTTTTAGCGTATACTTGCCAATGCCTGCATGAAAACACACTTAGCTTTCAGGAAATGTGGGTGAGAACAGCCACGTTTCCACCGGCCTTCGTCTTTGACTGGTTCACTTTGGAGCATTTTAACGAGCGTTCAGACCGCAGCGTCAAAGCGTCCAGCTCACATTCAAAGTCTATGTGGACACGCGTCCTGGGCATCCAGCGTTTTTGTGGCGCGTTTGGAGCGTTTTTGCGGTACAAATCCTGCATTTTGAGCGTCGGACACGGCGCATTGCGGGCGTTTGAGCGTTGGACGCTCTGGATGTGCGGCCAGAGCGGCCAAAGCGTCCAACGCAGAAAAGTTGGACAAAGCTGAACATTTTAGCAGCAGACGCTGTACAGCAACCAATCAGAGCTCACGCTCCAGTGACGTACCTACGCACGGAAAAAGGACCAAAACAAACCCCAGCTCTTGGAGCAAATAATGAGATTCACTAAACACTGCTCACCTCTGAAGTATCTGAGGGACCCAGACAAGCCGCCGAGCCGATCGCCTTCGTTTTTGGACTTTGTAAAGTAAATACACAAAATCCACTTCCTCAACCTGAGGACAGCAACACCGGGAAACACAACTACTCCTTCACTGCGCATGTGCGCTGGACGCCTCGGACGCGCGTCTGCCGGTGAGTCCAGGGCCATGGTCCAGGGCGTCTGCCTTGAAATGTACAGGCGTCCAACTCGGGCGTCAAGCGTTCTGAAGGCAGCTTTAGAATTCTTCTGCAGTGTTTCTGTGCACAGGTCCTGGCTCGTCACTGACGTCACCCAAACATAACTAATAAAATCTACATTATACCTGAGTTATACTTTGTCTTCATGTGGCCGATCTTAGCAAGTCACAAAAATAAGCATTTCAAAGTCTGTAGCGCTGTAAGACGTGGCTAAAGCGAGAGGAAACAAGAAACAATTTTCGGTTTATACTCAGTATTTTCTGTATTTCTTTAACTTATCTGCGTATCTACAACGCACTTTCACGTATTTTTATGGAAAGCATTGGCTTTGGATAGTGTTTGATGGATTTTGACTTGGAAATGATATTTTGGACCTGGCGCCGAGTGCAGAGCGTCGATAAACAGGAAACAACTGATGCTAAGGTGAGCTAGCTTTGTTCAGTCTGTCCACGCTGGAAATGTTTAAACAGGCAGGTACGGTTGACTTATGTCAGGGGAGACATCACTGATCCCGTCCAAAGTGTGCCAATGGAAACGTGCCTCATCAGACGTGTCGCTGTAGGATTCTAAAGTAACCTTTTGTGTATGTTTTATGTTGCTATGAGATACAAGAAAATCTGCTGCTTCTGCACTCTTCACATACTCAAAACACACATAACATTACCTATTGCTAAAATGCAAATCAGCGTGAAAATAGATTTTGAAAAACAGGAAAATATTGAGTGTGGGCAAATTCTAATTATTTTTCTTTGCAGAGCCAAATCTAAAAATAATTTGCTGGCAGAAAGCAGTACAAACCCAGTCTCCAGAGCAGTATTCAATTGGATGTGTTGTTTTCATAAAATGTTTAGAACTTAACCAACAAAAGTCCTTAAGCAGAATACATTCAAGCCAATATGCAGTTAATGGTAGATCTACTGTTGTTTACTGTAGCAGGTTCATGTTAATGCAGGAAAAAGTGTCCCTTCTTTTATTGGATGACCTTCAAACAAGGGTCTACATTTTATAAAGGCAGACCAAATACAAATTTTGGAATTTTTGGAAACATCATGACCTCACGACCAAACATTTTGTTGTGAGACAGACCTCAACAAGAAGTTCTAATCCCGAATAAAGGTGTGATGGAACGGTCAAACTTCTGGCAATTGAATAATAATAGTGTTTAAGTTGCAGTGTTAACCACCAGTCTGTGTCCCTCTGCTTTTACATGGTTTAAAATGTGGCCCTCGCTGAAATAAGTTTGGACACGGCTGCTGTAATCTCGGCCGACTAAAGACATTCCCTTCTGATTGATTTCGCTGGAATGTTTTCAGTATCTGAGCATAAATCTGACCCAAACTACACTCATGAGACTTCACAGGGGAGTTCATGCAAAAAATAAGGCTTAAGGTTGAGAGGGAAAAAAAATGGATCCATCCTTCAATGCAGCTGGTGCAACCTGTCAGGAGCAGATCCAGATCTTGTGCTAGTCTTTGTCAGGACCTCAGCTGGGGGATATTTCCTATGGTACATGTTTTGGGTTGATGGGGGAAAGCGGAGAAGAAGCCCACCCGGACACGGGAAGAAACATGCTAACTCCGCACAGAAAGGCCCGGGATCGAACCCTCAATGTCCTTGCTGTGAGGCGAGAGTG
The DNA here is from genome assembly GCA_015082035.1 of Chaenogobius annularis. Lineage (NCBI taxonomy): Eukaryota > Metazoa > Chordata > Actinopteri > Gobiiformes > Gobiidae > Chaenogobius > Chaenogobius annularis. Next base: position 244,510 of record BJKM01000258.1, read on the forward strand.
CACAGCCACCAGCACCAGCACATTATTTGTACAAGTACATTGAAGATCAAACTCAATGCCTTCTCCTTATTGTTCTATAAAATCCGTATCATCTAAATACAATAATGAAGTCGACCAATATAAATGTGCAACCAAGACGCCATTAACCAATTAATCGACTGACCAACTAAACTGCATTCAAATGATTTCATGTGCACTTTCAATAGCTCTCAGCTGGGTTTTGGATCAGGTTCAGATTCGGGTGGGTTTTATTGATTCCCTTAGGAACCAGTGATCCAGCAAATCATGAGTTTAATAACTGTTTCCTGTCAGTTTGCGCGATCTGCTCGGCGTCACACACGATCTCTGCGTGCGCCTTCCGAACACAACACAGCAGCATTCTTTCAGTGGAAGCGGGCCGACGTTAGGACCCAGGGCGCGCGCCGGGGGAAGTCCTCAGTCCTCTGCTGCTGGCGGGGCAAGGCACGCAGCGCGCACACGCACTCGCTCTCACGCACACCGTAGCTCATCCCCGACGCAAGAGCGAGAGAGAGAGAGAGAGAGAGAGAGAGAGAGAGAGAGAGAGAGAGAAAGAGGAGAAAGGGGGGGGAGAGACCATAGGAACGCAGCGGCGGCGGAGACTCGTGCTTCTGCGTGTGGTGGTGCGCGCGCGTCGTCGTCCCGTGCGTTCGTGCGTTTGCGTGGAGGTACGTAGGCTCGGCGCTCGCCGCGGTTGCTGTTAGAAACGACTGACTGGCGGGGTTGGATATGGAGGCTCCGGGAATCGCTGCTGCTGCTGGGAAGTGATCGAGCAGGCGACTGAAGACTGAAGAAGACTGAAGATTTACGCGAGAGAGGAGCAGGACGTTTACGGAGCGATTTGGGAACGGAAACACGGGCGGAAGGAGGCGAGAGAAGTCCGAGAGAAGGGGCTCGTCTGAAGATATTCTAAGGTGACTTTATGGCTTTTGGTTGAACGCCTGTGTGCGGATTAATAGGGAGACCGTGTTGCGTTTTTGGCGCTTGCTTTACGTGTGGCACAAGTGTGCGCTAACGCCACAATATTGTTCGTTCGCACATGTGCTGCTGTGCGTGAATCCGTGGCTCGTTTCACGCTTTCACGCTGCCTAAAAGGGAGGTAAAGTAAACGCAAGTGACCGCTGCGTTAACTGGAGTGAAGGGTTCCAAGAGAGGAGGGAGAAATTGTGAATGGCTGCAGAAGTTGACGCGCTGCGCTCCGGTGAAGTTGTTTTGCGAGGTTAAGAAAGGTGTTGTTTTCTCTTCTTTCTTGGGGGGAATCTCCGGCGCAAGTTGTTTTGAACCGGTTGCGTGCGTGTTGTTGGAGAAGGCGAGGGGAGTTATGGAGCAGGCAGATCAGACGAGACGCACAGCAACAAGAGACCGCGAGTGCGAGGGCAGTGGCAGGCAGCGAGAAGAGAGCGTGGCACACACAGGGCTGAGCGCGTTGCACATTGGATTACACAGCCCAGTGCCCCCTCGAAACGCTGGGAGACTGTGGCGCCACGCGTCTGCAGCTGCACTGGGCACTGCTTTGTTTGCGTGGTGGCCGTGTGAGCTTTGCGCGCAAGACGACCGGGTAAATGTGTTATGTACAACAGCGGAAAGATGTTTGGTCGTGTTTTTGTGTGTGTATGTTGTGTTTTTTTTTTTTTGTGTTTTTTTTTTGTTAACATGCAGAGACCTGTGTGCGTTTAAACCTCCCCGAGACCAGACGGGGAAGGGTTGGAGGGAGAGAGGGAGAGAGGGAAGGAAAGGGGTGGGGGGGAGTGAGAAAAAGAAGAAGTGATCAGATGGGGAGATGCATTCGCGAGATTGGAGGAGGAGGAAAAAAGGGAGGTTGCATAGGAAGTAGAGGCTGAGTGCTGCTACTGGCTCATTCATAATTCACCTCCATGGCAAACGTTCATTCACATATTGACCCCCCATGGCTGCGCTCAATGGAGTTCTCAGCCCCTCCACCTCGGGCCAGTCTCTCCGTGAACAGTCCTGTTGTGATGTGCTCAGCTTCAGTCAATCAGATCTACTATTCTTTCCCCACACACTTTAGACGAGCAGTGTTTGTGTGTGTGTGTGTGTGTGTGACTTTGACGTTGATGTATAGACTTTTGACATGGAAAAGGCTTAAGTCTGGTGGAAGCGGGCGATTTGAAATGTTCCTCGGAGGTTGTGGCACATCTGGACAAGGTAAAGAACGGTTGATGTGTGCGTTATTACATATTAAGTTGCATTTAAAGGTGACTAGAAAGTGTGAAAGTTGCAGTTGTCATGCAGCAGATTGCCAGAGGTTGTTTTTCAAGAGCCTGGCGATCCTAATTTCACTGTCAGTTTAGATGAAGCTGTATGTGATAGACTTGGGGATGGAATCTAACTGCGTGACAAAACGGTCGAATCCACGTGCTATTCATAAATGCACTGGTGAAGTTGTCCAGAACTTACTTAGCGTTCGTTAACTCGTCATTCTTTCACTTTTGTGCAGGTGGTTTGTAATAGTCTGCTGTAATTTCTTGGCATTTTGAACATTTCTTGAAAGGCATATTGATACAGGAGACGCAGAAATATGTTGAAGGATTTTTCTCTCCATGGGTTTTAAAACTTCATATTTATAGGAGGACATTTTGAGGACTTTCCAACATTCAAAAGATAGAATATTTATTTTTGAATTGTTTATCGCTATGGAGACTGTGCCAGTTTTTCATCACTCTGAACCCAACATGAAAGAATTGCAAGTCAAGGTCAAATGCTTTGCACCAAAAATATATATATTTTTTGCCTATTTAAAGGTGCACTGCATAGTTTTTCTGGTGGAGGATCTGCAGGTAAAATGTTATCGTTGGCCTATAATGTTCCACAGTGTAACATTTAACTTTTTAATTTGATCCATTTAACCTTTATTTAACCAGGAGAGTCCCGTTGAGATTAAAAACCTCTTTTACAAGGGAGCCCAGGCCAAGAGGCAGCAGTTAAACACACAAAATAACAGGTTAATAAAAACATTTGCACACATTGATGAAGCCTCTAATGCTTTCGACTTGGTTTTAAAAGCATTTACGAACAGGGATTCCGTCAATTTCCAGTCTTTCTGCAGCATGTTCCAAGGAAAAGGAGCTGAGTGAACAAAGGCTTTCTTTCCCAGCTCTGTGCGGGCAAAAGAAACGGAGAGCAACAACTGATCATTTGATCGTAAAGAATACGAGTCAGCACTTCTCTGTGTGATCAAAGTACAACTGTACAGAGGAAGTAATCCAAGCATTGCCTTGTAAATACATATGTACCAATGTCCAAACTTAAACATCTCTGTTTGCTTAATGTCCCTTGTACATTGTCCCTTCAAATAATGCTAAACCACACTAAACAGCAGTAACATCTCCATGGACACAAGCACTGTGTAACCCAAAATGTTATGCAGTGTGGTGAATTATTGAAAAGTGATGATATTGTAATTGTTGTTTCAGAGATAAAGTTAGAATATCGAGTATATCGTCTAATTAAAATGATTCAAACTGCCTCCAAAAGATACAGAAATAATGGTTTTTCTGCCCTTTTATTGTTAATCTCATGGTCTATTCACGTTTGTGCAATACAGTACTTCCACACACACAGGCACATTACTCACGCATTGTTAAAACATTGTTATACAGATTGAGCAGCAGGTCAGGGCCATATTTGTTCCTGTAAATTTGTTTAGAGAGTCTTTGGACAGCAGTAGTTTTTCAATGAGGGCTGTCTGATGGGAGATTGTGTGTAAATTGAATATTGAATCCAAACTCCACCGCAGACACCATAATGTATGTCTAAATCAGTGGGTTATTGCTGCGCTCACCACTGTTGTTAGCCGGATTCCCTCAGCTCGGCTCCCAAATGGATCTATAATTCATGTATAAATTAATAGAAAAGGAGGATTTCACTTTCTTCCAGGCTAGACCATAATTTATTCCTTATAAATAGTCTAAAATGGCTGCTTTGATTTCGGAGATTGTACAAAGCGCATGTGGGGAGCCGCGCCGGTCAGCTGAGGCCCGTGTGTGTGTCCAACCTGGTGATGCAAAAGCCTGGCCAGCAGTGGAGGAACTCGAAAGTGATGAAAATATCCCACTAAAGACGCTCGCCCAGTGCACAGACGACATTGAGAACAGCAGGAGTTTGGGCTGACTCGCACTGTAAGCATAAAACTATTCATAACAGTGCACTATGTGACTTCTCTGGACCCATTTTTTTCATGTACTAAAGCAAAATTTGTCGCACTACAGAACAGATTTATCGTAGCAGCCGCTCTGAGGGTCAAAATGACCCTCAGAGCGGGGTCTGCATCTAATTATAAAATGTATTTATGCTCCACGAAGTACAGCTGGTTTGCCGTGAGCATGCGAGTTGTTGTTGTTGTTGTTAGCATTATTGTGTCGGTAAAACTCCGCTCCGGCCTCTGAAAGTTGTGAAACACTTTTGTAAACTCATTGTACTGAATTATTATGATGTTAGGAATGTGTTAAAGTGAGGAATTATATTGGTGTTGCAGCAAATAGTTTAGATTAATAACTAGCTCTGGTTTTCACTTTTTTTTCAGGCTGTATATTTATTTATTTATTCAATTACAGGTGTTCATTTTGAGCAGATTTTGATAGTCATAAGTTTGCAGGAATCTCGGTCGTGATCCATTAGAGTTCAGAAGTGCAGCGCTCACTTAAACACATGTGAACTTTGACCCTGTCCTGGCTCTAGAAGGCATGTGCCGTGTCATCTTTGACAGCTTCAAGTTGAGAGTTTTTCTCTTTGGCCTGGCTTAGGAGATACCTGTGTTTTAAGTCAAATGTCTTCTGGGAATCTCTAGCAAATGTATAAAACATGCTGAAAGGGAAATGGTAACACATATCTGGACTATGCACTGTTTTGGTGGATGAAAAGTTACATAGTGCGCCTTTAACGTTTGAGTTTTTTCCTCATATTTTTGCGCTTTGATTTAATAAAACCCAATAATAATCAATGCAGCTGTTGTCTAATTGTTGTCTAAGTTGACTTTAGACCTAGAGACGTAGAGTATGATGTGAAGGCAGTGAAGAGGTGGAGATGGAGAGGCTGAGGTGGCTGGTTCTGCTGTTGCCAAAGAGATGCCTAAAAGGCAGGATAAAAGTGGGGAGCGAAAATACATTTATATGAATTGGTTGAGAGCTTGTGATCGGCTGACAAATACATTTTACATTAGTTTTATTATTAATTGATTAATTAATATTACATTTTAATTATTATTATTTTTTAATTGTATTTATTTAAAAAAAAAAACATACACAGAGACAAAACACACAACATTAATGATTAAGTTTTTCCAAAGAAGATTACCCTTACTTTTCTTTACGTGTTAAAAAAACCCCCAAAAACCTCAGAATCATCATTGTTTCCGCCTTTGTAATCCACAGTGCCAAGGCTGCATTAAGGTAGAACTGCACTTGTGTCAGTTCAGGGGAAACGTCTCCTCTGTTTCTGATGTTCGAGGGCTGAGTCGAGCTCCATCCCAGCAGCGCACTAAATATAGTTAAACTAATTAGGCAGCTTTCACACCCACCAAAAAAGAGGACCATCAAAGCACCATTAACTACCTCAAAGACCTCATTTCTAAACCCAAGCTTTATTTCCCACTGTCAAAGACAAAGCCTTTCAGTTTTCAAATCTAACACTTTGAGGGATTTTGGAGCGAAAAGGTCGGAGTGGATGACATTGAAACATGATTGATCAACATGAGAATAATCATTGTGATATATATATATATTTTGGTTGCCCGGCCCCAATTTCAACAACCACCTGGTGTGTTTTACAAATGTAGTGCTTCTCTGCTTAAAATAGGCAACACTGTGTCCATTTCAAAATCTTAAAAAAGCTGCAAAGTCGCAGCTGAAAAATTCAGTGGAGCGTAAATGGCCAGCAGCGACGTTACCTTGTCTGACCTTCATCTAGTTCTGACAAATGACGAGTTCACAGTCAACCAATGCTCTCTCAGAGGTTCGATTATCATTTTAGAGTCAATGATTCACATGTTACGGTCTTCAAAAGCTACCAATAATAACCACATTTAAAGGCATTACAAAGCGTGCACGTTATCTCCTCAACTGGGCCTTTGTCCAAGTCCTCTACTTTCGCTTTCAAGTCCTTTCAAGTCAAGTCAATGACTGAATAGGTCATATTTTTGCAAGCGATATGACTTTTGTAAATGGTCCCGAAACAAAGTCTCGACCAAGTGGGACGGACATGTTCAAGAATGTTTTCAAAGTATGTCGATATTTTATAAGGAGAAGCATCAAGTCACAAGGTCCAAGTCCAAGTCGAGACCCAAGTCTTAGTCCCTTTTATCAAGTCAAGAGTCTTTAACATAATGACTCAAGTCTGACTCGAGTCCAAGTCGTGTCCACAAATAAGTTATATAAAGCATAGTGCACCTTTAAAATAAGATCCAAACCTGTATTCCACTTCCTGGCAGATACAATGAAAACAAAACTAGTCCAAACTGGAATCCAAATTACTATTTTAGATTCGGTTCATTTAATTGGATATTCCTTTATTGCAGTTGGAGAAAATCAGGCCTGGATCTTGTTACAACTTGTAAATGTAGGACTAAGCAATATTTAACATTTTATATCAACAGGAGAAAATAGATGAGTGTGGTTGTGTTGAAGTAACTTATACTTTCCACAAGTGTTTGCTCTAGAAATAGCAAATTCAAATAAATTATGTTGACTTTCAAAACATTCCCCAATGGCCAGAAGGAAATTTGAGAATGAGGTCGTATTATATAACATGAGAGTGCAGCCAATAACACAAACTTATATGATTTCAAAAGAAAACTCCACAATGAGTATTTAACAGCCACGAAAAGTAAAGAAGACAAATACAATTAAGATGAACCGTTTTTGATCTAGAAGAAACTTTGTATTTGATGTTGTGAAATGACTTTTGCGTTTAACCTATGACAAATAAATACATCTTTAGTGAATGCCTTGCCAACTTTCTTCTCCAGCTGTTGCCAGTCTCTACACTTGGTTAGTCATTTTATTTTGCCTCCCTTTAAAATGTCCTTAGTTTAGAGCTTGCAAACGTACACTTTACTTACCAGGCGTCTCTCCGCCAAGCCCGTTTTTCTCTATATTGTCCACTTGAACACATAAAGGCTCTTAATAATGCCATCTACAGATAGCTTTTCATTTGAGGGTTGAACAACGTCCCGGTGCCTTTTATGTTAATGCGCTTAAACAACAGGAGAGTTAAAGCTGAAATTGCGGTGAACGCGCGGCGGGCCCGAGTGTGGAGAAGAATAATGCTCTGTTGGCCCCCAGGTTCTAATTGTCTTCAATAGGCCTCCTGCTGATTCCAAATAGACTCATTGTCCACAGCAGCACTGGGCATTTCCACTCAATTAGCTCCTGTGCTTAGCCGCGCCGAGCTACAACCACGTGCAACCACATACAACAAAAATACAACCACATACAACATCATAGAACAATATACAACCACATACTTGTGCCAAACCCCATATTTGGCTTTCTAAAACATTGCAATGAAGAAGGTTGTGAGAAAGACCTCTGACTACTTTGACTACTTATTTCATATTTGTTTTTTCACATTTTGAGTTTATTCTGGTCAGTTAAAATAAAGGTTAAAGGTGTAAATATTAGACCGATTAGTTGACTAAAAGGGGGAGTAGCTAAAGCTAAAAAACGAAGTATCTCCATGTATCTGACCGAGACTGCACTCAAAAGAGTCCAACTGCACTGAAGTTCAACAACTATTTATACATAAACGTGCTAGAAAACAATGTATTTGTATGTTAAATATAGATATACGTTAAATTTATATCTTCAGATAGTTCAACCCATATCTTCTAATTTTTGCTGTTGTCGCATATACATCCTTTTAGATAAAATTATTGGTCGACTAATACAACATTTGGTTGACCAAGACATCGTCGACCAATTCATCGACTAAACACCAAAGTGCTCACAGCCCTGCTAAATATTTATGTGACCTGAAATCTTGGAACGCCATGTAAATTACTGTCAATATATTTGGCTATTCTACCGACAGACGTATTACTGGGTTTCACTTTCCTGGCATGGGCTCCATTTTGAGTGCTAACCCTAATCACTATGGCAACAATGGATATGGACATACAATTAACAATATTGCATTTTTATCGACAAACAGCTCGACAACTGAAATTTCGTCTCAGTGTCAGCAACCGATTAACTCAGCGGCCTTCACCTCTTGAATGTTACAATTTCACACTTTCTTTGTTGTTTTTGTTGTTGTTTTGTTTGTTTACGGAAAATGCATGAATAAACCTTAAACTTGAAGATTGCTGTTCATGAGTAGGTTCACGATAGGCCAAGAATGTGGTGATGTCATGCGAAACCACAATTGCGTCACCGATGTTGTCACGATGTTGTCACAATGTTGTCATAATGTCACAATGTCGTCACCATGTTGTCATAATGTTGTCACCATGTTGTACAATCGTTGTACCGATGTCCATAATGTCCAGATGTTGTCATATGTGCACCATGTTGTCAATTTGACCATGTATAATGTCAGTTAATTCATGTTTGATTTTCATAATGTTGTCAGTCAATGTTGTCATAATGTTGTCACCATGTTGTACCATGTTGTCAAGTATGTTGTCACCATGTGTCAGTAATGTTTCATAATGTTATCATGATGTTGTCATGATGTTTGTCATAATGTTGTCACAATGTTGTCATAATGTTATCCATAACTGTTGTTACATCTTGTTCATCATGTTGTCACATGTTGTCAGTATGTTGTCATAATGTTGTCATAATGTTGTCACAATGTTTTCATGATGTTGTTGCGATGTCATGATGTTGTCATAATGTTATCATAATGTTGTCACGATGTTGTCACCATGTTGTCAGTATGTTGTCAGTATGTTGTCATAATGTTGTCATGATGTTGTCATAATGTTGTCATAATGTTGTCATGATGTTGTCATAATGTTGTCACGATGTTGTCATAATGTTATCGTGTTGTTACGATGTTGTCACGATGTTGACATAATGTCACGATGTTGCAATGATGTTGTCATGATGTTGTCACAATCTCAAATTTTAAGAAACATGATTTAACGACAACTCACAGTACATTTACCGTACGGACGCAATGACCAAACAAATCTAGACTCCAAAACGTCACCATTCCTCAAGCGTGTGATCAATTTTGAGCGATAAAGTTAACGTGACGTAAGTAGCCAGGTAAAAAAATGACGCTTTATGTTTAAGTTTACCTTTTCGCCGTAGTGGATTGAACACACATTTTGACCAGTGACCTGCCGTTTCTTTTGATCTGACTCACGGTCCGGACGGAGCCGCTGCCGCACACGGCCCTCGCATGAACGCCAAGCTCCGGGCGACGTCAGCGGTGCAAAAATAGGACTTATAAATGGGGGAAAGTGTTTTATATATTTACAAGGGCTGACGTCATGTTTGGTGCGGGGCCGAGGCTGACGAATACTGAGGGCAGCTGTGGCTCACATGGGTGATCTCATGCTCCGCTTTGGGATCAGAAAACTGTGTCGGCTTTTATAAGAGGCCTGAGATAATGCGTCTATAACGGCCATTTTGGGTAGGTCAAGAGTAGGAAAGATAATAGTTGTAGATTTCACTGTGTTCCAACTAACAGCTTCTTACCTGGTTCTCCTTCTTCTTTCAACATCCAAAACATGCCTAAGGTTTTGACAAAAGTTGGTTGGTTGTTGGTTGGTTGGTTTGTTGTTGTTGTTGTTGTTGTTGTTGTTGTTGTAGTAGTAGTATTCTGTTTGCAGCACTTTTGAAATGTTCTTGTGGATTCTGGGTTGCGTTGACAAAGAACACGACGACAGAAAAGACCTAATGAGGCTTTGCCCACTTTGTTTAAGGACAGTGATGAGGTGAAGAGTTGGGAGAGACATTCAATGAACTGTCTAACCCTTTGGACTTGACGCCTTTCTTTTCTGCCTCGGTTGACCTTCTGTTGACCTCCCGTCTCCACAAACATCACGCCTGCTTTCCCGTCTTAAACATAACATTTCAAACCTTTTTCCTTCTCAGTCTCTGAAGCCGTGTTCAGACCGCGGCGGCAAAGCGGCCAGTTTACATTCAAAGTCTATGTGGACGCGGGACCTGCGAATCCAAAGTTTTTTGTGGCGCGAACAGGGGCGTTTGAGCAGCCGCCACAGAAAAGTTGGACAAAGCTGAACTTTTTTGCGGCAGACGCGGCTCAGCAACCAATCAGAGATTACGCTCCCCAGAGACGTACCTACGCACTATAACCTGTAAGAAAGACCAACGCAAACCATAAACGAACCTATAAAAAACATCAGCCAGACGCAGCTCTTGGAGCAAATAAATGATTTTCACCAAACTCTGCGGTGGTTTGAACGCACCCGGTGGCGTCAAATTCGCGGCTGGCCCGTGAAATTGGCGCGCCTGTACATTTGAAGAGCATGCCCGCCCTGGCCCGCCTCAAACTGCGCCGGTTCCCCGCGCCGCCCCAGAAAAAATAAACTCTCGCGCAGCAGATGCGCGGTAGTGGTCCGAAGGCGGCGAACGCACATGCGCAGTGGGAGGAGTAGTGGTCCTATGGCAGTTCGAGGTTTAAGAGAATGGCTTGGGTGTATTTACTTTACAGTAAGTCCAAAAACGGAGGCGATCGGGGTCTCGGCGGGCTTGTTCTGGGTCCCGCAGATACTTCAGAGAGTGAGGAGGAGTTTATATTGGCTGCTGCGCTGCGTCTGCTTGCAAAAATGTTTCAAGCTTTGACCAACTTTTCTGCGGCGGCCGCTCCGGCGCGGCCGAGAGTGGCCCCTTCAAACAACGCCCAAGTTTCGCCGCGTCCGGCTCGCTCAAACGCAGAGGAATGGCGGCTGGATTCGCAGGTCGCGCGTCCACATAGACTTTGAATGTAAACTGGCCGCTTTGCTCCCAGTGGTCTGAACATGGCTTTAACTCTCCTGTCCTAATCTCTCTCTACATTGCCTTTCTCTCTCGCTCTCCCTCTCTTCTCCTTTCTCTATCTCTTTCCTTCTTCCTCTTTTCTCTCTCTTCCTCTCGCCTTTGACTCAATACTACCCTCTCTCTCTTCCCCTCCCTCTTTATTTCACCACTTGGTTCTATACCTCTCTCTCTGCTTCCCTCCCTCGCTTTCTTCCCCCCTCTCTCTCTTTCCTCTCACTCTTCCTCTCTTTACCTCTCCCTCTTGGCCTCTCCTTTGATTTCACCCCCTTTTTCTCTTTTCTCTCTTGACTCATCTCTTCCTCCCTCTTCATTCTTGTCTCTCTTTTTTCTCTCCCTCTTCTCTCTTTGACTACCCTTTCTCTCTTCAACAAACCTCCTTTCCCTCTTTATTTTGCAGCCTCTCTCTCTCTCTCATCCCTTCTGCCTTCCTTCTCTTTTCTTTTCATCCCCCTTTTTTATTTCTCCTCATTCCTGTCTGTCTCTCCTCCCTCTCTCTGCCTCAGTCCTTCTCCCGCTTTCTTTCCTTTATTTTATTTTGCCCCCCTACTCTCTCCTCTTTCTCTCTCTCTTCTCTCTTATTTCTTCCTTTTTTGTTTACGCGTATAGCGTAAAACATATACTTTTGAAGACATACAACTACAGTAGGTGGCGGTAAATTGCACCTTTTCCGTTGGCTGACAACTGCCATTAAAAGTAACACAACAACAACAACAACAACAACAACAACAACAACAACAACATCTTAACTGCAGTCATCCCTTCTTCTCCCTTATCTCACTCCTTTTTCTAACTCTTCCCTCTGACCTCCTACTCTCTACCTTCTCTCTTCCCTTCTTTCTTCCCTTCTCAATCTTCGTTGCGCTCTCTTTGCCTTTCTCTCTCTGCTGATCTTGACTTTCCTCCTTTCTTTCTCCTTCTCTCTTTCTCTTGCTCCCACCTTTTCTTTACTCCTCTCTCTTCCCTTGTCTCCCTTTCTATCTATCCCTTTCTCTTCTCTTGCTTTCTCTCTCTTTGTCCCCTCTTCCCCTCTCCTCTCCCCTTTCTCTTTTCGCCCCCTTCCCTCACTTCTCCCTCCCTCCTTCTCGAGTGTCCTCTTTCTCGAGCAGTGGAGAAATGCTAACGCTGACGCTGCTGCCGTTGCCGGGGAAACAGCAGTCGGCGCGGGCGGGAGGATATCCTGTCCTGAGGAGGAGGAGGAGGAGGAGGCTGCTGTTTTCAAGTGGAGTTAGAGCCACTCGGTCTCTGGAAATGTGTGGAGTGTGTGGCTGTATTAAGTGCAATATTTCCCTCTTTTCTTTCTAACGCTCTCAAAGTCACTTCAGTTTCCGTTCAACCTCTCGAGTCGCAACACGAAGCTGAACAAACACCCTGGAAACGACAGCCGTACGGTTAAAACAATTAAATTTGCTGTTTTACTAGATTCGTAAAAGGCGTAACGATGGCAGTTTTTCAGACAAACATTGCTATTCGATTCGTGATCGGATTTTCATTGTTGGATTCTGTTCACATTTTAAACAAGTCCAGGAGCATCAACACTTGAGAAAAGACTAAAATATGACACGATGAACTCATAATAAGATAATAATAAGAATAACACGCATTTCGGAACATTGCAGATGTCTAAACTTCAGGGACTTCAGGATTTGCGATTTGCTCACCATTCTTTTTGCAGCAATTTGATTTTGAAATTGAATGTATTTATTGTTGTTTTAGTTTTTGTTTGTTATAGCAAGTATAGTTCCATGTCTATGTATTGGAAAAAACTGTTTACATATTATATTGTACTTTGCATTAATCTAAATCAATCAAAGCAAATCCATTTTCAAAGCGTCTTTGCTGTTAAAACATTTAATTCTGTCACTCAACTCGCTTAAAACCAATATAATCCAGTTTTGAAACCTTTTTTCCTGTAGTCTTTACGGCTAATAGCATTGTATCCTTTTTATTGTACTGTGTGGCTCAACAAAAGCAGTAAAAAGTTGGCTCGTATCAAAGTTGCATAACCCAAACATTCTGTCACGACCGCTGAGCTAATGATGTCACCGGCCGCCTCGGACCGTTGCCCGCCACACACACACACACACACACACAACACAAGCTCGCAATTATGTGTTCCCCAGCGCTCGCAACCCCAAAACCACATGCACACAAAGTACTTTACATGTAGTCCTACGTTTTTGGAGTATAGATTGTTCTTTTTTTTTAGTTCTTTCGATTATTTTGTGACCTCGACATCCTTCTGCTCAAGTTTCCTTAAGGCGAGACGCTGCAGGAGGTGAATAGTGAAAAATCTTAAACTTAAAAGATATCAATTTGAAACTTGCCCTGTAATTTACTCACATAAATGTAAGAAAAATTGCACATATTTTGGCACATTTAAATCTGAAAAAATGGACAGAGCCATTTCTTGGTTAATTTCGTTGACAAATTAGATGCAAATCAAAATGACCAAGGGCATTTTGGATGTCTTAGTTTTGTAGTAAACTCGATCTGACTGAAAAATAATCTAAAAATGAGATTTGACAATTTAAAAAAAAATTTAAACGTTGATAAATCCGTCTTGGAATTAGCCAACAACAAATCCTTCTGTACATTTGGTCAAAAGCTTGTTCAGTCCAGGATTGTAAAGTTTGGTGTGTGTGTAGATCAGGGCTATTCAATTTTTTTGGAGGGCCAAATCCTCTAAGCTGAGGTGAACAACACGACACGATAACAAACAAAATTATGAGTCACACTAAATATCCCCAACACTTGTTTCAATACATTTTGTGAATACAATAACTACTTATAGATTAGTTTTGTGAGAAATAACACAGAAAATGCTTTAGCAACATTGCTTTGAAAAATTGCCCATCCAGGACTGAACTAGATTTAAACTAGGACAAGACTCGGACCAACCAGGTCGGAACCAGGACTAACCCAGAATCAAAACAGGTCTAAAGCAGAATTAAACACGGACTAAACCAAGACCAAACCAGGTCTAAACTCGTGCCAACCCAGAATTAAACCAGTTAAGAAAATTTGGTTTATTTTAATATTTGGAAGATTGGTCGTGGGCCGGATTAAATCGCTTGGAGGGCCTGATTTGGCCCCCGGGCATGATTTTGAATAGCCCTGGTGTAGATGCTACTTTGAGCGGCGATCTGTGTAACCATTTACGTCCCAAATGGATTTGAAGGAAAACGACCTTTGAAGTAACATTGTCCCATGTAAATCTATGGATGAAGTGGACATAATTAAATGACAAAAACAAAACACACGCACACACACACACACACACACTTATGACCCTACAGGCACTGGACGCACCCCTCGTGTTACGTAATTGACAGTGAGTGAGCAGGCGTGATGTCAGCTCCGCCTCGTCTCTCGCCGGCCGCAGTGATGTCATTGGTGTCGATGCTAAAATGACCCGTTTGTTTGAGTTACGTAATGTTTGCTCCTCCTTTCGCTCCCGTCTTTTCTCATTGTTGGAGAGATGTCGTTGTGTGTAGATAATGTTACGAGAGGCCTGTTGTTTGTGGAGGGACGCCTTGAAGAAATGTCAGCGAAACCGATCAGATATTCAGTGTCTTCGTAAAGCTGCGCGAGCAGAGGAAATTGTGATTTTTCTGACCTTTATTGCGATTATTTTGCGATTTATGTTTTAATAATACGGATTCTGTGCAAAGTTCACATTTTAAGCATGCGAGAAGCAGGAGAATTGACTAAAAGAAAAATACTGAAATATGAGATGACAAATTGATAAAATAATCAAACTTTTACGCTATTAGTCAAAAAATGTTTCAACTTTTTTTCCTTAAAGTCGCATGTTTGTCGCTGTTGGTGTCAGTTATGTTATTTATTTTTTTTGTTGCAATTTTGAAAAAAAATAACAGTCTTTGCGATTTGCTAATTGCGTCCATTCCAATTGGGATTTAGATTTGGATTTGGATTAATTGTGCAACTTTAGTTCTTATTTTGCCTGGTATCTAGTTTATTTTATTCAGTAATTCCTTTTCTTTTATGTACGCCTTATCTTATTCTATATATTTGCTATTTTTATATTCTATTATTATTGTTGTTTCATGTTGCACCTTATTGCTGAAGCAAGTTCCCAGTTTGTACATGTTTGCGTTGTTTTGTTTCTGATTCTAAAATAATGGTAAAATCAATTTCTTAAAAAAGATATAACTTGTGAAAAATGTGGCAGGAAACAAAAACGTTTTTTGTGGATACATTTGTGTCTGGTGATTACTAGGGCGGCTCAATACAGGTATATGTCGCAAAAATATCGAAATTGCAATAATGGCTGACGCAATACTAAACTAAACACCAAAGTCTTCCATCTGACAGAAATGTACTGTTTTTGTCTCATTTTATTCTTAATTTTTCTTACAAATAAATCATTTAATGTGCATAAACTGCCAAAATTGCACATATTTGGCACATTTAAAACTGAAAAATGGACAGAGCCAGATTTCTTGATTCATTTTGTTGACATCATAGATACAAAATACAATTTACAGAGGAGATTTCGGATGTCTTTTTTAGTCTTTGAGTAAACTCAATATGACTGAAAATGGGTCTAAAATATGAAATGTTACCTCATTTTTATAAAAAAAATGTTTTAACGTTGATAAATCTGTCTTGGAATTAGATATTAGACACGTGTCAAAAACTTGTTTAAGTCCAGGACTGTAAAGTTGGTGTGTGTAGGTGCTACGTGTGGTGATCTTTATGTCCTTATATGGAAAACGTGCATTCTGTTTGTGATTATGGTCGCCTCTCCACAGAAATGACCCGTAACTGGGCCTGGGGGCGCCTCCTAGCTCCCCAAATCCTTGCATTTCCCCACACATCTCAAGTGGAGGTGCACAGCCTGGTCAGTGTGGCAGCACTTTGAGGGCTCCACTTACAGCACTGTTTTTGAGCGGCGCTGTAAATACTGTGGTCTTCAAAGACGCCCCGCTGTGCACTTCTTTTAGCTCAGCGCAGGATTTAAAGGAAGCCGCCGCAGTCTCGCTCTCACATGCGCTCCTCTGTAGAGGGCCGTGTAGAGGGCCGCGTACAGTTAACTCGGAAACCAATAAACCACAATGAAGTTTTACCATGTCACAGAAATGTAAAAAAAAGCAGTCCTAAAGCAAAAAAAAAAGAAAAAAAGAAAGAAAAAAATGTCTATTTAAATGTGTGAGTTTTCTATGTTGGAGTGTTTATACTGTACGGCATTAATCTTATCTATCTCCATGGAGACAACCAGGCCAAGTTACAGGACGGCTTCTGTGGAAAGGCGAGCGCGCTCACTGTAAGGTCGTGAAAATTGTCAAGGTATTTTTAAGCAGTAAAAACACAATGCAAGATAGTTCAGTTTAATGTCTTACTGTCGAGCATTCTGTTAAATTACGACTTTAAAGGACATATATTATGCAAAAGTGAGTGATCTGAGATGTTTTGACATTGTTCCCTTGTCCAAAACATATCTGTAGTAGCATTTAGCTTCATTGATGTTAGTTAGTCTGATGAATCCTGGTTAGAAAACCCTCTCTCCTCTGAGCCTCAGAAACACTCCGTTCTGAATCTCTTTTATAACTGATGTTTTCTCGATCCTTGACATGGCTTTGAGAATCTTCTCTGCTTTTTTTATGTCCATAAATCCTCTCCAGACTCGTTTTGTGCATTTCTGCTGTTCATTGTAACTGTGTTTAAACCAGGAAGTCGACAAGCAGCTGCATTAGCAAACAGAGTTGATTTTTAAATTGTGTAATTCCCTCTGCAGCTAGTAGATGGAGCCAAAGCCCAGTTACTCTGGCATCTCCCAAGTGGTGTCAAAAGTTATGCTGTTTTGTGTAAAAACATAATTTTTTTTAGTTGTAAAGCATGAGATGCCAAAATAAAAGGTACTCAAGAGCCTGTTTAAACCCAATAACAATACAAAAATAATGCATAATATGTGTCCTTTAAATGTTTCACTGGCGTTTATAAATTATATATATATATATATATATATATATATATAGTTATTTTAATGATCTGTGAAAGGTTTATAGGATTTGTCGTACTTCTTCCTTCCTGTTAATTGGAACTTGTTTGTTAGTTAGTTTTTGTTGTTTTAGTTTGTTTTCTGAAAATGTTGCTGACAAAATGAAATGGCATGAGCAATAAATAAGCCAAGGAATGGGCTCAAATTCTGACGATAGTAACTGGACACAAAATTATGGCTCTTTCTTTGTGTTTCCATGTTGTCTTGTACTAGTTCTGATAATTATCATAAAATCATTGTAAAACTTTTCAGTAAAGTTCATGCTCAACAAAACCAAGCATTTAAGCAAAGGATCTTATATGATATTTTGGTTATTGTTGCTATTGACAACACTACAAGCACTACAACCTTTTAACCTGCATGATGTTTTTTTAAGACACGGTTTATTCCTTCTTGCAGCTGAACTTAAAAACAGTTCATCGGCATTTCACAAAAACACAGTCACCATTGGTATCAAAAGTTGCGTCTGTTTCCCGTATCCCCTGCCCCGCGAGTATCTTCTACTCGTATGAAATGTCTCACCAGATGTAACTTCATCAGCGCGGCACCCTCGTCCTCCGCAGACGACCTTTGCTGACTCCAACTCCAACGAGCGTGCGGGGAATGGAAGAAAACATTTGAGGAGACGCTCCGCTGTCAACGCAAACTGAGCGCGCCCGGTTTTATTTTGGGAAGAGAAAAGAGGCGCGTCACTGAGGAGTTTTTACAGCGACAGGCCTTTTCTGGCAGCCGGTCGGTTGAGATGCATCTGCTGCTGTTTCAGGGGGAAATAGAAAGTGCCGAGAAGAAAGAGTGGGCTGCTTTGAGTTTCTGTCCTCCCTGTGTGTTTCAGAAAGAATGGTGAACGATATTATTCACTTTTTTTTTAACCAAATACAGTTAGAGGATGGCAATATATCGAGATGTAGATAATGTCGTTCATGTTGTTTTGAAGATCTGTATCGTTTATAGCAGTGGTTCTCATACTTTTCACTTAAGAAAACATTTGGCTTTCCAAGTACCGCCAGCTCTAAACCGGGTCTAAAACAGGACTATTTTCAGGTCTAAATTGAAGCTAAACCAGGTCTAAAATTGGACTGCATCGGTGATAGTTTTAATCTAGTTTTAATTAAGAACCAAAGGAGGACAAAAAAGTGGATAAAATGTAGTCTAAAATAAGCAAATATTAGAAATACCACAGTTTGAGAATGGTAAAAATTCTACAAAAAGAGCTAATTCAAAGCAAACATGCGAAAAAGTGACGAAATGAACTTTGAAATAAGCGTATAAGGTGATGTTTCTGCACTTTTATGATTCATTTTACAGACATTTCACATTTGCCTCTGTTGTGGAAATTCTCTTTTAACGGTTATCAAGAAATAAAGTAAAACAATGGAACAGAGTTGTCTTTTCTCAAAAGTGAATTGTTTAATTCTGTTGTACAATCAGAATAAATGTCTCCCTCGTGTGGACTCTGGTACAGATCCGACGAGTCCACAAGTCTGTCTCGCCCCGCTGTGGTGTCGGTCCCGTTCAAGCGGCGCCACATTCTTTTATAGTTTAACAATCGAAAAGATGGTCACATGACCTACATCAATCGGAAAAGCCTGTGGGCCTCTGCTGGGTGCAAGAGAAAATAAAGGGCGGTTGGTTACATTTGCATTAAGTCAGTTCACACTTCTTAAGACAATCCCCTGACGTGAAAAACCAGCTAGGCATGGGTGTGGGCGTCCTGGACCCTCAGGGTTTCTCTCAAATCTGAGAGAAACGGGTCTTGGATCAAAAGGGAACAGTATGGATGCACAGTTATCAGTTCTATGCGAACAGGAGGGACCAGGTGGACTGGAGCCGAGGTGTGCGTCTATTATGTCACATGAAATAAAGACCAAATGATATTTTCTTCCAAAACACCTCATAATTAAACCTCAACTTATACGTTTAAAGATACTGCATACACCAAATTTACTCATAGCCCTGACCCAAGGTTGTTTGTTTGTTTGCTTGATTTATTTACTTATCTTCGAGAAACTGGTAATAACGGTGATAATGAACCACTATAGATTATTCCATTTTCTTATGACAAATGTTGTTCTAAATACTATTGTAAAGGTTTAAATTGTATTGCTGTTCAGGCCTTATTAAAACTGTCGCTAACACAAAGCAGCAATGAAAATACAGTATTACTATAGTACTGTTTCTACTTCTACTGCCTTCACTACTGTTCTAAGAGTGACTGTTTCTTAAATCACACAACCTCAAACCACGACCAAAGGGATTTCCCACCGCAGTGCTGCTTAACGAAAGCAGAAAACCACAAACGGCACAAAATATACATGTTAAAGTGTTTCACAATAACCGTGCAATGCTCAGGCCAAACCACAGTCAGCGTATTCTGCATTTGAGTTCCCCAGGCTCGGTAAACGGAGGGGCACAAGTGTTAAAATACAGACAGTCTGGGCACAAAGGAGTCCTAACATCCCGTGCCCAAGCCTGCAACGATTAATCAGAATAATCCTGACTAGTCAACTATTAACTTTCTTATTTTGATCATCGTAATCATTGTCTGCACCGTACAGACTCTAAAATACAAGCGAAAAGACATTTTATAACAAAGACAGTGGCATTATTAAATCAAAATGTCAAAAAACAATAAATAATTTGGGATTTTACTCAATAATACACTTTTCTATTCATAAATATTCTCTATCTAGATGTTTCCAGCCCCTTATTTCAACATTGATTTGGTTAAAAAAAAGTCTCAATGTACAACAGAACTACTCGCTAAAATAAACTACTAAAATAACTAAATTTAATGTCATTTGTCTTTTCAGTACTGTAAGTTTGGAGCTGTAGAGTCGAATAATTGACTGATTCTGTGTTTCATTCTGCCATTTACTTGTTGCAGCGCCCGTTTTTTATGAATATTAAACATTTAGAAAAGGGATTTACTGAGATGATCCTGCTTTCAATGGGAAATACTGTAGTAGTTTCAATAGGATTATTTATTGTGATATTTTTATCTATGATAGTTTATGTTTTTACGTTACAGACCTAGATTGTCAAGCCCCCTTAATATAATTGCAGTATTCATAGAGGGTAATATGTATGGAAATGTACGTAATATTGTGAATGTTGTTTGGAAGATATACACAATTTGAATTTCAAGTTTATAATATTGGAAAAAATGCTGCAAAAAGAGCTAATTAAGAATAAGAAATGAAAAAAGATATGTCCTAAACGTTCAAATAAAAGGTATAATGTGATATTTTTACACCTTTGTGGTTCATTTGATAGACATTTCAGGGGAAAAGACATGCTTTAACACCTTTCTGTTGCATTGATATAAAACCTTTTGAACATCGTCATCGGGAAACTCCAAAACTATGATACAGATATACATTTTTGTAGTAGTAGTAGTAGCATTTGGTATAAGTTTATTTTTTTATCTTATTTAGTTAACGCAATTTTTTATTCCTGCCTTATTATTATTATTATTATTTTTTGTATTTGTTGTTTCATGTTTTCACCTTTTCACCGAAGAAAGTTCTCTAGTAGTAGTAGTAGTAGTAGTAGTAGTAGTAGTAGTAGTAGTAGTAGTAGTAGTAGTAGTAGTAGTAGCCGTAACCGTAGCTGTAGCTAGTTGTTGTTGTTCTAATTCATATCAGTTTGCAAATCAGATTTCTGTCCAAGAAAAATAAACGCTGCTAAGATACGTTAGAAAATTCCATGTGCAAAACAATAATTATACGTGCAAATTCATATAAATCAATTTGCCGGCGCTCTCGACCCGCTCCGGCTCCATCTGCCTCGTTCCAGGGCAGCAGAAGTCCTGGGGCCTTAGTCAGCGTCTGTGTGTCCGTGCGTGGGCCTGTTCCCTGGCAGAGAGAGGGGAAAAAATACCTTCCTGTATGATGTAAACAGCAGCGTTCCTTGGACTGCGGTGGGGTTTTGCCACGTGTGTGTTTGCGTGTGTGTTTGCGTGTGTGTTGGCGTGTGTGTTGGCGTGTGTTTGGCGTGTGTGTTGGCGTGTGTGTTGGCGTGTGCCCTCAGATAGGATTTGCTCGTGGTGACAGGTCTCCGGGTGATTCCACTGTACGCTGCACTTTCAACAAAACCTTCAAAGTGGTCAGGGCCGTTTCAAGGCTCGTGAACGAAGCGGCAGCGATGTCATTCAAGTGCCTCTGACAGGTTGAACTAAAAATGCGGTCGAGATCATGTATTTCTTTATTTTGCTAAAAATTGTAAAAATGTGATCACAGAATATCAAATTTTTTAAGGTTTCGAATTTCACTTCCCAGGAAATTACCCTGCAAACAATGGGCAAAAACTCAGATAATGTTAAAAAAATAAATAATAATTGACAAATAAAAACATATGAGAGCACCTTTAGAGAGTCAAAAAAGTAAATTCTGCTTAAACTTTGACTGGAATGAATGTCTCTTGTGTTGTATCACTTCCTGTCATTTTCCACAGATTTTTCAATGTTTTCTCCACAAATACCTACGCGATTGGTGTAAAACTATAATTTGTTTGTACAACAGGTATAAATACACCAAATAAAGTCCAAATTAAAAACCTATCGTGCGCACTTTAAGTCTCGTGAACGATTGTGAACCAGAGCAGTGCAATTGAGCGCCAACGTTCAATTACGGTTATCGACATCTAACAACAACTGGGTCGAAAATGCATTGTCTAATTGGGAATGTTGTGGTAAAATAGCTGAGGTTACAAATCAAGTCTTGCTGACATTTCAAACTCGATTCCGATACTCAAGAATAGGCCCGATACCGATTTTGGTACCACATTGATAGTAAAGAACCTCCGACGATTAAGGGCTGGAAGGGCGTCACAACCGACATACGCACCATGGAAGAAATGACCGCTGGACTCAATGTGAAAATGGACAAATTCTATAAACAATGGGACAAAATGGGACTCTTTCTTTGAACATAGTATTCCTTAACCCCTATTTTCTTTGGAAAAAATAAAATATAAAATCTTGTCAGGATCGTCCATATCCTCGGCCAGCTCCGCCTCCAAAAGTCTGCGAAAGGGTCGTCCGCTTTGGATTTGTGTGTTTCCATGCACTAAAGCAGCGATCCCCAACCTGTTTCCTCACAAGTACCGGTACACTCACAAGATTCCTTTTCAGGGACCGGTTAAAGGGGGCAGAAATGTGTACAAACCCTTCTATAACATTTAAAATACCTTATTACTTATGCTTGTTGTTTATTAGCTTAATGGGCTAATAAATAATGGTAAAATGCATATAGAATACAGGGACGTAGCAACAGACTATGAAAGAAAAATAATAATACACGGTAAAACATTGGTTGCATTTGCCTCTGGGCACCGGTAGCAGATGCCCCGCGGGCCGATGGTTGGAGACCCCTGCACTCAAAGAAGTGGTCCACACAGTCATGGCTCTACAACATTCACATAACGGCATACGATAACAGAGTCTAGCAGAGGGGTCCCTCATTAGAACCGTCATATTTTGGTTCTCACAGCAGAGCGTACAGGTGAAATGGTGTCAGACTCTTTCAGGGTCGACGTCGGGGTCCGGCAAGGCGGTATAACGTCCCCCTGCTGTTCCACATTTACATGGACGATCTCTCTGTACAGTTCAGTGACTGTATTACTGGATGTGTTGATCCTCTGACCAGGATATGCACAGGCAGCGCTGTAAACCGTACGGTCAGAAGATTTAGTGTGTGCTCTGTAAACGTAAACTCTTTGTACGCAGCTTGTCTGTGGCGGAGTCATAAAAAGTCAGTTACGCGCAAGAGATTGAAGACCTCCTGTCCTTTTATCAAACTATAAATATATTTTCTTTTTATTGTCTATTTTCTTACACCGCTCTTGTCATTCTTGTCTTATAAGCTTTTACACTCTTCCTGATACATTTAAGCTATTTAACTGTCCAGGAAAGGTCCAATTTTGTCCTGTTTATGTGATTATTCTAGTATGAATTATTCTTCAGATGAGTATCTAGCTTTGATACTAGTTTTGGTTTGGATAAGTATAAGATTTTCGCCAAACCTATAACAAATACATAATCAACATGAAGAAACTAGCCGACTGTTATCATTTATGAAGTTTTAATGTGTTGTGATTTGACAATAATGATTGTAGTAAACTAACCATCGAAGATTTTATGTGCACATTTTAAAATGCTTCTGTAATATTAGTTATCGGCCACCACCGAGCCGATATATCAGAAAACTAAATCATCTAGAAAAACACCTGTCGGACATCACACTTTTCACATTACAGTTTTATGAGGGGAAAAAAATCAATTGCCTTTTGGGTGTATTTGTCGGACCAATGTTGTTAGATTTGTGATATGTGTTTTCTGTTCAAAGTGCACATAGTAAACAACTCCAGGACCAAGAGCATTAATATTGAAAGTATTGATAATTGTAATTAGTCACAATATAGTCGTAAGAACCAAAAAATAATAATCTTGACAATTTTAGAAGCAAAATTAAGTTTTTTAGTTTAATCTTTAGCCCAAAAAATAGACCTAAACGTAAGGAACTTTAGCCCCAAACTTGAGGAACATCAACACGTTAGGAATGAAAGAAAATTAAAGATTTCACTGTTGTTTGGTCACAGTCTCAATAATAGCGAATAATAATAATACTCGTTAAATCATGGTGGGTTTTTTTTCCGCTATAATCACAAAACACAAACATTTTACATTGTGACATCCTTAATTGAGAGATGTCTAAAGTATGAACAGCTAAATACCGTATTTTCCGGACTTTTAGCCGCTCCCCTATATAAGCCGCATTTGCTCTATTTTTAAAAAAACGATAATAAAACAATACATAGGCCGCACCTTTTGTATAGGCCGCAGAACTCTTTCCTTGACTTTTGGCATCGCATGAGCTCTCCCCGCTGTCCCCTCCGTCCCCTCCAGCGTCTCACCGTACATTCATTGATGTTAAGCTTGCGTGCAGCCGCGCGGTTTCCTAGCAAAATCGATGGCCTTCAGCTTAAAACTTGCTTCGTACGAACTTCTTCGTTTGGGTTCCATAATGATGCGGCAAGAATTTGAAAATAATTTATAGTTGGTAATTTGTCGTCCGTGTTCTATTTGCTAGCTGAATAAAAAAGCAACATCTGCTTCTTTGCTTAACTTTTCTGTAGTTTTGATTCTAATTCGGGGTTAGTTCGCCCCTAGCGGTGAAAGAAAAAAACCACAGAAAAGCCGCAGCCTCTAAATAAGCCGCATGGCTCAAAACATCTGACAAAAGTAGCGGCTTATAGCCCGCAAAATACGGTAAATAAAAATAAGAATCCCATGCAATTCAGATTTTTTTTTTTTCCGAACATAAAACAAACAAAAAAAACATAAGAGAGGAAAATAAATAAATAAAATAAATATTAAAAGGCAGGACCAGAGAAAACGCAAGCTAAGGGAATAAAGTTAGAAAATAAATGAGTGGCGTCCAACCAAATAGAAGGGTTAAAGCTTATCAAGTTTAAAATAATGTCCCTTTTTGTAAATTTGTCGTTAAATTTGTTTGTTTCAGTAGCTCAGTAGCAGAGGCGTTTGCCCTTCATGTGGGAGACCTGGATTCAAAGCCCTCCCTCCCATTTATTTCTTTTTTTTCTATTAACAACTTAATATTGATGAACACCCCAGGTCTGCTTTCCCATCCATAAAAGTCACCGCACGCCGCCGCTATCCGGTAAAAGACATTTCTATAAAGACACATTTGATTACAGCTTTTGCGATTTTAATTTGATCTGAAAATGTGGCGCAGCCCTGCTTTTTCCCCCTTCGCACACTTTGGCTTCAACCATCGGCGTGGTTCGCGCTGAGATTCGGACACTGTTGTTGTTCTCCGTCGCTGGCAGACGTTGCGAGTCTGAAGATTGTTCTGACATAAGCCGGCGTCGCGACAGGCTGCTGCTTTTAAAAGTGGCATTGATTGACTTTATGATGTCTGAGCGATCGGTTTACAGGCCGGCGCCGGAGCCGGGACTCGCAGTAATTAATTAGTGAGGCTAATTAATCAATGCTAATTCATTTTCTGGGGATGATACTGATGTAGACTGTTGGAAACGTGAGCAATACCCACGTTTGGTTTTACACGGTTTTGTAATGATTTCTTTGAACTAAACAAAGTCGGGTCAGGGGGTGAGCAACTGCCACTTTATTGTGAACTGTTTTGCAATTTTATAAAGTAATTCCAGAGTATTTTTAGAGTAATAATAGTAATTTTTAGATTTCTGTGGTTTTTAATGCGGATATTTGTACTTTTACTTCACTACAACAACACCTGCCTGTTCCTGCACCTACTTTTTAAAATAATTTTTGCTGTTGTTGTTGTTGTTGATTTTATTTCATAAATTAATACACAATAAATAAATACAAATAATGATTAGATTACGTGTAGGTTCCGTGGCAAAAGAAAATGTAATTCTGTCGACTGGAACAACGTTTTAAGAGTTACGTTCATGGTTAGACACTGAATTAAATGACTTACAACTGAAAAATGTCTTAAGTTATGTGGAAATATCATCAACCTCTTGAAATACATAAAGCTTAAATAAGGAACATCAGAAGCTTGTTTGCTCTAGGTAGCTGTCTTGATGGTTTACGTTTGTCGTAGAGTTTTCAAGAATCTGAATGTATTTGTTATCAGCAGAATAAAACAACACACTGTCACTGTTGAAAAAACAATACCCCGACACTAATTGATACTAAAATTGTATTGAAAGTAGATACTAATTTCATACTCATATCAGTACTGAAAAACAACAGGCAAATAGAACTTTTCCCTGACTAGTTTTAGAATCGTCTTTAACTTTATCAGAAGATATCAATCAAGGAAACTATAATTTTGTGTTGACACTCATGTTTGTTTGAATAAATATATATTAAAAAAACACATTTTCTTTGTGGCATCAAAATCAAGAGGCAGTAAATTCATGTGCTTGGTATCGAAATGGAGTTTGAAAGTTTAGTATCATGTTAAAAGGGATAGTCAATAATCGTGATTATTCAGGTCACAATACAATCGTAAGAGCAAAATTCTACAATCTATAATCCAAAAAATAGACCTGAATTTAAAGAACTGTATTTTATCTTGCAGTTTTTGTCATATTTAACTTTGTTTTGTCACAAACTTGAGGAACAGTAACATGCAAGACCACGGGAATGAAAGAAAGCTAAAGAGTTTACCATTGTTTGCTCACAATAATCGTTAAATCGTGATGTTTATTCTTACAATAATCATAAAAACCTTGACACTGTGACATGTCGACTACAGTTTGTTGAGGATGGTGTGACTCAGCAGGAACTAGCATCTCTTTCCTCTTAAATCGTGCCTGTGCCTCGAGCGTGACCTTATATGTAAACTCCATTATTTGTCTCTGGAAAACGTCTTTGCACTTGTTCACCAGTGAGAAGCCGCGCCGCTGCATTCATCGGCTTCACGTCAGCCTAAAATGTAAACTTTTTGGAGCCTCGTAGCCCGCGAGAATCGTATCGGCAACATGAAGAGGGATGTCACCATATCAACGAGCTAACTCAGGTTCACTGCGCTCATGCATGACCAAACGGCCGTGAAATCTTTTATTTTCTTTCATTCCCATTGTCTAACACGTTCCTCCAGTTTGTGAGCAGGGCTGCTGAATGACCAATCGCAATTGAATCGAAATCACAGTTTGAACGGACGACATGAGCAAATCGCAGAGGCTGCCATGGTTCCCTCCACAAACAACCAAATATCCTGCCTCATTCTGCATAAACACGGCCAGCTATAGTTTAGATCTGTACAAACATGCTCCGAAATATATGTTAGTCTTTAAATAGTTCAGGCTTTTTGACAATTCGCGATTAACTGTGAACTTTGAACAGAATCCTGTCATTGAAACACACGTCGCCAATCTGAAAATAGACAAACTTGACACACAATGGACACAATGGGACTGTCGTTTTGGATTTGATGTGTTTTAACTCTGTTCTTTGGATTCCACCCTTTTAATTTTCAAATTTGATTCATTTACATATCCTGTGTTCTCTCTGGTCCTGCCCTGTTGTTGCTTTATGTCTGTTTTAGTTGTTTTATGTTCTATAAAAAAGAAAAAAAAAATCACAATTCTTGTCAGAAAAAAATAAATAAATGGCGATTAGATATTTTTCCCAAATCAATCAATCATCTTTCTGAATGACAAAATAAAGTGAATGTGACCAAAAACAGCATTTAGATGTATATTTTTAAAATTCTAATTGCATTAAAAAGACACATTTTTGAAAAGAGTAATTTTGCTTCTATAATTGCCACAATCTTATATATTTTTGTCATTCCGATTATACTGTGACCGGAATAATATCAATTATCAGTTAACGAATAACCTTGACATTGAAAAAAACAAAACCCGAAAAGCCAAACACCCCAGACGTGAGTCCGTGAGCGTGTGTGTCCCCTTTCACCAAACAGAACCCGCCCGCACACACGCTAACGTCCCTCTGTTTTCGCACGGACCACAAGCCAAAGATTTACCGTTCTCTGTCATGAAGCGGCCGACGCGAAGAGCCAGGTGCGAAACAATCATTCTGTGTCAACACTCATCTGCTCTGCTCGCGCCGCCGCCCCAAACGCACTGTCGCTAGGAGACTTTTCACAATGCCCCCGTGACCTTGCGACCCTGCCAAGTCTTGATCTGAGCACCCCAGTCCAGTGTGTGTGTGTGTGTGTGTGTGTGTGTGTCATGTGAGATGATGGTGCGACTGTCGACTGAGAGCAGCTGGGATTTCTCTGCTCTGGACCTCAGCGTGAGCGACTTTCTCATCAGGATTGTGCTCGAAATATACTGCACTATTGTTTTGGGTTTGGGGATAATGTGTTAGGGCTGTGCAGCTAACCATTTTGCTCTAGTTTGATCATTATTTATTCTTTTGTTATTATTGAGGCGTCACAATATGTTGCAAAAGTATCGATATCGTAAGATTGCGTGCCAAACGTATTGCAGTAACATCAAAGTCCTGTATTTAAAACGCTGATTTGATTCATGACTTGTCTTTTTAGTCTTCATTTCTTCTCGGTTTTCTCTTTGTTATTTATTTAGAGTGCTCATGTTGTGCTCATACTGTAGAACTTGTTGATGTCACAAATTCAGATGGAGGTTCAGAGGTCAGTATTCAAATAAGTACACTGAACACGCCAGGCCAGGGTTGCAAAACGTATTGAAACATATTCAAAGCCACAAGGGCCACAAACCCTTGAGGAAAATGAGCCAATAAACCTTAAATAAGCCTTGGAATGTTCATTTTAGGTCTGTATTGCATCAAAGTGTTTGTTTTAGGAGAAAATAGCTGCAAAGATAACTTATTTTGGTCATTTGGGCCAATTCAGCAGAAAGGTTGAGGGGCAACACACATTTGGACTCCACTTAGCTAGACTTTTGACTACTAAAACAAAACAAAAACTTATATAATCATTTTCGGGGAGTCTGAAATCTCCCTATATTATATTGTGACTCCAGTCTATTGACAAACACTTCCATCATTCACTTTGAAACATTCATTCACTCAATGTCGTTACAGCGTCTTGTCCAAGGACACAACAACGCTGCACAAATCCAGCCTATAGTTCACTTTGAAATGCATGACATAAACATAAAATTCTGGTGAGTATGTTGCACATGAGAAGCACATCTGAGCCCCGAGTCGCTTCCAGAACAGCTGCGATTTCAGAGCGACTTGGCCCTATCTGCCATTTGTTTATGCCCTGTTTTACGCTCGCACACTGCAACAACACAATATGTCCCAGCGTCACACCCACAGCTTGAACTGCGTCGATTCAATCAGGCAAAACGCACACACTCCGCGCCGCCTGTCGTCAACTCCATTTTGAAAATAGAGCAGTCATTTCCCTCAAGATCCATTCATGTAAAACACTGTTATTCCCAGCGCCCTCCCCCTCGTCCAATTGGCTTTTTCATCCCGCTCCTGACTGCAGCTCCAAACAGGCTGATTTTATGCTTTCCTGTTACCAAAAGGGGGTACACTGCAGCGACTACCACACTATTACTATGAATGTCTAATAATTACCAGTTGGCGGAGCGTTCGCTGTAATAATGCCTCTGCTTTACAAGTTTGACAAGCCTCACAGTTAAATTCTTTCAGTCCCACACTTGTTGGTGGCAAGTTATTAGGGCTGTCCAAAGCTTCGAAACCTAGTAATCGAGTCTAAAACTAGTATCAAAACTAGATACTTATGACTGAAAATACACATAAATATCACATAAACCAGGCAAATTGTAATTGTAATTGTTTTAGAAAGTTCTTGTTCTAATCTCAAAGACTGACTTGGCAGGAGAAAACTTCACATGCCAATCCAGAATGTTGTCAATCAAAACATCAGAAAAGTGATAAAACATTCACATAAACATTTGCATTATAAATAGGCCTGTACAAAAAAAACTAATTTTAGCTAACTAACAAGAATAAAACAATCAAAATCTGTATCAAAAATGAGGCAATTTTCCTTAAATCTAAATCTAGTTGTACACTATACACACTACAAGCTCCTGACAAAGCTGCCCTGGGGCAGACTGACGATAGCGTGGCTGCTTCATCAGCCGCTCCAACCACCACTGATCACTCACACGCCACATTTACACAAAGGCAAGGTGTGGGAAATGTCTTGCACAAGGACAGACTCACTGCGTTTGCGTGTCTTCATTTGAATCTCAAAGTTCCCAACAACACGCCCAGATAAGTCTGTGTATGTGTATTCCTGGTGCGTGTTTCGGTTCAATAAAGAGAAGACTAGGACAGGTGTGTGTTTGTTGTACTCACTTATTTTAGATCAGCAACGATGACAAACCCTCCGCAACGATAGCAATTGAGCTCCCCCTGCAGCACACTTGTGAAACTACACTGTCAGAGAACGGTCCCAATACGTTTATTTTTCTTAGTTTTCTTTATTTTTGAAAAATTTTAATTAGTCAGTATAATCACAAACAAAAACATTTGATATTGACAATATCATATATATATCTATATATAGATATATATATATATAAAAGGTCCAGGGTTTCACAGAGTAGTTGCTAGTTTTCCGCCCAGAGTCAGCAGGGCGGAGACGATGGACAATTCAAACGCCTGGAAAAATGCCCAGAAGATGTACATATTTAACTATCACAGGAACTTACAAATACATTTAATGAGGTTAAATTTTACTTAGTTCGACTTTAAAGTGAAAGTAAATACTACCGGTATTGAATTCATTTGTGCGGGGGAGAGAGCTTCTTGTCTGAAAACCAGTAGTCATCAGGTGTGTTTCTGCTCGTTTCTGTGTCTGTTGTCCGTGCATGGAGGATTGGTGTGTCTGTGTCTTATCATGTAAATAGTTTATATATTTCTAACAGCTATGTAAACGCGTTTTGGCTAATTCTGGCATATTAATGCATCCCCTTTGGATTGAATATATGTTGTTTTTATTATTGCTCAGTGTTCTATGTTGCACTTTAATGCAGAGACAAGTTCGTATGTTTGTGAATTTTGTTCATTCACAATGGCAATAAACCCTTTCTGATTCTGATTCTGATTCTGATTATAGAAATGTTTATTAATATGCACTGTCCCTGACATAAATAAATAAATCATAAAAGTGTGGATTTATGATAGCCGTTTTATAAGCAAATTAAAGCTCCAAACTTTTAGCTCACCCAGTCTTTGACCTGCCTTAGACTGTGAAAAGAGTGGTCCGACAGGTGGTGGGGCAAAGACGTATTGAGTTTGGTTGTTTCGCGCACTACCGAGTTCTCTGCACATGCAAACAGTAAATTATATCGCTCTAAGATCAAACGAGTGACTTTCAGGTTAGTATTCGAAAGCTCTTACCACTAAGTCATCTGCTCTGAAGCTTTGTGGTTCAGTCCTCTTTCCCACTAATGCAGGCTGCTGTCGTGTCCTTGGGCAGGTCACTTAGCCTGTGAAGGGTTTCATTTACTACACAGAACTATTTACCTCCATCTTTGCCTTCTCCCTATTCCCCCCCTTTCCTCGTCCTTGGCCTGTCCAACCTGTACGCTCCCTCCAGGCCGACCTGTCTGTCAAATATCTGGGAGGCGGGCTCCGGTCCGGTGCGACGGCCAATCGGACGACCTCGCCGTTAATGACATCAGTTAGCGGAGGGATCT
This sequence comes from Chaenogobius annularis, assembly GCA_015082035.1. Taxonomy (NCBI): domain Eukaryota; kingdom Metazoa; phylum Chordata; class Actinopteri; order Gobiiformes; family Gobiidae; genus Chaenogobius; species Chaenogobius annularis. Next base: position 275,668 of record BJKM01000258.1, read on the forward strand.
TCCCTGGGCCCCGGGAGGTGAATGGTGTGCGTGAGAGTGCTCGTATTGTTATGATGATTAAGTGCGCTATGGAGGGCTATCACAGGAGGGCCCCTTAATGAAAGTGGAGAGCCCTGGAGAGCGCGAGCGAGAGGAGAGTGGGGAGTGGAGATGCACGATCCAAAAAACGATGCTCTCACCCTGCCGAATTAAAAGTGAAGTGTGCGGTTAATTCCAGCGTTAACAGTTTACGTTGCGAGGTATAAAAATGCGCTCCTTGATCTTCCGGAGGAGCATGTTTTCTGCCTCGTGTTTTTAGGTGAAGTTACTGGAGAACAGGAGCAACGACGCAGACATGCTTTGAGCTTTTCCGTTTGCCTGACATTAAACCAGTGGAGATTTAAGGATGCTATTCAATAAACTTAGTGTTCATTCAAAAGTGTGATAAATGTAATTTACCAGCAGCTCATCAGGTTGTCCCACCGCACTTTCGTTTGACTTTACCACTGATTTTGGCTCATTTAAGCCTGAGCTCTATTGTAAATATGTTAGAATATATTCCCAAATGAACACTCAAAATGGAATAGTGGATGCAATGTGATTTAACTGATTGAAAGGTGCACTATGTGACTTTCCTGCTCACCAGCTCGACTCCACAAAGTTGTTATTACTTTACCTGGAGTTGAATCTATCTTTCGTTCATTCGATGTCAGGTGTTATTGCCGAGAAAACGCCTTGAAATCTGACCTGTAATTTGGCTTGGCAGTTGAAAACGCCTTGAAATCTGACCTGTAATTTGGCTTGGCAGTTGATGGACCCTACGCCGACAAAAGTGTCACTATGAACCTTTGAAAACCATGTCTTTTCTTTAGCATTAAGTGAAAAAAACCCCACACATTTAATAAACCTACAACTGCCTTTCATGTAAATATTTGGCATGCTTCACATCGCATGATTCCTGTGCGATTGCAGGCTAAACATTTTTTAAAACTCTTGAAGATGAATTCTATCACTATGCGCTATTAGTTGATTAAACCTTTTCTATATATAATGCCTCGCTTTCAGGTGATGGTGCCGAGGAGGATGAGGAGGCGGAGGCGGAGGAGGAGGGTGAACGGGGGTTGAATATTCAGCAGCCGTGTCCAGACTTGCTGACTGAGGCGTTCATGCTCTGAATGAACCACGAGGAGGAAAGGAGTGTGCTAGGAAGGAAGGAACGAAAGAAGGGTTCGCACTACGGAGACGAGGAAGGACGTAAACGGCCTTCACGTGATGTCGTGTTGTTCTCGGGCGATTATCGTTTTAAAATTGCGCTGGGGGACAGCTTAAGATTCCACGTAGGAATCGATGTTTTGGTTTGTGGTATTTGTAATGACTCGGCCCGTATCACTTAAAACTAAGCATTTAGATGTGTTGCCATTGTGGGTGAGAGAGCAAGAAATCGTATCGCATTGAAATAAAGGTTTAGGTATTTGCTGAATTACATTTTTTGAGTAGAGATGATTAATACATTTTAAAAGCCAGTAAAATGAGCTGATTACAATTGAAAAAATAACACAAACAAGTGTTTAAAGTGATATTTCTGCACTTTTGTGGTTAGTTTTAGACACGGTTTTAGCACATTTCTGATGGATTGTCAACATATTTACAATTTTAAACCTCGGTATTCATTTTTGGCAATGTCACCCATGGCAAATTGTCATCACAATTGAAGTAAGAAGATTCAGAAGTTGTGTTATTTAGAACTTACAACTTTATGCAACTTTTCTGGTAGTCTCATGCTATTGCTTTACCAAGAATAATCCGCACTACGGCATTAAACTTTTTTTCCTTCATGTAGACAAGCTGGACCAGGTCAAGTTACAGAAGCTGGTCTCATTTATAAAGTCACGTACACAAATGTTGTGTACGTGACTTTCTGCGTTAAGTTGCCTCTTTATAATCACAAACTCAACTTGAAAATGTGCCAAAACTCTGAACTTTGCGTTTGTGGGCTTTCAGATATGTGCCAGAAGATCTGAGGGGAGAGTTTCACTGAAGTCAGCAAGTTTTGTCTGTACATAAAGTTTCATAAATGAGAGACAGCGGTGCTTTTGATCGTATAAAACACCCCTAAAGGAATATATGCTACGGACAAGTTTAATGCCATAATGTGGAACGTTCCAGTCAATATATAATACCTCCATGGAGACAAGCAGATGTGGAAAACCTACTTGTGCACCTTACGGTTTAAGCCACACTATCAGTACAGTGAGATTGTTTACCCAACCATGTAATTACATTATTTTTAGATTCAGAGTTTGGGTTCCATGTCGGGATGGGATAATATCGCTTCATTCTTCTTCTTCTTCTTCTTCGTCTTGGGAGGAAGCCGGAGAACCCAGAGAGAACCCATGCTTGACTGGCGTGTAACATGAGCAAAGCAAAGCCTCAGATAAATCCTGGATAGATATTCCTTTGGGCCACAGTGTTAGTCTGGAGGAGGCACAGACAAGAGCGGCGACACAGACATGACATGAAGAGCTCATGGATCTGGGCTCCACACTCAATGTTTACGATACGATTTTTTTCCATGTTATAACAAGTCTTAACAAGTGCGTTTTATTGTACTTCATGAGGTTTGCATCCAGTGTAGTATTAAATAACACAGATTGGCAACAAAACTCAATCATTGTCAAGATTTTCTGTTTAGATATTTCTTGTCTGAAATCGTCTTGGAGTTTAAAGAAACGTAAAAGCCTCGTCTTTATTTCTGTGAAGGAATGCTGGGCTGGATTTTTCCCTTGCCGTTTGCTCTCGGACTGCTCCGCCCAGCCTCGGAGGAAAATTCCACCTCCCTCTTGTAAATCATGTCACTCACATGTCCAGCTTTGTGTTCTGGAGTGCGAGAGGACCGGCGGACGCGTGTGTGCCTTTAAGTCGACGCCGGTTCCCCACACGTCTTGAGTTAATGTTTTGTTTACGTTGCGCACTTTGACAACACCGGTTACTTCATCCGCCGCGCTCGCACTTGTTGATGTGTCACTGGTTTTGCCGTAAACCGGAGGGAAGCGAGAAAATGACACGCTGCCTTTTATAAACCTTTCAATCACTGTGATGGAGAGAGTGGAATGACAAATATGACCGTGTTTAGTGGGATAGCACCTATTCATAGTTTTACATCAGGCGAGTGACAGTTGGTGAACGATGAAAACTACAGGAAATATTTTCACATATTTACAAATTAAAGGTGGTGCCATAATAATAACTTTTGCTGCTTGTTCACAGTTTGGTTGTCAGGTTGTGGAATCATGGTGCGTTCCAGTCGTGCTCGGAGTTCTGTTCTTTCCAGTTTTGACTTGTAAATTCTCACTGGAACACTCTTCCGCTCCTACTCGGAAACAACATTTCAGATCCCGCATGCTGCGTTTGGGGAAAGATGAACACCCAACAACGTCATTATTAGTGATAGTTCTTTTTATTTTACCTTGATGAGCTCTGTACTGCCCCCTGCTGTGTATGAACCTGCTCCTACTCTGATCTTCTTCCGTTATAAATGCAGTTATGCTAATGTTGCTAACAATGTTGCTTTTATAGACTGATCCAGGTCAATGAATCAACTTAACTGGACCTCCATTTTGGCTGATTTGAGCACGTTCCTTGTTTTTATGACTTGATCGCGTCTTTACTGTAAAAAACAGTTTTTCCGACTTGACGACTGGAACGCAGAAACTCTACAAGAACGCAGCATTACCTCTACGCATTTCACATCTGCTCCAACGAGGAAGTAACATTAGAAACTTCACAGATATTTTCACACAAGAGAAACCTAGGAAAGCTTTTTAGAAACATGTTGTTATGATAATTATAGTTTTAAGGAACAAGTTATGTAAAACAAGCAAAACTAAACCTCACTTTTAAGCAAACATTTTGGCAGAGGGTTTAGTAATTTTGCTGGCACTCTTGGAGTAAAAAGATACAAACAACAAAACAATAGCTGTTATAATGCAAACGTTGGCATTTAGAGCCTGAGCAGAATGAGTTTAAAGGTACAGACTAAAAAAAAACACTTGCATAAACCACAAGATGACGAAGGAACAACATTATAACACCGTTAAAAGCTCAAAAATGTTACACCCGTTTGAATAAATGTGACGTACAAATGAATGCCCCCTGATTTTTGGAACATTGCGTTACGTTGTGACAGCACAAAGGAAATCGCATCGAGCTCGGGGAAGAAAACATGATCAATTTGACACGCAGAGGTTTGTTTCTGCGCGACGGTTGCTCCTGAAAGACTGTCATTTGATTGAATTGACTCGCTCTTGAGGTGCGTTGTAGTAATCCATCGGCAAACAGCGCTATAGCTCTTGATCTGAGTATTTGTCTGTTCAAAAGGTGGGTTTTTCATTAAGCACACCTACAGTATTTGATTAGTGCTGCCTCTGTGGAAATGTCGGAGCGTTTCACTTCAATCTGGAAGTGTACTCAGGAGTTTACACTTGTTATTACTTTACCGAGGCGACATAAATAAAGTGTCCTTGTGCAAGACACTTAACCCGCATTGTCCCCAGTGTCTGCGCACTCTGGTGTATAAATGTATAAATGTGTGAGTGCTTCATTAATGTAAAGCGCTTGAAGATAGAAAAGTGAAGAGTGTTTTCAAGTCTCGTCTCAAGACCCACGTTGGCTTTTAGCTCTGCTGCTCTTTGTTTTTATCATTATTTACTGTTTTTATTGGCTATTTATTGTTTTAAGTTATTCTCTTTGTTTTAATTTGATGGAGATTTGTTTTGTTTTGACGTTTTGCGCGACGCTTTGGAAACATTCAGTTTATAAAATGTGCTGGATAAATAAGGTGGATTAGATATAAAATGTGACCTTTTATCTTAAACTTTGTCATATTGGTTGAATAAATCAAACATTGGAATAGGGTTAAGTTGGTAATACTTAAATAAATAAACGGTTCAAGCCAAAAATGTAAAAGTGCATTGTATTGCACAGGTTTTTTTAGGGTTGTTAACAAATCACACGGTCACAATATTGTTCAATTTGCATCTCACAGTATATTATCTAATGCAGTATTTTGGAGAGGCTGAATCCTAGACATGATACTTTTCCCTTTCAAGGCGAGACGCTGAAGGGGAATAGGAAAACATCTTAAATTTAAAGATATCCATTTGAAACTTGTCCTGTTGTTTACTCACATTCATGTAAGAAAGTTTTGCACATGAAATTGCACATATTTTGGACATTTAAATCTGAAAAATGGCACCGAGCCAGATTTAAATGTCGGTTCATTTTTTGTTGGCATATTAAATGTACAGAGGGGATTTAGAATTTCTTATGTTACAATGTCCCAAATAAATCTATGGATGTGGATTAAATTAAATCATTAAAATAATGTTGGAGCTGATTCAACTATTTAGTTGTGTGTTTAAAGAGCAAACTGACCAACAAACACAAATATGTTTCCTGTTAATATGCCTTGACAAGACTTTGGTGTGAGTCATTACTGTCATAATCCAAATAATTAAACTATAAAACAATACTTTTAAGCAAATTAGCTTGTCATTTTAACTGCCTTCTCTTTCCTCTAACTGGATGGACATTTACTTAACACTCGTCAATGAAAATGTCCCAGTTGAAGCTGTCTCGACTTCCCACAGTGGCAGCGCTCCAAAGTTTCCACTAGTTATTGAGTCATTTCAAAAGCCGCTGCACCACTGGAAGTAGAATGGAGATATTTTTCCTTGGATTACACTCTCATGGCACGACGCCCACTCACCTCCTCGGGCTTTCGGAAAACAAAGCTATTTATAGAGAGAGTGGCGCTCGGAGGTTAATCGTAATGTGGGCGTGTCTTTGATTAGCCAATATGCGACCAACAGATGGATGATTTCTCTGTTTACCCAACAGACGCTGGCATCCTCTCGCTGGCACAGATGGGAACTTGAAACTTTTGCCTCGTCGTGTCGAGATGTGAGCTGAAGAACACGAGGAGAGGTTGAGGGAAGGATGCAAAGCTACAAGTGCGCGGAGCTGTTGTTGTTAGCCTCGAGCATTTCTGTTTGGATACAGAGCTTTTAAGGAGTTGAGATATAAATGCCCCGGATTTGACCTAGATGTGCACTTCATGTGTCCTGGCGAGGGGTTGTGTCTCGTGAGATCTTAGTGAAAATGTGCCTGGAATGAGCGCGTTCTGAATGTTTTCAAACTCAGTTTTCATTATACAATTTTTATCCCGCAAATCGCTTTTTGAGAAGATCGACTTTCTTTAAAATCACAATCGTTCTGATAAGGAGCCAGAATGTTCCAAGAAAGATCCAATTCTTTCTGTTTTTTTGTTTTTTTTTATAATATAGTGTTACAAATCTAGTTTTAGTGTCAATTACCTTTTTTTTCCATTACAATAGTGGTTCTGATATAGTATAGATATAGAATACAAGTGTGTCCTGCAAAAGGCCGCAACTGTTTTTTGTCGGATTTAAATTTTGTGGCGTAATCCTATGGTAGAGGTGGAATATACTCTCTTGCCGGTGTAGTTCTTTACGTTCCCAAAGTGTCCCGTGCCCTCGTTGTCCTCCAGACGCTCACGAGGAGGCCCGAGTGCGTACAGCATTTCCTCCGCTGCCAGGCCCCCTCTTGCTCTCGCGCACACTTCGCCCCCGGCTAAAGGAAAGTAGTGGAGAACGAGCTCCTGGAGATAGCCGATCGGCGCCCCTTAATATGAAGCACAATGCGTTGTTCTCCCTGTCGAGCCAGGAGCCCGCCGGCCCTTTGATGAGAATCTACAAAGAGATCTGAGCCGCGGAGTTTAGCCAGGTGTGTTATCTTAAGCCGTGTAATTTGAGGATTGCGTTGGTTTGTCAAGGGAGCCGCAGGAGCCGCGCTGTTTATCAAAGGTATATTAAAAATGAATGGACACAGGTTATCTAATCGAAGACTGGGAAACTGAAGATCGGCTGCAGAGCCCGCATTGGATTAGGGTTGGAGTCGTCTAAAGAAAATGTAAATACGGTCCCTGTGCATTGATTAGTTGACTAAAAAATGGAACGTGGCGTGTCTACGATTTGACGATGTACCTGAACCCAAACAGGGCAAGAGATCGCTCGATTATACATATTTATACAGAAAAAGGCAGATTAAACTCAGTTTCCTCCCAAATCTCAAGATAACTCACAACTAGAGATTGGCAACATATTAAAACATTTCTAATATCATGAATGTTGTTTTTGAAAATATACACACACACAAAAAAAAGTTGCATATTCCATATTATTTACTGTAAAAATGCAACTAAAAAGAGTAGAAAGTAATTTTGTCTTCACTAACAACCTCAACTAAGGAGGTGTTTCAACACATTTCTGTTTATATTGACCTGATATGGTCTGAATATAATTTTCGGGAAGCTCCAAAGAAAAAGTATTAAGATATACGTCTTTGTGTCATCACTTCAAAACCCATTGATATTAAAGGGGCTGTACCTGATTTGTTTTGAAACATGAAAGAACTAGTTTATGTACAGTTTATTTCCCATAACCAATCCCCTGTATTTACTTGTTTACGTGTATTGTATGCGTTTCATATGTGTTTTGTATTTTTAGTTTACGTGTATTTCATGTGTTTTGTGTGCATTTTACGTGTATTTCATGTGATTTGTATGTGTTTTGTATGTGTATTTTACGTGTATTTCATGTGTTTTGTATGTGTTTTGTATGTGTTTTGTACGTGTATTTCATGTGTTTTGTATGTGTTTCGTATGTGTATTTTATGTGTCTTGTATGTGTTTTGTATGTGTATTTTATGTGTTTTGTATGTGTTTCGTATGTGTATTTTACGTGTCTTGTATGTGTTTTGTATGTGTATTTTATGTGTCTTGTATGTGTTTTTTATGTGTATTAGACGTGTATTTCATGTGTTTTTTATGTGTATTTTACGTGTATTTCATGTGTTTTGTATGTGTTTTGCATGTGTTTTGTATGCGTTTCGTATGTGTTTTGTATGTGTATTTTATGTGTCTTGTATGTGTATTTGACGTGTATTTCATGTGTATTGTCTGCCTCTTTCGCATTCAAAAGCAAATTCCACCAACCTTTAGTGTGGGGGCATTAATACATTATTCTGGTTCTTAAACTCTTTACAGCTCCACATGAATCGCTCACTTACCTAATGCATTCCCATCATCCTAAATATTCACTGCGATGAGTTAAGAAGCCCCTTTTCCAAGATTCTCTGAGCTCAGAGCGAGCTAACTGACACTAGCATGCTAACCGCTAACTTCCTGCTTCCCTGAGAATAAACACGTTATATTTCGAGGCAGAGAACGCTCCGTGGTCTCATTTTCGCCCAAATAGAAGCTTTTACACTATCTCTGCACTGGGGCCAAACAGACTCGACTTAAATACATGCAAAAAAATCGGGTACATGAACTACATGATCTGTTTTTCATGTTTCAAGGTAAGTTTCGAGTAGCATCTGACACATTTAGCTCTTATGTTCATTTCATTAGATCCCATGTCCATATTGTAACATCATGTCCAAAAGGGTAAACCACTACCGTGCCGTTCCTCTGCGCACATGTAATCTTAGCACCATCACTCGCCACGTATAATTCTGCTGGCAGGTCCCGTCAAACAGCATACGTTCAGAGACAGGGTGACTTTGAACTGCTGCTAATGACCCCCCGGACGTAAATACCCTCTTTCTCTCCCTCTTTTCTTTGGTCTGCTCTGTCTTTCCTCACACACTTGGTCCCTTTATGTCCAGCGTTGTCACGAAGGCTGGGGGTCATTTGCGTTCTTCAGAGAAATGCAGTGATCGTATCTCAAGCACAAGGCCAGTGGATCGAGATAGAGGGACGCCACAGACCTGGAGGTTTCATGGCTATTGTTGTGCGATTGTTGTTATCTGGAGAGAGATTGTTGAGTCCTGGCGTTATGCTTCGTGGTAAAAGACTCTTAACAACAGGCTCAAGTCGGAAGCGGGGCTTGTTTGTTTCCGTGGCAAGTCAGCGATAATCTTTTGTTAGTCAACGAGTCAAGCGGTTTGGTGTAATCCCTCATTCGTCCAGGAGGGAGCCATTGTAGAAACGGTTTTAAAGGTAGTCATCTGGACAATGTTTCCAAAAAATCTGGATGTTTTTTTAAAATTATTTTTATTCTTTTGATCAGATCCACATTTTGACTGCCTTTGTTATAAAAAGTTATTTTGATGGGTTTTAGTTTCCCAGATAATGATTCTGAGTGTCCAAATACGACACATCTCCATTTGCTTTAATTCCTGCTTCTCTATTTTTGACCAGTGACTGTTTCTTTGTTTGATTTGCCAACTTTCCGCTGGTAAAATCAACACTTTTGTTCAGCCCATGCGAGGCAACGGCTGTTGTGATTTTGGGCTTTGCAAAAATAAACTGAACTAAACTGACTGATGATTATGTCTTATAGTCGACAAGTCACGATGAGTCGATTTAGTCAATTAATATTATGATTTTGTTTAGATTATGAGCTTCCTTGACCACAATGCATGTCTGTTTGGAAGTGTTTCCCTCATATGGTCCACCTCAACAAAGATTCTTTTACTTTGCATACTCCTAAAAGGGCAAAAATACCTCCTTGTCGATGCCAATCTCGTCAGAACTCTGAAGCTAAGCAGTGTTTGGCCGTCTGAGTGGTCTGAGTGCAAACTGTCGGGTCAATTCACATCAACAACAGTGTCCCGACCAAATAAAAGTAGCTCCGGTGCGTGTGCTAGTTTTGTGAGTTGCAGCTGAGCCCATTAATTGCTCTTTAAGTAAATTGGGTAGTTAAAAAAAGGTTTCTACACCTACATACTAGGAAGTTGCTGATTGTGATACGAAGGGAATGTCTAAATGTGAATCTGAGGAAAAGGAGATGCCAAAAGATTAAAACAATAAACCAAAAATGTAAGGAATTCCTGTACCTTGGGAAAAAGTGATTATTATTTTTTAATGCACAAACACGTAAAGCTTATACAAACACTCAAACATGAATGCCTTTTTCCACTGCGTGTGAGATAAACATAGAAATTCCCCTGACTGAAAAGCCCTTAAAAGCAGAAACACGCTCTTTCCGTCCATGAAAAAGTAATGTTTTGTCTCCAGCAGGCCACCGTAGCCCTCTGCCAGCTGTTTAAATCTTTACCAAGCAAAAAGAGAGACGACTCCTTATTGAGTCAGCCACCAGTGTTTTCATTTACTGTTCAAACTGGCTCACTCCCAGCCTTAAGTAAGAGGAATCGAGACACATAACCACAGCTGACCTCAGGGACGCATAACAAAAACAAACTCCTTCTACCAGCTTGTTAAAACGATGTAAAAAAAGAAAATCTACAGAGGAGAGCTCGCTTGCTTGAGAGAAAAAAGCAGAGCAAGGAGAAGAGGAGAGGAGGTTTTGGGTTGTCAAGCGGCGACAGTGATGAGACGCAGTTACAGAGGCACAATGTGAGGCTGTGGTATGTGAAATTTAAACAATTTGATGGAGGAAAGGCTTAGAAACGTTTGGACGGATGACGGACTTCATAACATCGCACCGAATGCAGTTATTAGTTTAGTTTGTAGTTTTAGTAGGCCTGGTTTTAACATTACAGAAAAACAATCACACCGTTTCTATTCTTTGTGTGAAATGTATAGATTTGAAAGGACAGTGTTTGCTGTTTTATAGTCCAAAAAAAGTTAAAAAAAGAAAAAGTTAAAAAAAAATTGAAGTAAAAATTATGTGGTTACATTTTAGTTTTAGGATTAATGTATAATCTCTAAAGCAGACGTGTCGAAATAGAATTAGCTGGAATAAATTGGCTAACCCAGTGGAATAAGACTGTACATATTTTTACAAACCAAGTTTTACATCAGTCCAGACGAAGTTAATTAATTGCAGGAAGTCTAAAACAGCAGAATCCCTCTGTGATGTCATCAATATGCGACATCACAGACATTTCACACGCAACGGACACAATTTTCTGACAATTAAAACAATAACTTTATGAAATAAAGGTGCCATCAGGCATTATTATTCATCAAATCATAACTATTTTGTGATTTGTATGGACTTTAGCCCTTGTTTACAGTATGGTTGCTAGGTAACAGTTGTGGAAACACCTATCAAGTCTGCTGCTCACATCCAACCAGGAAGTAGCTTTATAAACGTCATCAGAATTGTAAAACTGGGGGGAAATTGGTTGCATCTTGGTAAATTCTTAAATATGATCATGTTCACTGTGTTTTAGTGAAATGTGTTGACCAACATATGCGCTTTAAGCTAAAAAAAAATATAAAAATGAAAAGGAAGATTGCTTTGCTACGATATATCCAGTAGCGATGATTCAAAGTACATTTCCACCGTTTGATAACAGTTTGTGATGACATTTTATAATGATCCTGTGGCATTTTAAAAGCACGCTAATACACCTTAACACTGATATTGTTCCATCTATATTGAAGTAATTCCAGCTTACTCACGCTCTGCCCGTTACGCCAGCAAACATTCTCATCTCTGTGGAGTTTTTCAGATCAGCTCACAAGGACACCTTCTTTTTCACAAACTCTTCCCCCGGCATTTGGGTCGTGCGCTTGATTTCAGCGTTCACTCAGAAGAGCATGAGAGAGAAAGTGCAGCAGGAACGGTTCTCTCTTAACACAATTCAAGTTCAAATACTTTTAGACTGGCATAATATTAACCCTGCGACTAATATGAACGTGTATTTGCCCTATTATTATTCTTTATTTGTCTTTAAGGTGTCTTTAAGGTTTTGTAGCAGTTCCATCTTCACACTTAAGTATTAAAATTAAACTTCATGTGTGTTATTTTGGGCACTGGTCGGCCAAAACCGACTATCGGCATGTCCTGGTGAATTGATACGATAGTACGATGATGACGCTAAAAAGTGCAAAAAATGGTCATTTGAATATAAAAGGTTTTCCTCAATTTTAGCACCACCACAGAACAGATAAATCATGACTACGTTTTGGACTAAAACTAATATAAACAAGTTGAGATTTCTACTTCAAAATGTCTGAAGTACGACTAAACTAAAGGATGACTTGAAGGGCAGTGGTGAAAGTACTTATGTTACTTAAGCAGAAGTACAAATACAGGATTATATAAAAAAGAAGTAAAATAATTATTAATCAGTCATATTTAGTAGACTATATAAAAAAAAAATCTTTTCATTATTTTTGTTGGGAAAACTAGTAAGGAAAAGTACTTTTTACTTTTCTGTCCAGTTCATAAATGTAGTGGAGTAGAAAGTACAGATACTGCTCACTAATGAAGTGAAGTAAAAAGTAAAAAGTATCCTTTAAGAGCATTAAGTGCATGGCTATTGGATATTGTCTTTTCTTGCTTCTCTATTTTGCATTTATTCGATTGCATTTGCTTCAACGTTCAAAATACCATCATTTTTTATCATTGTACATGCATTTAAACACAACTAAACGTTCTCAATGTTAGCGCTTACTCATAGACACACAGAACATCTTTACGCATACTCTTTGTCTTTAGATGGTAAGAACAAGCCAGAAAACCTGTGGAAAACCAGCCAAAATGTGTCCGAATGTGATCTATTTTTGGAGTGCGTTGTGACTGTACTCGTGAGTGTGTAAAGTCCCCCCTTTGAAGAGCTCTCAGCGCAGCGTCGCCCGGACTCTGGGATCGTCCCGTCTCTTCTTGTTGCCATGGTTTTTTGTTGTGGGGGGACAAGCAGAGGTCCAGTGGCTGCGCGCCGGCTCGAGCTGCTGTTTGTTAAAGATAAGTGAAAAATGCCAGAGGGGACGAGATGGCAGACATCGAGAAAGATTTTCTTTTTTCTCTCTCTCTCTCTTCTCGTCTTTTTAACTGCAGGACGTCGGACTGAAAAAAATACTATCTCTACAGCTCTCTCTCTGCCTTGGTCTGGGGCGTTTGGAAAGACCACATCATACGACCCGGGTTCTTCTGACCCCCAGCAGCCCCTGTGCGTTCAAAGCTTGTCTGGCTTTTGATTTGAAATAGGATTTCTCGTCTGCCGTCTGATTCTCTGGCATTTCTTTTTACCATGACACACAAAAAAGAGAATGTCTAGGCTTGCGTAAAGGTGCCATGTAACTTTTCTGGTGTAGTCTGCCTCGTAGTATTAAAGGACAAATATTAAGCATTATTTGTATTGTTATTGGTCTTTAAAAATGCTATTGAGTACTTTAACTTTAGCATCTCATGCTTTAGAACTAATGGTTTAAATCTCAAAAAACAAAATGTTGCATAATATGTGTCCTTTAAGCTTATCTACAAGCAAGTGACGCCACCTGGTCAAGTTACAGGTCAGGGGTTTCATTTATAAAGCACCTGTACAGTCAAAAAATGCTACGATTTTCACTTTCCACGTTAAGTTTGGGATTTAGAAAAAGACAAATTGACCTAAAAGGAGCGGTTCGGTCCAAAAACGCTGGTTATTAAAAATGGTTATCAGAGCTTTCAGAGATGAGGCAGAAGGTGAAATGTGTTTAGAGAGATGAACATTTTGTGAGTTTGAGGCAGTTCTGTTTTTAGTTTTAGGCTCGTCAAGATAATCGTAATTATTCAGTTCACAGTATGATCGCAAGAATTAAAACATAATATTGCGACAATTTTAGAAGCAAAATAAGCAGAGAAAATATCACTGTTGATATCCGCTTGTCCGTCCGAGGGACTCGGATCTCTCCTTCACTGTGGAACTTCTCCAGGTTTTCCGAGAAGGAGGGTCTAAGGACAGGGGAGCTTGGGACATCTGTCTAAGGACACCGGACGCTGGGACATTACCATAGGGAAGAATATTGTTTATTCTGTTTTTATTCTGTTTTTATTCTGTTTTTATTCCGTAATTATTTTTTTCCACTCTAGCCCCTCGAGGCAACTGTTGTGATTTTGCGTGACAAAAATACACTGAATTGAATTGATTATGTTCTGAGTATCATGAATAATTTTTTTTTATCACAACAATCGTATAATACTAAAATGTGATACTGAGACATTCCTACAACTTCAACTGAAAACATTTAAGATAGATATGTTTAATGCCAAACTGTGAAACATTGCAGGCAAAGCAGGTGGCGGACACTTCCCGAGAAATGTTACATATTGTACCTTTAGAATGGCTTGAATTAAGAATATTAAATCTAGATTTGAGTAGTTTTGACTAGAATATTTCACTAGGTCCAATATTTTTCTGAATGACAAGGTAATTTATAATAATAATCTGTCTTAAAATAAGTAGTAACAAGTCGGAAACATCTTTAAACAAGTAAAATGATCTAAATCTAACAAGAAAACAAAGCATAACTAGTCAAAACTACTGAAATCTAGTTGATTGAGTTCAATTACCTAAAACATTGAGCCACTGTATAAACCATGTACGGACAAGGAAAATAATGAAGGAAAGGAGACAAGGATGTAGGAGACAAGGATGCAGGAGAGAGAATTGAGACACTTGGGTTATTCCTCTTTATCATCGGGCACACAGGAGTCGAGCCGTGCCAACCGTTTTTTCTCAATCCATTATTCATTGGACGTATTGATTAGGAATCCTTGGTGGAATTTAATAGCGGAAAATGCTAAGGGCAAAGATTTGTTTACTGTAATAACCTTTTTATTTTTGCTGACTTTCCACATAGAGATAAAAATACACCGATGTTTCTCGTAGAGTTAAAGTGGCTCAGTGTGATTTTGAAAGTGAAGTGGCGATGTCATTGTTGGTTTTATCAGGGGAGGAGTGAAGTTACAGTCTGATCTGAAGAAATTTGATCCAATAACCTACTTTAGCTAAAGCCAGCCCTGTTCGCACAAGGCACAAGACAGCCCCTCGCCTTAATGTCAACAATCTTCACAGCCTCACAGACGCCTTTGTACAGGTTTAACCACAAAAGAAACGTCCATGTCTCGACTTTCACTGAAAACAATTATTGTTTTTCTACATTGATCTATTCCTTTTTTATAGGCATTTGAAAACCTGTAGTTTCCATCAGAATCAAGCTTTTTTAGGGAAAAGGGGAGAAAAATGCACTTTTGAAAAACAAACTTTTCTTCTACAAGGTAAAAAGAGACGACGGACGTCCTTTTTACAACTTCAAACCAACAAAAGCAACATCACAGACGTCAAAGCACTGCATGAATTCACTTTTATGATGCAAAGATTATATGTAGCGATCCAATTGGAAAGAAAGCTCCGATAGGCTGCAGCATGTGTGCGAAGCATGCAACATGATGCAAGGATCCCCAGGGTCCTAGTGCCTCCCGACACGGCTTGTTTTGGTCGTAGATGGTCATGTACTGAACATGTGCGTCAGGGCCCCTTCACAAGAAGTCTTTAGGATGTAATTCTCCATCTTTGGCAGGAAACAGTTGGGATTTAAAAGACGCAAATGTCCGTCCGTTGTAGGCAAAGAGTTAATAACGTTTTTCAGTGAAAGTATGTTGTACTTTGAAGCTGGAGTACATAATTTTCAAACTATATCTGGAGGTCGTATATGTAAATCTGTCACAAACTCTCCTTTCCAAACTATTTGGCCCATTCTTCTTACATTCCGATGCGGACAATGCGCAGCGGTCTGATTTTCACAATACACTTTATGGGGGGGAAACAAAATGTACCTAAAAAACCCAAAAAATTTGGGCATTATAGCTTTAAAGGTTCAATTTGATATATTTAGAATGTGAATTTAACACACAAACGCCAATCAAAAGCTTTCAATAATCAATTTAATGTCTGTTTACCTGTTATTTGCTTAAATATATCAAAGATTTAGATAATATCATGAATGTTGTTTTGAAAATATGGAACATTGGAATCAAGTGTATTGTTTATAGTGAAAAATTCTACAAAAAGAGTTGCTTAAAAAAATAAGAACAAAAAAGTTGTTTTGGTCGTAGATGGTCATGTACTGAACATGTGCATCAGGGCCCCTTCACAAGAAGTCGTTAGGATGTAATTCTCCATCTTTGGCAGGAAACAGACGCGTTTTGTGGAGGTTTGTTTGTTTTAACACATTTCTGTTGTATTGACATAATATCGTCGACGATCGTTATCGGGATACTCAAAATAGAGAGAAATACTCCTTTTTGTCAATATCGCCCAGCCCTAACAAGGATTATACTGTATATATGACAGATGGCACTCTAAAGCGATTGTGCATTTTACAGTCGGCTCTAGCGACCGGAGACTTGATTTCATTGCTGCCGCGTTCCCGCAAATAAATGACCTACATTAGCCAGGCCAGTGCTCTTCATTTTAGAGCAGGATGGACAAAATGTGCTTGTACTAGACTTTAATGATAAATAATTGAGTTTGAACCGATTTCGAAGGAATGGGGGGGTTGCTAGGTTCATGTCGGTCCACCTATTTCAGAAACGAGAACTACAATCCGAGCAAATAAAAGCATAGATTGTAGTAGATAAATAGTAGTTTAGTACTAGTTGCACTTCCTCTTTTCCTGTCTCCTTCCTGTCTACTTTGTCTACTTCATCACATTCTCTAAAACCTTCTGCACACTCGAGGATTTTTGGCTGATTTTAATCATGATTCAAGCCCGATTGGCCTCCCCTCGAGTTCGTAGAATCGTGGCTCGAGCTGCGATTCTCGTAAGCGTTTATTTACGCTGGCACTCCTCATGTCTGCTGGGTTCAACGCGATTCTGTTGCCACTGCTCGTCGGGTCGCAGCTCCCAAACCTCCAGTGAATACAGCGCTCTCTTGTGTCCTTTGGTCCTTTGTCCACGCACGTTTCTGCTTTCTGTTTTATTTCACTCGTAACAGGAACGCACGGAAAGGCAGTTGACGCTCGTCTTGTTTCCTCTCGCGTTTGTTTTCATTAAAGCCTATCATGTGACACTCGAGCACTCCTGATCAAATCTTCCCCTAAATTGTCGAGTGCGTTGTGCGGCTGTGCTTCATGTGAGTGTGAGACAAATAATCGTTGCAAAATGTCCTCAAACTCACTGCAAACGCCTTAGAATCGCAGACGGTTTTACAATCCCCCAGCGCGCAGTCGGCTTTCGTCCTCTAAAGCAATAAAAGGAAGCGTGTTTGGGTTAAAAATGACAAACTTGGATTCCTCAACCGCAGGGAATGACATGATTTACCCAAAAACATAGAGTCTTCTCTGCTGTATTCATGATTCATTAAGGAGTTGTTCACAGATTGGCACGCGGAGGCTGTTTTTTTCTGGTTCCCAACTCCTGTTCATTTATTGAAGCCTTCCTGCAGCGTTCTAATTAGTTTGTGTTTTGTCGTGGTCTCTCGCGACATAAAAGATTAAGGGGACAAAACTTCTGTAAACCACGGATTTCTCAATCTCACAGGCTGTTTCCCGTGTTTGACGATAACAGTTAAAAGGTTTTTAAAGTAGCCGTCTGGATCCGTTTTGAGTTCAGAACGGTTCAGATCTCGTTCAAGAGGCTTTTCCAGTTGTTTACTGATTAGAAGTCATTTTTGTCCAGTAAATTAGGGTCTACAGAAATACATGCAGCTTCGTTCTAGTCATTCTCGGAGGCCGGAAGTCGGACCTCAGAGTGACGTTTTCTCAGAGTTTCTGCGTTCCAGTTGTCAAGTCTGAAAAACAATTAACAGTCACAATTCGAACAAAGAAAGTGCTCAAATCAGCCAAAATAGCAGTTATTGTATTGACCCGGACGTCTTTATTACATTTCCGAGTTTCCGAGCAGGAGTTGGAAAGTGTCCCAATAGGAATTCACAAGTGGAAACTCAGAAGATCCGCGCTCCAAGGACAACCTGAACGCACCATTAACCTCCAGCTTGATAACCGTGTAGTTTGGACTTCTACAAACATATTCAGAACTGCATGTTATGCCCCGCACATCATTTAACCCTTCCCTCTAGTGTTAATGGACTTGTTCACCGTACGTCTTAACATTTGTCTCCTCCATATCCCGCATACGCCGCACCAAATCATTCACGTTCCACCTTTCTCGTCTTATTTTCCCACCAAACTGCCTGCAAAAAATGTACAGTATGTATTTATTCCGTAACCTACTTTCGGAAGACAATAACTTTATATATCTCGAATTTACATCTGAATAAATCACTTGCTTTTATTCCAACAACAAAACTGCGCAAACATCCAGTTATGGAAACGGATCTTGTGTTGTTGTTGTTGTTGTTATCTCCTAAGCAATGGCCTCTCGCTGATCTGACGCAGACCTTCATTTTTCAATTTGAAAGTTCTGGGTCCCGCTCCTTTAAATACACTGTACATTACGTGCCTGAAATGGGCCCAGTCGTTGCAGCGGCGAGGATGGTAAAGTGTACGTAGTAACAGAAGAGTGGACGCAGCTCGGGTGACTCATATTTCTAAGGTTATTTGTGGCTATATTTAGGATTTATCGGTCGCACAGTCATTTGTACTCCTCAGTCTGCAGGACGGTGTTAATATAGTGTTGAAATGCACAGCTGTTTGGCCGAGATATCCTCATAATGCAGCGCTGTGAGAATGGAGATGTTTATGCAGTTTGTCATACTGTACAACGGTCGCAGCTCCGTTTGCATTTAGATGGAATAAGAGTGTCTTATCCATCACTCTGTTCTTTAGAGTCGTTGTAAAAAGAACGGTCGCGATAATGTAGCCAAGGTTAACGTATACTTTTAATCCCAAGTACAAAGGGTAATGTACGATCTGCATTCGAGCCAATCTTCAGTGCCGCCAGCGTGCGCGAGATATTCATGAAACATGGGTGAGTAAATTGTCAATAAACAAATGAAGAGTTAATTAAGGTGCTAAAAACAGGTGAAAAGTTGACATGAAGTTGTTGCTGTTTTTATTAATGTTACCATCTTGAAATTAAAATATTGTCGTGTGGATTGTATATCAAGGAGAAATGAAAGTCGCCACTTGGATTCTACTGAGCGAATGCAGTGGGTACGAGCCTGCTGCTGGATAACGACACAGTATTTAAACCCAGCCGATGCAGCGAGGGGCTTCTCATTTCTGAAACAACCACGTGGAAAGACAAATCCCGTGGTCATGGAAAAGATTACAGTGTGTTTGAGAAGGGTCAAATCAGTGGCATCAAGCAGAGAAAACATCTAAGGAGAAGCATAAACTAATGTACTACAGATCTGAACCGCCATGAGAGTGTCTGTGATGAGCTGGAGAAGGCTTTGTGCAGTGGTCACTCTCTCCCATCATCAATACAAGATCAATTAGTGAAAAATAATGCAACACTGGCTGGAAATAAATCTTTTATCTTTTTGAAGGCGGTCCTACCAAATATTAGAGCGTGTGAGACTCAAGCCATCAATTAAATCCTAAATGGCACTTATCTGTTTTTGCAAATGAAGTCTTTAAATAGGTGCACGAAGGTCCTAGGGTTTGACTCCCGGGGGGCGTGTGGCCTTTCTGTGTGGAGCTTGCATGTTCTCCCTGTGTCCTCCTCTCTGGGGCCTGGACTGAAAAAGAGATGCCACATGTTCATTAATTGCTGGTTGAATAAAGTTTAATTAAAAAAGTGTCATAAAAAGAGACTGAAACATTGTAATCTCCCAAACAAGGTAATGCCTCTGTGATATTTCTGCCCTTTTGTGGTTTATTTCTTTGTGTACACCCAGACATTTACAGGCACATTTTAGCATATTCCTGATAAATCGATAAAATATCATCTGAATATCGATGACGAGTTAATTTCTGTCAAAATTGCCGACCTATTCAGGAGTATTTGATAAATTGTGCATTTTTTGGGTCGCTGTGATTGATTTGAAACAACTGCATCTGTTTACTTTTGTTGTAAGGCATCATCGTTGATGCGATGCGCGAGCCGGCGAGCACTTTGCCTCGGCCCTCTGTTTATTAAGAGTTGGTCTCAATGCAAAAAGCCACTCCTTTTGGACTGTGCATCTGTTGAACACAATGCAAGCGCGCCTTCGATGCAATATGGACAAACTCTTAGAAAACGAGGGTGGAACAGGTGGCGTTTGTAATAAAGTGCATTTCAGATCCGGGGGAATGCGTTCAAAATGTCCATATGTTTCAAAAGCAGCTCCGCTCGGCGAATCAAGCACGAAATTAAGCATCTTTTTCTGTCTTTCAATGTCCTACACTTAAACCAAACATCAGAGTCAAGTTGTTTTCTTTATATTACAGCAGATAGTTAAATTGTGTAGTGTGTCAATTACTAGAAACATACGCGTTAGTGCTGAACAAATTAAGAATACAGAGGATGTGGTGAATACAGTGTAAACAGTAATAATGGTGACAGGATGAGAAGACACGGATGTGGCGTGTAAAACGTTTGTCTCGGCCAGATTTCATACTGTAGTGCAACTTTGCCTCGATTTATGACTTAATCTTAATGGTCAAAACGTTCAAACAATTGATTTTCCAATAGGGATGTCACGATATCGAATTTTAGTGTTACAATTATTGTGAGAAAAAACATCACGATTTTACGGTTATTCACGATTATTTAGACTGTGACCAAACAACAGTCAAGTCTTTAATTGTCTTTCATTCCCGTGGTCTAACGTGTTATTGTTCTTCAAGTTTGTGACCGGCTTTACACAATTGAACTCTTTGAAAGACAAAATAAAGTTAAATGTGACAAAAACAGCCAGATAAAAAAGTTCTTAACATTTAAGTCTATTTTTGGGCTGTATAAAGAACAAAAAATACCTACATTTGCTTCTAAAATTGTCACGATTATGATTTTTGGGTTTTTAAGATTATATCGTGTCCTGAATAATCATGATCATCAATTAACCTAATAATCTCGACGTCCCTATTTTCCAATGTATTAAAAGGAAAAGCAAATCAAATCCATCTTGGCCATTCAAAACAAACATTCATTTAGGGCAGCGCAATTAATTGAATATTAATTCGAGATCGAGTTTCTGTCATGTCTAATTGTTGATCATCAGCGTGTGACTTTTTAAATCGAGAAGTCCACGGACAAACCTCTGTCAGTGAAAGCGTGAGGTTTGGAGCAGAGTTCAGACTTTGGAGGAAGAAATTCTGCTGTTTCATGTGTTAAAATGCAGCGATTAAACGCCTGTCTTGTTTTATGTTCATGAAATCAAAACAGAAATCCATTTGTATTGCCATCGAAAATCGAGAAATGTATTCTGTGTATTAATAAAAAGGTTGTCAACAATACTGATACCAACATACTAATCAGTACTAACGGTAGAATTGATAAAAGAACACAATTTGCTGTTTTTTCAACTTTTAGACAGCTCTTGTTCTATATCAGTGTCAGTTTAAAACCAGATGATAAAATAAAATGTAGATTATTGTAGAATACATTATATTGTCTGAAAAAGATCACTTTGGTATTAAAATTGAGCATCAAGCCTTTTTCTTTTCCTTTAGTTTAGTCATAAATCATGCATTGTGCCTTAACCACTGCTCGTATTTGTCTGAACACATTTCTCGGTGCGTTCCTGGGCCACATCTGCCCAGAGCAGGGGTCATGCGGGGCTCGTTCGGAGACATCCTAACCTTTCACTCCTCTCCCATAATTCCCCCCGCTCCCGACCACATAAAAGGCATCCCCCCGGTCGAGGACTGATCCGACACGATTGGTCCTGCCTCGCGCCTCCGTAAAAACCCTAGTGGGAGTGATTTGAAAAACATGTCGACGTACGTGTGTAGCCCGAGTTATTTCTCACTATTTTGAAGATTGCGATTCTTCCGACGCGTCTCCATCAGCGCGGGAGGGATAAAGGTCGTGTCTTTGTCATCAAAACTGTAGATTAGTTTTGCCTGGGTGCATTTGGCTGCTCTGCTTTATCACAGTGTCCAGAGGAGGGCCCCGGGTTCAGCTCATCTCTGCAAAGTAATAACTGCGCGGGCTTCCGTATTCCACTATATTCTCCATTCTCGCCGCTATCTTCCACGCTGCTATTACCTCTGCATTTCCAAGGCAGGGCGGCACGGATTATTTCTGTTTATTTGTGAGGCCAATACGTGTGCGTTTGGAGCCGGCGTAACAGGTTGGATGGAGGGGGAAAAAGCAAAATATAGTGATTCCGACTCAAAAATAGGCCCGATGTTCGTTTCACTGTTGTTGCCGATCGCTGTTCACGTTATAAACATAAAAACACAATGTAGGATTGTTTAAACAGACGCATTTTGAGCCACCTTTTTGTATTTTTACTAATGAGTCTGTTTAAAAAGTCACATCTGATGCTCTGAAGACAAACTGGGAATGACGCACGAGAAGCAGAAAACATATTGGTGCAAAATATTGATTACATTGTCAATAGGTACATATTTGGGGAATCTCTCCAATTACACTGACATCACCAGTATCTGATAACCGATGTGCCAGAGTGTGAGTTTAGGCTCCACATATTACTGGCGAACTGGTTGTAATTGGTATACTAGAAAATTACATCTTTATCACTTTATAAAGTACTAATGTTTTAATTTTTTTGGAAACCTTTTCTACTTTTTATCACTGTTTTTTGGCGTCATATGGATGTCACTGGAGATTGTCTAAGTGAATCTCTTCATATGCATTAGTGAGTGCTTTATGAACACCTGACATGTTTGAACACTTAAAATGTGGTCCCTGAACTAAAGCCATAAAAAATGGTCCAAATGACCTCTGGACCATTTGAAATGATTTCATCTTGATTTGAGTTTGATTAATTGCACAGCCCTCGCAGCGTGTGTGGGAGTGAATGAAAAATACAGTGTCAAGTATGTTGTCGAAAGTATCAAAAATGAGAGGAGAATCAGCATCGAAACTAAATATATCAAACAACAACAAAAAATGAGTCACAGAATTTTTTTCCTGAGCGGTTTTTGAATGATCTTTGTCTTTATCTGAACTAATGTAAGATCAAGGTAACTATATAATGAAACAACTACTATTTTGTGTCGAAAACTACATTATAGTGAATAAAAAAATAGCATTTTTATTATCGTCGTGGCAGCACTATGAGTACTGAGACTTTTCCTTCATTTCGAAGTGAGTGTTAGTGTTAGGGCGACCGCATATATTCACGGTTTTCAGACATAAAGATTCCTTCCTGATTTGAAGGATTTGACATGGCCGTGTTCCGTCGTTGTCACAGCAAAATATGATATATTTTGAACGGGGAAGCGCCTCACAAAACCCTTCAAATCAGGAGGGAATCCTTTGCCTGAAACCCACGAACAGTGATAAATGCCTTGGAGTTAACATCATTATTATTAGATTCCCTGGTCATCTTTAATCAGATGAGTCATTATTTGTTTTACATTATCATTCGTAACACAGCCACACAATTCTTTGATGCGCACTGTAAAAGTCACCCTTCTCACTTCTCCCTCTCCGTCCCTTGTTAACCGAGGGATTATTTCCGTGCGACGCCTGTATTTCTGAGAGTGACAGTGAGGCGCGGGGACGTGACAGCAGACATATGTGAGGAGGCCGATCGCTCTGACAAACTTGTAATGGTGCCTTTAATCCAGTGGGGCCCGCAGACTAATTTTATTTTCTATTCCCGCTCTGATGTGGATTTGGGCTCGTGCGGTCTAATAGCCTGCCTCATATTGCAGCAGGCGGGGGAATAAAGCGCACTCCGGCCGCTTAAAAATAAAGTAAGATTTTCCCTGCTTTTAAATTTGATTACAGCGATGGGAAAAGCGCGTGACACGTTACTCATTTCCAGATGGAGCTGCGTTCATTTCTTTCGACCCGGATTGCGCATTTGGGGATTTGCAGATGTTTTGATAGGTTGACACTTCATAATTTCTATTTTAGTAACGTGCCACATTTAAACGCAACATGGAAACGACTAAAAGTGCGCTGGAGAGTCTGCGGGCGTCCTTCTGCGTTCACGTTGCGCCTGAGCTTGAGATCGAGCGCCACGAACTTTACGTTAGAGAGATGTGTTGTGCAAAAACAATGTCCAAACTTAAACAAAAGAGCAAGCTGATGAGCTGCTTTGGGTCACTACACATCGTGGGGATACTGTGTGTGAATGCTAAGTTAAAACCCCTCATTGTTCGGGCTTATTTTCCCTAAAACGCCCGACCAAAGTGAGCCCCAAAACTGAAGCTACAAATGTCTGAGTAAAGCTGCTGTTGGAGGTTTGGACAAGAGTATTAGAGTATTTGTTTGGATTTGACAGTTCCTTTCTCAAAGCTGAAGCTAATTTCACACACACAAAATAGATACAGATATAGATTGTAATGAAGTAAAATGTTTAGACGCGATGCATATGTAAGGATTCATATTTTCTTTTCTTTTTTCTTATTTTAGGTACATTTAAAAAAAAAAAATTGGGATAACAAACTTACTCTGATTTCTTCCAGAATGAAAATAAGTGGGTCATAGCTTTATTTTTATATTTAAAATTCCCAGGAGCTTGATTGTAATTTATTTTTTCTAATGATAGACAAAATGAAAAAAATAATAAAAAGTGTTTAACCTCTTTAAATCTCCATTGCTTGAAGAATATAGGCTTTAACTGAGGTGTAATGACACAATCCTAATAACTAAAGTCTCTAAAGTCGATACGAGACAACAACTGAGGATTATCTACCACAGTGTATGACAGTGTTGTTTTGTGTGTCAAAAACAGTTTCCTGTCTATTTTAGGGGACTGCTTTTCTTTTTCCTTTTCTATTGTATCCACCGTATCAAACTAAATCATCTAAATCTTACTTATAATGAACGCAGTTAGAGGTGTAACTTTGAACTTTAAAGTTGAACTCTGCAATGTTAATGGCAAAGCAAAAGCATATTGCAGACTTTCCACCTGAAAAAGTCACATAGTGCAGCTTTAATCATTGATGCAACTAAGGAGAATAATATGAGTAAAAAAAAAACAATTTGCAGAGCTTTTCAAGATAACTCTGTCACTCTGTCACTCTGTCATTCAATTCCAAACCGTTTTTCATTCATTATCAACTGCCACTTTTTTAAACCAATTCCTTCTTTGGAAATTGCACCATTGTATTATGGTTTTTTTTGGGGTTTTTTTATCTTTTCATGTGGTTTTTCTCAACTCTTAACGTGAGAAAAACTGACCCTCCAACGAAAAACAAATTGCAGACAATACTTTTTATTTTGAGGAACAATGACCATTTTATCTGTATTTTGCTGCGTTTATTTTACAGTAGCCGACAAACTTGCACAAAAGCAACTGAATAAGAATGCCACACTTTTTTCCATCGAGGTAATTGTTCTGCGCCGGTTAAATTCAGTGCATTTTCCTTGCGTTTTGTGTGGCTTTTATCATAAAGACGTTGCCCGCCGGGACCAGAAACGGCTCTTATGTGTAATCTTGTCTTGTGATATTGTCCCAATGATCACACTCTTAATTAGAGCTCAGTTCGCCCGACGCACTTTCCTCTGAGGGCTTAGTTAACCTCCTCACATCCCTGTAAACTCCGCCCACGTTACATTGGCTTCAGGGTTCAGAGGTCAACGGTGTCACGCAGAGGTCAAAAACAGGATAGGAGTCTTCACGCACGGACTTTTTGATTGGCTAAAACTGCATCAATGGAATGAATATTGATTGTTTTTATGCTTTTAAGGTTATGGTGCGATTAAATGAGGCCGGGGTGAAGAAAAGCAGGAAGTGGACTGATGCGACGGCGAGGCTGTTCAGCTACCAAAGTCGCTGTTTGTTGAGAATTTGATACAATAATGTTTTGGTTTAGAGCAAAAGAATGTTTGCGCGATACTGTATTTTGGTCATTTGTGATGGAGCCGGCATTTTTCATTTCCGATGGCGTGAAAAAAGTGAAAATGCTCCACAATATTTAACAACATGTAGACTTGACATTTCTGACAGACTGCAATTTTGATTCCAGCAATTCCTTTTGTTGTTTAGTCCTTGGGCAGTACACTTGTAGGGCAAACGAGACGCGATTAGATTTACAAGTTATGTTTTGATAATTTGATTCTGTTGTAAAAATGCACATTTTATTTCCACGCGGCCAAGAACTTTTGAACTGCTGATCGACTCAAGCGCATTTCAGAACATGTTCGTAGACGTCTAAAGAAAGACATGATACGGTTTGCAAAGTTCTGGAACAATTGCAGTCTTTTTCTTTATTTTTTTTCAATTATTAAAATGTAAAACACATCAAATGCAAAACAAAAGAGCACGGCACAGAGAGCGGGCAAACAATATCAAAACATCCAAGATTTTTTTTTTTAAATTAAGGCCTGTATTGTCCAGTGAATGAGTCCCATCTGGTCCAACGTCCGTCAAAAAGGTCACTTTCAGTCTTTTCTAATTGCGACCGTTCAAATTGTCGTTTTTATTCGATTCCAATAGATCTTATAGGCCTGATTTGTGAATGGTCCAAGGTCGTAGTGAATGTGTTGAATGAGAAATGAGAATGATCACCTGAAGTTGACTTATCTTTGAATACGTTTGCTTGATTTGGTGGCATCAGAAATTTTTTCTTCTTTTCCTGTCACTTACTTCATTTAATCTATGGAAAACAGTAATATGACACAATGCGTGGAAATTAACCTATTTCTAGTACAGGGTGACACAGAACAATGACAGTTTTAGTTACTTATAAATAGTTGTCTGTTAAAATATCGATACAGTATGTTGTGATAATATCGATATATATTGCTCTGATTGGTAGATTTATTCACTCGTTCATGCGATGCATTTGACATATTCACTGTTTTGTTGATTGAAATGGGTGTGTCTTATTCATTTTTGTGCATATAGTATAGTCATTTTGTGCAAGTTGAGGTTTAACCGGTAAATTCTGTTTTTAAAATGTATTTGGTTCATAGAAAATTGTGATACATGGCAGAATATTACGTGCAATATCTATCGATGAACACAAAATCGCGATATTATTGTATAGTGGGCAGCGTATCGTATCAAACCGTGGGGGACTCTGTGATTCCCAGCCCTAATTTAAAACATAACCAATGAAAATCAATATTATTTTTTCCTACACATAAACAGTAAGAACTTTTAGTAATTTAAATGAAAATGTGAATAGAATCCTAGTAATAATTATAATTGACTTATTAAAACTGTTCTGATACTTTCGTCCATGTCAACTGCTTTTCTCTCTTACAGTTCTTTATCAATGACTTATTTGTCTCCCTGAATCCATAATACATGAATTAATCTTTGCAAAGGGCAACATGAATGCTTTATGTTTAGTTTTAATGGCTGACATTCATAAGGCAGTTGCAACGGTAATTTCCAGCGATACCTTTGACAGCCGATTCATGACAACATAATCAACAGTGGCACGGCGACTACAACGTTAAGGCTCGGACCCCTCGCTGTGTGGGAAAGAGGGGAAACTGTAGATTGACTGTTTTGAATTGAAGGTTGTCGTGAAGAATGTCAACACGCCGCATGGAGCTTCAAGTGCACTGACAAACTCTGACGCTTGAAGAGGAATCAGAGGAATAGAAAATGTGTATGAAAAAGGATTGCGTTGCAAATGATGTTTTTGGAGAATTGTAAGCGTATTGTCTATTTGTCTATTATTTTTGTGTGGCTTATCTCTACAAAGATGGTATTGCTTTACATGGCATTCGGGAAAAGAATTATATATAAAAAATATATATATATATTCAGATGGTCAATCCAATAGAAATTATTTTAAATGTGTTGATTTAGGTCTAAGCATAGAAACATGTGAAATGACTCCAAAACTACAGACAAAAGTGCAGAAATATCACTTTATACCATTATTTTGATGCCACTAGGAGAAATTACAGGTCAAATATGTGGAGAGCCCAGGGAATCACGTTTTGTCAATCCAAAAACTAATAACTGGATGAATTAAATAATAATAGATAAGATGGGATGTATTGATGATTCTACTTAATTCACAAGTACTTTCTTCACCGCCCTTTTGGAGAAAATCAAGTGTGTAACAAACAAACGTGCCAAACTCCATTTTTTGTCAGACTCCAGGTAAAGCAGTGACATCTAAAAGCCGGAACACCACAGGAGATTTGAGTCTTAAACCATTTAGAAAAGTGAGCTCTCAAGTGCAGACCACAGACCTGAGGAGAATCGTCTGAGCGTTTGAATCTCTGTAGCACAAAGAACAAAAAGTTGTGAGCTAAAAAAGCTAGCACACCTAGCATTAGCCGTTTCCTGTCCAGAGATAAGCGGCTCACTTTGAGGCGATAAAGTGTTCAAAACAATCATAGCGTTGTTCTTCTAAAAGTTCAAAACTGCCAGTTCGTAAAACTTGGATCTGAAACATATTTTGAACAGACAGTTGGCGATAGACGACACAGGAAGTCGCGTTGTGTTCTCTATAGCTAATCTGCAGCAGCTTCTCCAATCTTCACGAGGTGCTACTTTCACGTTTTCCTCACCTTTTAATGTTCTAACAATGTTAAAACTGGTTTAATAGCGGTGCGTTGTCGACTAGGTGTCATTGGCAGGGTCAAAGGACGCTGCCGTTTAACTTTTCAGCTCCACGAGAGGGGAGAAGTCATCGTCCCGTGTTCGTATCTCGCAGTGTTCGTCGCAGTAGTGGTAACTTTGTATTGTCACGACGTCACAAATATCGCACCGGCACCAACAAACGCGAAGAGCGAAGCGGCTTAAAAATCCCTCACTGGGATATTAAGTTGGGTCACGCCTCCCAGAAGTCGGGAAGCAGCCAAATCAGGGCCTAAATCCCCAAATATATTTGGTAATGTGTTCCGGCTAACAGGTGGCAGACCTTCCACCAGAAAAGTTACATAGCGTACCTTTAATGTTGGCAGAAATGACTTATACTTGTTGCCAGGCGAACCAGAATACGACACAGAGACTACGTTTGACCAGGCGGCTTCTCTGTAAAATGGGTCAATATACTGTATTACTACTGTGTCGTTGAGCAAGACACATCTCCCGCCTCCTCGCTCGCTCTGACTTTCTCCGTCTTTGCGTGACGTGGTTAATTGGACTGGAGAAGTGTGTGTTTGCTCAAAATGGCACTCGAGCCGCGTCCCAGCGCAGCGTCGCGAGCAGCTCAAAACACATGCGTTCTGTACTGTATAAACGACGACAAGCCAAACATAATCTCAAAAGACAAACAGCCGAAAGAGCCAAGAAACAGACACGGCATTTCACACTGCCCCATCTGTCAGAGGAATCTACGGAAAGTGCACACGTTTTCTGTATTATTCTGAGCAAATCTGTGTATTTTGTTCTAAGTGGGCCTCTGTAATAGTGTTGACAAAGTATAAGCAGCTGGTTTGGAGTTATTTTGACCGTTTTAACATTTACATTAGTTTGTTTTTATCAACAGTTTGTCGATGTAACACATAGTTTTACTTTAAAGTAAGAGTTTTGTTTTGTTAGTGTTATGATTATTATTGTTCAATTCACGTTTTATGTTTTAATGGTTGTATTCATGAACAACAATGACTTGATTTTGCTTCTATAACTCACAACTTTTTTTCAACTTCTTCCGATTAAATTGTGACCTGAATGATCACAATTATTGAACTGAATAATGTTGACATACCTTTCTTTGTGTTACACAAAAGACAAAAGTTCAACAGCTTGTGAACACAAAGTTGTTTTAGAGGAGGTATTAATGGACACATTTTACCATTGCATTATTTGTATTGAGAGCTTTTATGTTCTTGAGTTCGTTTGCTTTGGCGTTTCATGTCTTAGAAAGAGTTTGGCAGTGATTCATGATCTGAAAAACAGCACACGAGACCTCAAGGTTTGAATTTTTCATGTCACAAATCTGGGAAATTTGAAACCAAAAGGTGTTTGCGGAATCTCTGAGGGAGAGGACCTCGTAAACAGGATTCATGATTCTGGGTATGTTTTTTATGAGGGACCAATGTTATAACGTGGTCAAAAACTCCACAAAGTCAATTTTGCTTTCAACTCCAATCTACAATATACAATCTATAAAAATGAAAATAATAATGATAATAAAGTTAAAGTTTGAGATTTCTAGTCTAAATTTCGAGTAAAACTGCCTTTCGTCTTGAGAACTCACATCCTCAGATGAATCCTGACACATAAACACCAGTTTCTTGCATCTTTATCCACCAAGTTTGTCTGGAGCCGAGCGACTGTGTTAAGCTTTACACACACACACACACGTTCAGCCCCTCGGCCCGGCATCGCCAGTGCTGAGGAGTTTGTCGTCATAGCAACAGTAAAACGAGACGACTTCGCTGTCAGCCGTAATGTTTCATGGCCCCCGTCGCCGCCATGGCAACATAACAAGGAGGCAGAGATGAGAGGGAGGGAGGGAGAAGGAGCAGCCCTGAATGCCACTGGACGCCAACGGGGCACGTGCCGAGCTCAGGGAGGGGGGGGCCGAGGGGAAGGGTGAGAAGCGAGGGTGCGGGGGGAGACGGCTGGAGTGATGTGTCCTCACCTCACATGTGCTTCGTGGTCTTACAGCAGAGTCGTACAAGTACAATATCGCGATTGTTTTGGGCATTACGTATCGTCCATTATGAAAACACTTAAAAATGACCTAAAAAAAGAGCTGATTAGGAATTAATTTAACAGAAATCCCACCCAAACAAGGGTACAGTGTGATAGTTCTGCACTTTTATTATTAATGTTATGGTCCATTCACGTTTTATGCAATATTTGAATAGCATTGAGATCATTCATCGATTTCTTCTCGAACATATGCTGGTCTGTAGTCAGATTTTTGGAGGTGCTGTTGGTGAAGTGGGACATTAGAAATATGGGATTTTTTTTTAATGCAAAAACACTAAAAAGTTAAAAACAACTGTATTTTTTTATTTGGTTAAAGAGTTTAACTTAACCAATTTTTCATCACTCTGAAACCCAAGTCTGCTGTACTTTCAACACATTTTGCAACTTTTACTCTACACTTGATGTCCATTGATATTTAAGGTTCTATTCCACCAAATAAAGTCAAAATATACGAAAATAAAGATAAATGCTACTTAATTCAATCACTTTTTAACTTATTTAAGATCATATTTTTTCTGCAGGCTAAATTGCAAGTCCACTCGCTCATTCCTCCGGCTCCTGCCCCCTCTCTCACTTCTCCGGCTCTTGACCCCTCTCCCCTCGCGTCCCCTCGCTCACTTCTCCGGCTCTTGCCCCCTCTCCCCTCGCGTCCCCTCTCTGCATTTCTCCGGCTCTTGCCCCTCTCCCCTCGCGTGCCCTCGCTCACTTCTCCGGCTCTTGCCCCCTCTCCCCTCGCGTCCCCTCGCTCACTTCTCCGGCTCTTGCCCCCTCTCCCCTCGCGTCCCCTCGCTCACTTCTCCGGCGGTGCTGATAGCTGCTTAACACCGGTGATAGGCTGGAGTGGAGAGGCCTGTGCTAAATATAGCCTGCGCATGTAAAGCGGAGGCGCTGTTGCTCGGCGTACGGCAGCCTATAGTGTCCCTGCGCCTGAACGCCTGCGGAGTCGCCAGCCCTCTTTTGAACGAGGCCCGGCTCTTTTTGCTTCCCGACGGCACGAGCGCTCATTCAACAAGCTGTACCCGTCTGGCGTACGGCGCCCCCTCCGCCAGTATTGACACTGAGCGTAATGAATTCAAATTGGCCCCGGTGAAAATGGCGCACACGAGAGCGGGGAATATGAGAGGAAGAGTGTGTTCATTGTGTGTTCAAAGATGTAGATTGTGTATTTTGAGTAATTGGTATGACTTTCTTGCCATTGTATTACTTCCACATTGAGGGTGTTTTGGTATAAAGTTGTCAAAAGTATCGAAAATCAGAGACTAATCGATGCTAAAAGTAGTATCGAAACTACATAGATGTAGTAACGATACAAAAAAACAACAGTTTTAACAGTTTTAGAATGATTTCGAGCTCAATAGAAAGTATGATAAGACCATGATGTTTAATAAAGAAAGTGCTTTTATTTTGTGTTGAAAATGCCGGTTTTGAAATGATTTTATTTCTTGAGATTTTTTTGGGGGATATTTTGATATCTTGTTTTCTTGTTTTCAAAAAGAGTATTTTTAATTATTCGTGTGTTAATGCTGCATCATAATCGAAGATTGAGTATAGTCCTGAGTATTGAAATTGAGTTTAAAATTTTACTATTTTGACAACGCTAATAGGGTCGACTAAAGACTGGTCTTGTTCAATGAATCAATCAATCAATTAATCAGATAAAAGGGTAAAACGGGACGTAGTGTTTGTGGATTTGCCACAATGTCTCAAAATCTCCTTATTATCCCAGAAAAATGTATTGACTAATAACAATTTTGGTCGACTAAAACACCATTGACAGATTAATCGACTAAAGACTGTATTTGATAACTTACAAAAGAGGCCAACATTTTTCAAACCGTTTTGAATTGTCCAGATCCTGTGAGACGAAACTCTTCATCAATAAAGTATTATTGTTCAAATGTTTGTCATTGAATTTACGCATTTGCGCTCTTTACTTTTACCTTGAAAATGTCCAGATTAAGAATACTTTCTCTTTTTACTTGGATTTAGTGTTTTTGCCAAACAAATCCACTTGATCTGAAGATAAATTATTTCCAGATCAGAAAAATTAACTTAATCTTTCCATTATCATAAAAATAATCCGTTATTTTAGCATTGGACAGCTACAGCCACATAGCGGACAAATGTGTAGGGATTCAAACGCTAAATAAAGACTCTTTTCTTTACACTTACTTATTCGCAAGGAGCAGTAAGTAAATCACATTATAATTATTTTCTAAACAACATTAGCTACGTTGTGATTGCACTAGTATATCAGAGAGTTGTATAGTTTATTACAGTCATTTATAATAACATGGCATTCAATTACAGCTTGTTATTTCACTATTAAACAGATTAATGTACTTTTATTTGTTTGTGAACTTTCCATTTGAAACCTGTGTCAGAGTAGAGAACATTTTGAAACGCAGTAGCCTGAAAAATGAATGTAAAGTGAGCATAAAATAAATGTGACTTACTTTCAGATGTACTTAGCATATTTCCCCCCCGCTGATATCAGTATTAACACAGATTTATAGAACGATGCGATGTCATTCAAGTAATTAAAACCATATAATGTCAAGAATCAGGAAAATCATGTCATCGTTAAGTGGTTCTTCTTAATACGCAGGGGACAGGGCATCGGGGTTGTTTTGCCCCGTTGCCATGGAGATGGGCGGTTCGGGCGCTGGACTGACACATGTCAGGGCACGGCGGGTTGCCACGGGTGACAGCTGTCAGTCAGACCGGCCCGTGATCACCTTGGATTAGGCCCGCAGCGGCGACATATACGCGGCTATAATCCCAAGGTCGTGATGTGGATTTAAAAATACACCAGCTCTTGCATTAACATGTCCCATTTATTTACTTTATCTAAACATGTCACGTGGGCCGTTCTGCATTAACATTTGTCCAATTTATTTACTTTATCTAAACCTGTGACGGGTCACGTGGAACAGAGGACGGACCAGCGCTTCACTCACACAACACTGGACAGATTACATTTAGAGCTGATGTGCCGTCTGCTCGTGCACAGCTGTGAGGGGGGGGGAGAGGGGGTGAGAGAGAGGGAGAGAGAGAGGGGGAGAGAGGGAGAGAGAGAGGGGGAGAGAAAAAGAGAGGGGGGAGAGAAAGAGAGAAGAGATAGTGAGAGGGTGAGAGAAAGATGGGAGCGATAGAGAGAGATGAAGAGAGAGAGAGAGAGAGAGAGAGAGAGGGGGAGAGAGAGAGAGAAAGTGGGAGGGAGAGGGGAGAGAGAAAAGAGAGAAAGAGAGAAATCTGAAAATCCAAAACACGTGTCAGTTTATCAATGGGCTTTTTACGCAACTGTTGTATTAAAATCAATGATCTGATAACTCCAGAAATCAGACAACGATCAGATTTATAGTGTCCGTGTAAACATAGCAACTGTTTCCCTTTCCAACATTTTAAAATACTACATTATTTAAAGGTCACGTACACACTGCTCACACGCTGCACACTGCTTTAAATCTGCTTTAAATTTGCATTATTTCTTACTTTACATTCATTTTCCCCCAGTGCAGTTTATAGTATGAATTGTGTTTTTCTGCCAAATGTTTCGGTCTTTTTAACAGTCTCAAGTTGTATTGAGTTTTTTTTGTTGACGTTGGGTTAAAGTTCACAGTTGTTTGAGTGTCTGGGTCAGATTTTGAGCATCGACAGAAAACCAAAACCACTGACCACAGATTTTCCACAATTTTATTCACTTTCTGGTTTTATTACAAGGTTGCGTCTTTGGAATTTCCCTTGTGGATCGACGCAGTTTGTCTAAGTCGTACATTTGACTTCAAATAAAACGTGTAAAGCGGTAGAAGACACTTTAGTCTAAGCAAATTTGTGATACTTTCTCCGCCCACACATTCCCCTGCTGTCACCTGTTCAAATGTAATATTAAGAGATACTGTAATCACCTGTTATCTCATCGTATTTTTAAATATTGCTCTATCATTTTGACGTTTTTGGACACGTTTCGCCCAATCGCCTCATCTTTCTGACCTGATGTCATTAACTAAACTAAACTTTACATGTCCTCCATCATCGCTCCCGTTAAACCATACGGGCCGTGTTATGACAGCACCCCCACGTAATCGCAGTACAACGCCGGTACAGTAGTAATTAGACGGGGGTTGTAACAAGTGCAAGATTTCCTCGACCACTGGAGCACTAAATTTGCCGTCCCAGTCAGACCGCCCCAGAGAGCAGCCCGCCATGATGGGGGCTGTTCCTCCTCGCGTTGTACACGTCTAATTGGGGCCGACTGTCTGGTTTCGGCGACTGTGAGCCGCCTAAAAAAAAGATCTCACGTGACCAAGAGGGGAAGGATCGGGTGGAAGGGATTAACGGAGAAGCGTGATTATAATTATGACGATAAAGAGCTAGATTTTAACGTATCAGTAAAAATAAATACCTTGAGATTGTTTTTCAGTACCGCAAGAGCGATATTCAGACGATATTTTAACAATGCTTCAGGAATATGTGGAAATGTGAAAGTAAATGTCTTGGTTGAGGATTAAGTTTGGCAGAAAATGTGAATGGACCATAGAATTAACCACAAAAGTGCAGTAATATCACCTTAACCTCTTGTTTGTGAGATTAAACCAGACTTTTTCATTTTGAATAGTTTTGATTATAGTCGATGAATGCACTGTGTGGAAGTATGGAGGCGCAGTGTAGAAGTATGGATGCGCCGTGTGGAAGTATGGATGCGCAGTGTAGAAGTATGGATGCGCCGTGTGGAAGTATGGATGCGCCGTGTGGAAGTATGGAGGCGCAGTGTAGAAGTATGGATGCGCCGTGTGGAAGTATGGATGCACCGTATGAAGTAAGGATGCGCCGTGTGGAAGTATGGATGCGCCGTGTGGAAGTATGGATGCCCGCCGTGTGGAAGTATAGGACGCGCTGTGGAAGTATGGAGGCGCAGTGAGAAGTATGGATGCGCCGTGGTGGAAGTATGGATGCCGCAGTGTAGAAGTTATGGATGCGCCGTGTGGAAGTATGGATGCGCCGTGTGGAAGTGAATGCGCCGTGTGGAAGTGATGGATGCGCCGTGTGGAAGTATGGATGCGCCGTGTGGAAGTAATGGATGCGCCGTGTGGAAGTATGAATGCGCCGTGTGGAAGTATGGATGCGCCGTGTGGAAGTATGGATGCGCCGTGTGGAAGTATGGATGCGCCGTGTGGAAGTATGGATGCGCCGTGTGGAAGTATGGATGCACGGATACTAAATCGCTTAAATCAGATGTGACTGTCACAGGAACAATGAAAACCTTTAGGACTGATTTTATAGTTCACAAATGACATCGGCGGTGCTTGTGTTTAAACATAAACAGTGCTGGATCTAAGTCGTTCAAAAAGGTTCTAATGTTCGGCTGTGGTAAAAGATAACTTAAAATGGCTTCCTAGTTGTCAGCACAAAGACGTAGTAACCTAGTAAACAGTAAATACTTCTGAATATTATTTGAAGTATAATTAATTTAGTAACCCTCAAATAAATCACGTGAAAGTAGACCATTATGTAAATCTTATCAAATGAAAGCGCTTTACTCTTGTATCAGGACCCTTTAAAAAAAAAACTGGTATTAATACTCAGTATCAGCGTCAGTACTGAAAAAGAAGTACTCGTATCGGTTTGGAGGGGAAAAAAGTGGTGGTCTCGACAGAGAAGCTGTTCTGTTCTGATAAAATGGTCATTTGATCTTAGTAAGGCTGACTGTCTCTTCTCTGGTTGCAGGAGTGAGCCCGGGGCTGGATGGGACCCACCATGCCCCCCAGTAAGAAGGCTCAGAGCCCCAGCAGTGGAGCCAGTGCGTCTGAGGGGAGAAGCCCGCCGTACCGGGGGCAGGGCGAGGCCACAGAGGCAGAGGCGGGCGACCTGTCCTTGTCTCTGTCCGCCTCCTTCTCTAAGGCCGACGATGAGGAGCTGACCAGCCTGTCCTGGCTGCACGAGAGCACAGACCTCCTCAACAGCTTCAGTCACTCCGGGCTGCGCAGCGTGTCGCCCCTCCAGGACGCGGGACACGGCCAGCGCTCGCCCTCCTCCTCCCCCTCCCCCGACGACCCTCTGCTGGGCGACGCGCACTCGTTCGACCTGGGCACGGGGGCCAACAGGAAGCCGCCGTACTCCTTCAGCTGCCTCATCTTCATGGCCATCGAGGACGCGCCCAACAAGCGGCTCCCGGTGAAGGACATCTACGGCTGGATCCTGGAGCACTTCCCGTACTTCGCCAGCGCTCCCACGGGCTGGAAGAACTCTGTACGCCACAACCTGTCCCTCAACAAGTGCTTCAAGAAGGTGGACAAGGACCGCAGCCAGGTAAATGACGCCTTTTGAGTTTCTGCTTCCAATTCAAACCCACATGTGGGAGTGTCCACCGTTCACGCTTAGTGCCAGGAAGGAAGAGACAGAAAGCTTTGGAGGTTGGGTTGATTTCATCTGAGCGGACTAGTATACTTTAGTATACTTACGACTGCCCAAACCTTCCACAATAGAGTCGGCGATCACGTGTTTGTTGTACGGTACAAAGAAGCCAAACTCTTAATAGTCAGACTGGCAGGCGCTGTTAAACATTCTACCACAAACAAGACTTGAAAGTAAACAATGTTCAAAGTCATGCTTGTTTGTGCAATATTTTTTCCAGATTTTTGTTGAACTCTTCATTCATTTCCAGCTATTTCCTCAATAGACCTGTTTGAAATGTCAAGTGTTGTTGCGCTGAAATTAATCTTTCAATATAATTTTCATCTAATTGTATTCTTACATCCTGTCGAGTTGTGTTAATCACCACTGGCCTTGATATTTGATTCCATGTGATCTTACGTTTCTATCCTTGGATAAATAAGCAGTTAGATAAGCGCTCTTACCTGACAAGTTTGCAAAGCCGTAGCATAATTACATGTAACAGCGGCAAAGGAGGAAAAAGTTGAGTGAAAAATATGCAAGAGGAGAATAATAATCCCACGAGGAGTTTGGTTTTGTTCAGGCCGATACATAATGAGCTGTTTAACATTGGAAAACAAACATGCAACAGTCCACCGAGAGGCGACTGAAGAACACCGATGTGGAGAAAGTGTGCCATTCAAGAGTGGCATTTCACTGTAAAAATACAGTCAAGGACAGCGATTCTCTTTGAATTTGTGTCTAGAGTTTTGGATCCTGTGAATGTTTTGATGGCAGTATATTGTACTTTTTGTCATCCTCGGTTACTTTTGATGAAAGCGTAGCTGAAGTACAGGACATGCCACGTAGTTAACGACAGCAAAAACAGACTCCAATTAAGTGTTTTTAATCCAAACCACATTTCCACTGTCAGGGACACTTTTCTAGGTCTTGCTCTAGTCTGGACTCTAGTCTGGACTCTGGTCTGGACTCTGGTCTGGACTCTGGTCTGGACTCTAGTCTGGACTCTCGTCTGGACTCTAGTCTGGACTCTGGACTCTAGTCTGGACTCTGGTCTGGACTCTGGTCTGGACTCTGGTCTGGACTCTGGTCTGGACTCTGGTCTGGACTCTGGTCTGGACTCTGGTCCGGACTCTAGTCTGGACTCTGGTCTCTGGACTTTCATTTCTGTTTTGGCTGAATGTGTGTTTTCTGACATAGAGTGATATTCAGAGAAACAGAAGCTTGTGTTTCTGATGAAGAGGAGGAGATGCAGAACCTGCAGAGTTTGTCTCGTTATCAATATTGATCTCTGTCGGCAGATGAATGAGCAAATCAAGCAACGCTTCATTTTTCTGACATTTCTTTTGGTTATTTTTCAAAAAGGTTAAACTGCAAAGAGGCAGCACTAATACATGGTGCACTGTCTCTTGAAAGCAATGGAATGAGTAAATGATGTTAAATACAATAGCTGCCAGCATTTGTAGTGATGGCAATTTGTCAAAGTATTTTAGTACTTCTAGATTACAGTGTGTTTTCAGCTCTTGAGAATGAGAGACTGAACATGCAAAATTACTCCAACAGGCTTGAAACAAAGTGCAATTCTAGATTTTTTAAGTAAGAGTTTTTAAGAGTTTTAAAGCGGCACCATGTAACCTTTCTAGTTGGGGTCCAGCCTGGAATGTTCCACACTATAGTATTAAACATCTGCCATGCTTTTATTCAAATACAGTTGATTTTTATAGCAAAAAAACAAGTATTTTTATTTTGTTGTATTTTTTTTCTGTGAGGGGTAGCGCCTCTCCTTAGATCTGACCTATAACTTGGCCGTCCATCAGAAAAGTTACATAGTGCTCCTTTAAATAAATGAACCAATCCATATTCTGCACATTTAGGGACTTTTGAATCCAATCCCCTTTATTCTGATAGTACATTTTTTAAAAAACAGCACAAAAGCTGTTTTCAAAGTTCTGCACACTGTCAAAGAGCTTTTCATCTTAAACAAATATTAAAATCATTTCAGTTTTCACACTTTCTGTTAAAAGTCACGCGCAGCCAGGTGTGAGCGACATCAGAGCTGAAGTCAGACATATTCTGTATTTTGTTTTACGGCTGTTGCAGATTGGGGGCTTTATCAATACTTGATGCTGTTCTTTCATGGCGCTCTTTGGCGGCGCGGCGCAGTTCCCGGTGGGAGCTGTGCCTCGTTTCTGATTTAGCTCTTGATGCGTTCGCTTTTAATACCAGGATTTTCCCAGGCTGATTTAAAGCGCGCTGAAGACGCAGCAAGTGCAAACGGAGAACGGGTCTCTCACACAATTAGTGGTGAATTAATGTTATCGGGTTTAATATCATAGATGTTGTGGATTTCCTCCGGCACCGGGGGAATGTGTGGAGACAGGATTAATAATAATGTTGCAGGTTTAGCAGATTACTGGTTCTCAAACAGTGGCGATGGTCCACAGTATTTGCAAGAACAGCCATGAACTAAAACAAGTTGTTCAAGGTATCAAAATGAAGTGAGAGTGAGTTTTGGAATGATCTTGAGCTTTTTCAGATCTAGCAATACGATCTAAATTACAGATAATGTATGTATGTGTGTTAAATTATTGGGCTGCAACCATTAATCAACCAATCCTGACCAGTCAACTATAACAAATAATCCTAAACTAATGGTAGGCGTTAGCTGGACCGTACAGACTCCCAGGGCTCACACTTTGGTTGAGTTTAAGTGAACTCTGATAGTACGGTTCACCCCGGACAAGTGTGAACACAAAACAGACTGAGCGCGTGTCCAGTGGCACCAGGTTCACTTCTGCTTCAGGGCAGATGAAATGACGTGGACTCTTAACGTACAATATAAATAATCGTCTGACAAGTCGAACCAATAATCGCTGACTTGACGACGACTAAAATAATTGCTCGTTGTCGCTCTATTTAATTATCTTTGCGGTGTTGAAATCGGCACAGAGTCGAGCCTATTTTAGCTTACACGTAACTTTACTGCTGGAGGGTACGCCACGTGCTTGTTACCGTAGAGATGGCATTGCTCTACCAGCAGGTTCCACAGCATGGCATTAAACTGACATTTAGTCTTCTATTGCTCAAAAAAAACAAAACAAAAAAAAAACATTTGGAAAACATGTATTCTGACTGTTGTGAGCGTGGTCGCCTCTCCACAGATCTGACCTGTCACCTGCTTCTCTCCATAGAAGGTAGAGAATTTTAATGCCATACTGTGGAACATTCTCGGCAACGCAATAGCATACACGTTTAACTATTTATAAATCTTTAAAACGGACAAAGACTTCTGAAAAACAAACTTTAACCCCAAACAAAATATAAAGGAAAAAAATGCATTTATTGAAAAACTGAAATGTTGTTTTACATTGCAAAGAGTCCTATCCGGGGAATTAAAATGACTTGAGAATATTTCATTGCGATTTGATTAGATTTGACTTGCAAAATTATCCACCAATGGAACACGATTTCATTTTTCTTACTCCAGGTAATAGATTTTTTATTTTATTTTCACTTCTAGTGCAAAGAATTGTTGTGCAAAGATAAAATGTACTTATTTCAACTTACCTAGATTCCTTTTCTTCGACTCAAATCAAAATTAAATATCTATTAGCCTAATTCCCGTGAACGCGGGTTAATCTGCTTCTATTATTGACTAATGACTGTTTCTCTGTTTTGTAAAATCAACCATTTTGGATAACGCTTTAGATTAAGGTTCATGACAAAGTATTTAAAAGCTGTTAATAAGCACTAGTTCTTTATTTACAAGCACTTAGACAATTACTAGTTTTTGTAGATGACTTAATGCCTTATAAATGTGAATAAGCCATTGACCAAAAATATGTGTCAATAAACCATGCACAATGTTTTTAAGAGCTTTAATAAACTGATTATTAATCTGTTTACAATAACCAAGCGCAAACTGCTTGTAATTGCCTTATAAATGCTTATAAACAAATAACAAATGCTTATTATTGTATTATAAACAGTTTAAGGAACCTTGATCTAAAGCATTACACAGTTTTATGCGTGGAGAATTGAATACATTGAATTGAAGACAGATATTCCCAAATCAAGCGAAGTTATAGATATTAGTTTGAGTAAATGTTTATTGCAGTGCGTTGTTATTTCTATTCAAAATCAGGTATTCAAATGTTATTTTACTATGAAACGAACGGATGAGAGTCTGACATGGTTCAGTCCTCGTGTAGGTGCATATTCTTGACCTGCTTTCACGCACACGTAAACAGCCTCTGCGGTTGTTGCCATGCGCCGTGTTGGTGTGATATGTGCGCGCTAACGACAGGCGTGTGTAATAAAACGTACTCTGTGTGCGTCGAGGACTAAGAGCACACAGTGTATCGGGGAGTGTTTTGCTCTTCTAACCCCCCCTCCTGCTGTCAGCGGGCCCTTGACGACCGCGGCGGAGTTTCTCTTGTGTACGCATCGCCATGGCAACCCGCTGCAGTTGACATGAAAGTATGCTGTTGCCGTAGCGACCGGGAAAACTGATTTGGCCCCGGCGACGGCAGGGCGCGAGGAGTTGTGCGAGGAGTTTGTGCGAGCGTGAGAGAGAATTGGAGAGTAATGGACACCGCAGCGATTGTGTTGAAATAAGGCGGCAATTAACAATTATTTTAGTAGTCGACTACCAAACAATCATTTCTATTGTATGTCGAGTCTTTTTAGATACATTATCAAGCAAATGAAGGTTGAAATATGCTGATTGAAGCCTTCTAGATAGATCATTTTATGAATA
Organism: Chaenogobius annularis; assembly: GCA_015082035.1. Lineage (NCBI taxonomy): Eukaryota > Metazoa > Chordata > Actinopteri > Gobiiformes > Gobiidae > Chaenogobius > Chaenogobius annularis. Next base: position 317,170 of record BJKM01000258.1, read on the forward strand.
AAGTGTAGTACGGGTAAAAATCCGTAATTGTTTATCTGTTTTTGACATTTTATTTTAAAGTATATGACAGGTTGGACTACACGTTTCACTAAAATGTAGTGAACACAATTCATTCAGATTTGACTAAACATTTTGCCTGTTTGTCCCCAGTTTGATCATTTTTGTAAAGTTTATAATTGTACTTCCTGGTTGGACATGAGTAGCAAATATGACCTAATTCCACAACTGTTACCAGGCAACCAGACCGTAAACAAGAGCCAAAATCCACATAAATAGTACTGTATAAAACATTTTGTTTCGTTGAATGATCATTTAAACTGTCAGAAAAGTGGTTGAGTGTATAATTAATGGCACGTCGCACGCAGGTCAGTGTTTTAGAAGATTTATTGAGAGTTGGGTTTTGGGGGGCTATCTGCAACAGAAGAGAAGTCAGTTATCAGTGTAGAAAATGGTTGAAATCTGAACTTTACCTCGTGTGTCTGCCATTTAGGTGTTCCGGCAAAAGAGTCCCCAGGGAGCAGAGCACCTTAAGAAGGTTCCGGGGCAGAACATTGGGATAGAATAGGAGGGGTGTTTCTACTAGGAGGTTAACAGGTTTAAAGGGTATTTTTAAAAGAGTAAAATGTGCACCGTAAATTAAATAAAGAATATATTTTTTTATTAAAGTATGGGATGTATATTGGCACTGTTTTTACAGTTAGCTTTTATATTTGTTGTTAATGAAATGATTGAACTTACCTGGTCCTTAGCAAAAAAAGCTTTTTTTGTTTGTTGTAAATAGTCACTGTAAATAAAATACACTTGATCTGCACCACTGGCACTTGTCTCACTCTGTCCTCATCACAACCGCTAAAGTTGCTATCCGGGGGTCACAGGTCCTAAAATTAAGAATGGTCTACAGTCCTGATATACTCTTTGAAAAGGCTTACATTTTTATTTTTTTGGATTAATTGTTTTATTTACAAATACAAAACAGTAACAGTAGTGAGGACGACGAGAACCAAAACAGCAACAGACAACACAGACTTTAGACAGTCCAGAAACTTCAGAGCGTGGTGATTGTGTGTGTCTTAAAATGTATTTAAATTGCACTGTTAATCTCATGCCTTACCCAAAATGTCAGCGTATGCCACTGATCCAATGGTAACATGTTGGGTCAGTTGCATTAATTAACCTTAATAAAGCTCAAACAAATATTATATACAAATAAAAAAGACTGATTCAGGCTTAGAAACTGCCTAATTAAGGGGTCATGGGATTAGTAAGTAGTTACTAAGCCTGATTGATTGAAACTGCTGTCATTACTGATTAAGTCATGTGTAGTTATTATTCAAGTGTTATTTTTCTTTACCAATGTTTGCTTTGTGTTGTGAGTGACAGGCGCAAAAACAAAGTAGTCTGTTAAACGTAGTGTTGCACTGCAGTAGGGAGTAGATTGAACTGTGGGTTGACAAATAAAGAGAATATTTAGAGTTAAGGACATTGAAACCTATCTACCTAGCGTAAAACCTATTTAACAGATGAATCTAAAGTTTAAAATAGCCTAAAACGTAGTTGATATCTCTGCAATTACTGAGTCTATCCACATGAAACAAAAACTGGCACAACCTTCAACACGTTCTCTGTCAGCAAGAATAAACAACAATTACTTTATTTCCATTTAGCATCAGAAAGTGGTGTCGTTATTCAAGGACTTTAACCCATTAGATCAACATTGCGCGTTTGTGAAGCCAATATCTAACATATAATGATGAGATTCCGCATTTGTGGCTCATAATGTTGTGTATTTCTTGCATAAAGAGTGAATTTCCCGTAGATTTATTTATCTACCCCCGTCCTCCATTTGAAATCGTGACATTTTCCAATTCCGTAACGCGAACAAAACTTATTAATTAAACGTGGCAGGTCAAATCGAACGCACTTAAACTACAAATCTTCCCCGGCGATGCTATACGGCTGTGCGAGTCACTGCTGTGTTTGTTTACTGTACACGGGAGGCGGAGATGAGATAAGGAACACTTTATTTATCCATTGTATGAAGCATTTGCATTTTACAACGGCGGATGCAGAATGTGATCAAACCTGCATGAAAACAGGAGGGGCAGCCACAGTGTAAACATAACGAAAATACAGCGTGCACATACAGATATCGAAAAGAATATTAGACTTGGATATGGCCAACTCAACTATTGAGTTCCTCAGAATAGAACCGCCAACCGTTATTCAAAGAGATAAAATGTATTCCGCTTCCTGTAATAGGCAACGTTTTGAGGACTTTCCACCGTTCAAAAGACGTAATAATTTGTTTTAAATTGTTCATTCCCATCGGTTCGACGCCAGACACGTGACCTGTGCGCCATCTCCGGCCATCTTGGTTCTGGTCTCTAATGAAAACAAACGTAAACTCACAAAGAAATCTACCTAAACTGATCAAACAGACGTCAAACATCAGAACAGTCCTAAACTTGACCGTCAGCTGTGGGACAAATGACACCTCCTACAAAAGCACAGCTGCAGTTTGCTTCTTTGCTGCAAGTTTAGCTTAAAATGCCACTCAATGATTAGCACTTGTGATTAACATTAAGGTCAAACATAAATGACTAAGACCTGTAACAAATGAGACTGTAAGTGTCTGAGAGTAGTCATTATTAATTCAGGTTCTAGGTGATGAGGAGCTTTTAGAGCTGACATTGGTAACATCTCTGCCCTTTATAAAGTCTGCATGAAGTCTGAAAAACAGTATGACACATCTGCACGTCCCTGAGTGACGTTAGTTTGAAGAAACCGTTGACAACGGTCATAATTTGTCATGATTATGAAACCCATGATAATCATTTTATTTGACATTTCTTCGACCAGGCAGAACATTATGAACAATAATATACAATGCTGACCTAACTGGGCACAACTATTACAAATGTAATGCAGTTTATAATCTCTGATGATAGTATCACTTTCTGTTTGTGTTTAAAGTCACACTCTGTGGCTTTTCTATTTTCAGGAATGTTCCAGTGTCACATGGAACATATCTTTATTGTAATTACAGTTTATTGCTCAAAAACAACTTTGAAAACATGTATTCTGACAGTGAGTCGGACCTGGTCTCATTCATAAAACTTTAGTGGAATTCTTACTCCAAATGTACGTAGGAACAAATCACAAGTTGGCGCCCTCTACTCGTCCTCAGGAGATAGTCCAATTAATGCCACACTATGGAATATTCTAGCCAGAGCAATCACATCTACATTGAGACAATCTGAAGACACTCAAGAGTTAATTTGAACAATCTCAATTACTCAGTAACACTTTTTTTTAATCAACTAGAGCAATAATCCTAATTTTAATGGAAATGTTATTACTTGTCCAGTCCTACCTGCATATTTAGTCAAATGCATATTTATACGTCCATACACGGTCACTTTTACTGAGCCGCCTAACAACTTTGAGACACACTTCAAACTGCTTCTCTCATCAGTGTGCCGGCAGATGCAGCCCTAGCGCCCTCTGCTGGTGTTCTCTATAGACAAATCTCTCAGACTAAAACCTCAATGTATTTTACAGACAAACAGACGACAGGAAATGCAAATGCCGAAGTGTCAAAAAGTCGTTTAGAAATATTGAATAAAACAGAATATATTACCTTTTCGTGGTACTTTTTCGCGTCTGTATATAAAATCAGCCATTTACTTTGCCTTTTTATTTTCACCAGTCTTGCACACACTTTATATTTTACAACTGGGTGGTCATTGAGCCGCCAGCACCGGCCTTCTCCATGGTAACAGCTCGTAGTGTGTGTGTGTGTGTGTGTGTGTGCGCTTGGCTAACGCTAACATGTGCAGAGGTGAATTTGGCAAGGGCAGCTCGCCTCGTCTTCTGCCGCTGCACACCGTTTAAGACAGCGCTCTAATTAACCCTTCAAACCCGCTCCTGCTCACAACACACAACACTCGCACAACACACAGGACGCACAACTGCACAGAGTATCACAGTTCTCTAATGGAAAGTAATGACGTGTTACAGTAACTAGATCTTGTTTTGTCAAAAAAAACAAAAAAGTCATGGTGAGGTGGTTCGATTTTTAGACGATTAGCGAAATGAGAAACAAGTCGTGCTAGAATGTGGCTTTTCTGGGAAGAATATTTCACAAATGTTCCAGAGCGTGGAACATTTAAGAAAGACATGAATAAGTAAGTATGGAAAACAAAATTAGGATGTTGAGAGAAAGGACCAGAGACCTGTTTGCCGTTTAATTTTGTATGTAATTTTATAATAATAATAATAATACATTTTATTTAAAAGCGCCTTTCAGAACACCCAAGGACACTGTACAAGAGAATAAAACAACAGAATATAGCAAATGTTTATTGTAATGTGTTTTAAGTTGAAATGGGGGCAGATAACATAAGATTGCTCTTCTTTCTGCTCCTTTTCATTCATTTTTTGTGTAACTGTATGTCGATGATAATGTGTTTTCACAAGTTATTAAATAAATGAATAAATAAATGAACTCAACGCGACACCTGCTTGTGTCAATGGGCATAGATCCGCTGATGGCCATACTGTGGAACCTCCTAGGCAACGACGATCACGCCTTTCCCGGGAAATGTTACAAAGTGCACCATGTTTGGTCGACTGCAACATATTATAGGCCCTAACTTTCATAAGCCACGCAAAAAGTGTGATAAATACATATAATACAATGCAGGAGCTTCATTTTTTGATTTTTAACAACGTTTAACAATGTTCTTAATCGTTTTTTCCCCTTCTTTATTATTATTCAAAGGGATTTACGTATGTGTAATCTTTATCTATTGATTCCATTTCCCTCGATACTGCTCTTGCTCCATTTTTGTTTTATTTAAAAAAAATTTAATTGTAGTTTTCCGCAGCGTTGCTCAACCATTTTTCCGCAGATGAAATAAATCCGCTGCTCTCCGCGATAAAAACGTAAAGGTGGAAATCAGCGCTGCAGATTTCAACAGGAAGCCAGCGTACTCATTTATTAAGTTGTTTACGAGGAATTTTGCAACGTAAAATGACCAGAATATAAAATAATGATCCACGGGTGTCGCAGATTACAACGATACGACAAAGAAAAGCGTAATATTGTAATAGTTTGTCCCTAAAGTAAAAAAATCTTCACAAAGCGGCAACATTTCACAACTCAAATCTCTCCTCAGATCTCCTGTCCGTTCTCTCACACTCTCCTGCCCTGCTGCGCTCTCCTCCAGCCCCGTTAAGACCAACTAACACCCTTCAGAGGAGCCGAAAACCAGGCCACATCTCCACAGACTCCCGCGGACCTGCCAAGCTCCGCGCTCTGTACCGCAATTACACAATCTCTGTCATTTCAGTCCATTCACCGAGGGCGTTTTGCATCTGAAAAGCTCCCTCTCTCGTCGCCCTCGCCACTTTGCATTTCCTTTACCTGTTTGTGTCTTTGTGCGGAGACGATAAAATTACAAAGAGGTGTTTTCATGCTTTTGTGTGGCATTGTGCGGGTAAAAATGAATGCGGAATATTGAGGTTAAACGCAGCGCTTGAATTTATTGATACCTTTGGCAGCGACATTCCTTGGGAGAGTAAAATCTGAAACTGGAGGCACTACTCTGTCCGCACTCAATTTAGACTTTAATCCGAGCTTTGTTTTAACACACAATCTGACCATAAAAGGACTGACGTATTTGGAACTACAAGACGTGAGCCGATTTGTGCTGTTAAACAAGTTTCCTCTTTACATTAGAGCCACAAACTTGCATGGCAGTCAGTTCAGTTTCCATCCACTTTGGTTTGCAGTTGGAGTCGTCTGCCGTACATAAATGATACAAACAATAAGAACAGACTTCAGAGGTTACAAAAAAGCACTGAACAATAAAGACACATAAAACCTTTTTTTTTTTGAAAGAGCTACAACTAAAACGTAACCGAAGTTTAGCAAGTATTTATAATAATAAACACACAAATACAACGAATAAAAATGCATAAAACTAAATTAAAACAATAAAAAAACATATATGTATTAATAAAAACGACTAAACGCAATAAAAGGCACACAAATTCACGTTAATAGCTAGTCACCTTTTTGTTGCTGAAAACCAAACCAATTAGACTTTTTGTATTTGTACTTTATCTAATGCCCATCTTCTACCAATCTAGTCTTAATTTTAGGTCGTACATCCTTCTTTTATATATTTCTAGTGGTGATATAAACAGTAGAATGATCAGTGTCCATGTGGTGTATTATTGACACACCAACATAGTTTACATCATTCTGAATAAAACACAGACCAATGAAAAAAAACCAGCAAAACCAAACACCTTAACAACACTGTGAATACTTGTTTTAATCACAATGTGTTCTTAAAATTAATTTTGTGTTTGTGTCAAGATTAGTCTTTTGTTCATGGTTTTCAGGTTGATGGGGAAAACCAGGAGTAAACCTGCTCAGACACAGCTAGAACGTGCAAACTGCGCGCAAAAACTGCTTATGATTTGTGAACAGAACCTGGGATCTTCTTCGCCTGTTCGATCAGATTTGAGTTGGATCAGGGGTTTTGCATTGAAAAAGTCTATATATAGTCTATTGGTTACTATTGGATTAGTCTATGTGTTTCCATCTTTTCATCCCCCAGAATACGGTGTTTTCCACTGTCCAGATACATGAATCATACATGAATCAAATGTTTTTTTTGGCTCATGACTTTCATCCTCTGTGGCAGCAGTTGAAACCGCCTCAAATTAAGCAACGGTGATGACAGATATCTTTAAAAAAGCTTGATGCCACCATGGCGCGACTGAAGATTACTCGTGCTTGTACAATCGGCAAAGACACGGGAACAGTTGAGCTGCACAACCTGCTCTGACCTCGCTCCAACAATCGGTGTCGCGTCCTCCAAAGCTGTTACTACGCCGTTTGTCACTGTTACTCCACAAGAAATCAAGTGGGATCTTTAGCTTTTCCTATTTTCTTTTCTACTTTTGTATTTACATTAGTACAACTTATAACAATGAAGTAATGTTGCCTGAAAAAAGTTAATTATTTCCTTAATAGTTTTAGAAATAAATTATTGAATGTTTGTTGAAAATGTCGCTGTCATTGTGTTACGGAAAAATCAAGGTTTGGCCTGAGTCGGTCGTGCCATGTATTTATGAAAAGTGCTTTCAGAAGAGCCGCATCTGCAGACATATTGAAATTGAAAGTTGTTTGTTAGGGCTCAAAACAGAACCAGATTCACAGAAGCCGTTTGAAAACAGAAATGATTGCTTAAAGTTTGGCGAGGATCTCTGGACTATAAAAAGAAACATGTTCTTTTGAGAGCTGGAGAGAGAAATACTGAAACATGTCGTCAATAAAGAACACATCGTTGCAATGTGGTTAAAATTTCAGAAAATTCGTATTTGCATTAAAAGGCTATTTAAAAATCTGCTGCATATTGACAAAAGTGTTTTGAATAGTCGAGTTGTTAAATTATTTCTATTATTTATGTCAAACAAATACAAATACTACTAAATACTATTGAAGAAGATCAGACATCGTTTTGACATTTTGATTTAATAATGCCACCGTCTCGGCATTGGCAAGATATTTTGTGTTTTAGAGTTTGTACAGCCATATAACAATTAAGATGATCAAAATACGACTACGATTGTATTTTATATTTGTCTTTATATTTTTATTTATTCAATTACAAGTGTTTTTATTGCTCAAAACCCCCTCAAAAAATCATGTATTCCTACTGTGAGTGGGGTCGCCTCTAGGCCTGGTTTTAATTTCGGTTTTAATTGATTGAATATACTGCGGAACTACCGAGGCAAAGCATTAGCATCTCCAGAGAGTCAAACATTCTCTGTGCACCTTTAACATGAAGTATTTGAACTGCACTCTGTTTCTTCCCTATTCACATTATTGGAGCGGGAACAGCATTCACTTAAGTGGAGAACAAGGGAAAAGTCTTGCTGCTTAAATAGGCTATAAAGTAGACTGAGTTGTGTGAAATGTTCGCTGTTCATGTGCACCAACAAGTCAACAATGCACCGATTCCATGGGCGGCCCGAAAACGGCTTTTTAGTCCGTGCGGAACTTATTTTAACTGGAGGTCGGCAGCTCCGTGTTAAGTAATGCAAGCAGAAGTAGGATTACATCAGATGGTGGTGCCCAGATGAATGTCCAGAATAAGGTGAATACAGTTATATTATGTATAAACCACACGGCGAAATTCACTTCTCTAACACAGTTTACCCAAACATTTCCATCTTATCACGAAACGGGAGTTCTGATCTCTCTCTGCAGAAGCAAAGTGGAAACCGGGGATTCAAGGCAAATCTCGTCCCCCCCCCCATCCATTTCCAGAGGTGCAGATTAGAATGACAGCAGCCGCACATTTGTTCCACTCACTGTGTTTCTGGGTCACACATGACACAGACGGCGGCAAAACAGGAGACGCACATGTTACTTAAAGGGACACAATAACATTTCTAGTGGAGGATAAGCTATTTGACGCCTGAAATGTTGGACAGTATGCAATTTTTTCAATTACAGGTGCTTTTATTGATCAAAAACATACATTCTTATTGTGAGTGATGTCGCCTCTCCAAAGATCTGCCTTGTAACTTGGTTTGGTGGCGTCCCTTGCTGGTCTCCGTAGAGATATGAAAGGGCAATATATCAACATTTATCGCAAATGTTTGGAAGATATGCAAATTGAAATATTAAGTGTATCATTTGTAATTAAAATGTTTCAAATATATGGGTATAAGGAGATATTTCTGCACTTTTGTGATACATTTTATAGACATTTCACATTTGTCTTGCAATTAAACCCCTAATTAAACCCCTAAATGCCATACTGTGGAACATTCCCGGCAAAGCAATATTATTTTAAGTGAAAATACTGTTGTTTTACATTTTTATTGATGAGCTGTAGGTAAAAAAAGTACATTGCAGAGAATATTTACTTAACTGCAAACTGTAGATGTTGACATTTATGAAAACAATTTCAAGATGTTTCTAACGCTCCCTGTTATTTCGACAGGATTAAGAATTGCAGAATGGTCTAAAATAAATTTTAAATAGAAATTTAAAAAGTGGAACGATAAACAACTTTAAAAAGATGAAATAAGCAACGCTGAGAAAACGTTTTATTGTTTTAGCTGGCCCTATTTATTCAAAGTGCTAAGCAACTTTAAAATGGATGACATTAATAAAGAATATTGGGGCTCAAAATGAACGGTGACTTGACAGACTCACTGACTCTGGAAAGAGGGGGGAGACAGGGCTGTGCTTGGTCTCCCCTTATGTTCCATTTGTACTTTGAAGCTTTGGCCTAATATATTACACAATCAAAAACAGTCTATGGTGTTACACAGGTTATGTTCCATTATTTTTGACTAATCCAGACATGTTCCTTACCTAATGTGATGAATTTCCTTCCAAATTTTGGTCCAATGTCTGGATACAAACTGAATATACAAAAAGCTGAAATACCGGTGACCTCCTTTGACCTCTAGAAAGACCTACTTATTGTAAATGGCAGATCTCTGAAATATTTTGGTGTAGTTCCCCATAAAGATTTGTCTTCTCTAACACTTTTTAGAGAAAACTATACTTCTCTTTTTGCCACTATGAAGAAAGAAATTATGCACAATTACTCTCCTCTATTCCTGACACCAGTGCGCGTTGTTGTGTGTGAATAAAGCTGCTTGGTTTTGAATGAGATGGTGAGAGAGTGCTTGGGGCGAGCGGTTGCCATGGTTCTGTTTACTAACAGCATTTTTGACCGCAGCTCTGCAACATGCCTTTAATGACAAGCCTCAGACTTCAGGATTAGAGCCGGAGATCAGGCCTGTAACGGCGCATGAACAAATAAAGCAGAGACGTTGTAAAGACACTTGGCAACACGGCTCTCAGCTGCAGACAGGTCAAACAGGACTAAAACAGGACTTTATTTCTGTCAATCTTTTAGGGCTGCAAGATTAATCATTATAAAATCTAAATGGCACTTCAAATGGAATAGTTGAGGTTTATTTATTAGACAAATGTGAAATGTCTATAAAACATATCTTTTTTTAAGTGCAGAAATATCACCATATGCAAGTAAGTAAAAATAGCTACAAATAGCTATTTTTACTTTTATCAATATCAGTTGAATACATGATATTCAAATGTTGCATGGTGTCACAATATTATCTACATTTTGATATATTGCCCACCTCTAATGGTAGTAAATTACAAAAAAACTGCCATAATTTACATAAAACATTTGCAAAAACTAGATATACAGTCCCATGATGGCTAATCTTGTTGAGACCTCTACAAACATGTTCTCAAATGCATGTGATGCTTGTATTAGTGTAGCAAATATAAAAACATCAATTTATAATTTGTTTTTTGTCTCAAGGAGGCCATTTTTAATACATTTTTGAAATACCTCTCACCTCTACCTTAAAATCTATCTAGTATTTTTACAGAACTATTTTTCTCTTCTGCCTCGGTCGTTCTTTGGTATGTTTATGGTCAGATGTCCCCTCCAGATTACCACTTTCTTGCGAACGGAAAGAATACTTATTTAGCACCTTATGTATTTATGAGGTCACGCATCAAAATGTACATCTCTTTCTGTACTTAACCCGCACCCATCACAACAGGTTTATTTGACGTGCGTAGTCACTCAACCTGGAATCCGAACCAGCCACTCCCAGAATACACAACAAAAGCATCTGCCTTTACAATTAGCGAAACATCAACATTACATTCTTTTGCCTTTATGCTGCGGCGTGTGATTATAAGTGATATATCTGTGCAGTAATTACCTCGTCAGTTTTAAGTACGCAGAGCTTTGTCTGGGGCTCTCCGGCGCTGCCTCCGGGCTCAGCGTCGCACATCTGTGGAGAATAAGACGGGAGCTGAACTGTGGCGAAAGCAGGTCGGAGAGATGTTTACGAGGTCAATGCAAAGGCAATGTGAGGTTATAGTGAACATCTACTGTTACGTTGACCCATTTTTCAAAGCTGCTGCGCTGGCACTAGCTGTGTACGGACTGAAACGTACGAAGGCCACTTATACAGTAGATGGAGGGGGAAAATAGCAGAGCAAATTTTCGAGTTTAAACGCGCAAATCTGCCAGGAAAAAAAGTAGGTTAGGAAAAAAAACATGCATGAGATTTGAAACGGGCAAATTTGCAAGAAAAAAAAGTTGAACATTTGTGAGGGAGAAAAAAATAGGCAAATTTGCTAGGAAAATAGCAAAATTGTGAAGAAAAGACTCTTTTCTCACATACAGTGTTTGCTTATTTTTTTCTATCATTCCGTATCCTACTGCCCAGTGCAGCAGAGGCTTTTGGCTGTAGAAGGAAACGAGCCTCATCAGTTCGTCGTATTAGGCTCACATCATTATAGGCATTTGTCTAGAGTAGATTGTTGAGCTTGTGTGTGTGGTATATGTCTTTTTGTGGCAGTACAGTGCAGCGCATTTACAGTCAAATGTCCACACCGTTTGGAAATGTTCCATCTCTATGAACTACTTTCTACTTGGTTAGATTTATTGGATAGATTTGATCCAGTTTAGGTCAAAGTGTCGGTCTTCCACACAGCAGCGCCGACTGTCAAACTTCTTATTAAAGTCCAAAGAATAGCACAAAGTCATAAACTATATCCTTGTCGTTTTTCCAAGGCAAAAGACACCCAAAGCTTCTTGATCCTCCGATCCGCATAAAATCTCACACATTTGCAACATTTACTGTCAGATTTGTGTGTTTAAAATCTCCTAAATTTACATTTTTAAAATCTCAGAAATGTTTTACTTTTTCTGGAAGATTTGCATGTTTGAACTAAAAAATATATTCTAAATATTCTTTATTTTTTTTTATTTTTTTGGGTGAAGGGACAAGATCAAAATGCCACAAGATGATTGCCCCTCTGGAGAATGATTGTGTCTGTTAATTTGCCACCAGTCATTTTTATTCCCACATACATGACTTAAACTTCACCTGCCGCCATATTGGTTCTAGTTGGTAACGTAAACAAATGTAAACTTTATAGGAAACATGCATTAAGAGCTCCAATTGTCAATGTTAAATCAGTTTTCAGGTGATTTTAAACTCTCATTTCTTTGATTAAAACGGTCTCTTCCTGTTGTAAATTCATAATAAATCATTTGATACACTCAATATCTGCCCTGACTGTGCTGCGTGACATGAGCAACCCATCTGCACCCCATATGAGGTTAAATTAGACACCTTTTTAGTTATGATGATTATATATATTATATTTGAACCTATGTTGTCACTGAATATAATGCGTAACAAATACTTTAAAAGAGATCCATTATTTAATTACATCTTAATCTCGTTTTGATTCACTTGGACTTAATATTGTTTCATATATCATCTCGTGGGATTTATGTTACGTCCATACTTCTCATAATAATTTTCTTTCGGTTGCTAAAATGCTAGTTATAGTTATGAAAATAATATATGAAAATAAAGTTTTGAAATCTGACTCAAAAACGTTGACAGTTTGAAAGAAAAAAAAGAAAAAAGAAAAAGAAAAAAAATCGTTTGCTCCAAAATAAGTTTCAGTGACTTGTTACTTTTGAAAATATGAAAAATTTCAACCTTTATTTTATTCTGGCAACATTTTCCCTTTCACACTAATTTATTTGACAGCAACAGAAACACATACATGTCTAAATAGAAGTGTGTGAACTTTGAACTAAGAAGTAGTACAGACACTAAATAAGTTCACGTCGTGGAGCTTTAATATAACTCTACTCTGGTGTAGTCTTTCTTGAGCTTGCTGCCCAAACTTTCCCTTCACAGTGTCCTCTTTACTCTGTGTTGTGTAACGTATTTTACAAATGGAGCTCATTAAGACCGGAGCTGGCTTGTGTCAAACTCCAGGAATCTTCTGCCTTGTCTCTCACTTTCTCCTTTTTATTACAAGCTCCGCTCCATTTTCCAACACTTTTCAAATCAGTGCTTTAAATACTGCCATGGATCTCAGTGCACTATAATACTATGAAGGGTTTCTGTTTCTATGTTAAGTGTTAATCAGGCTTAACCACGTGCAGTTTTAATGCCTTTAGCCGTTCTGTACACGCCCATCAATTCACTGTAAATACTTATGCGAAAGTGGTGCAATACAAAAGGCTAAGATGTGTTTCGTATCATGAGCCGGTCCATAAATCTACTCATGGGGATGGTTTGTTCATGTATGATCACGTTTGCACACTGGGCAAATATCCATGGATGAAATGATGTCACATACTCATTGCTACTGCCATCTTGAGGACAAAAGACACATGCTCAATGTGGACTGCTAACAAAAAGTCTCAAAACAAAGGATTTCTCTTAACTTCCCCCAAAAACAGGACTGTTTGTCCAGAAATGTATTACCCGTGGACTTAAACAAGTCACTCCAGACTGAGCTGTTTGTTTCAGGTAGTTAGCAGCTGGCTAATGCTAGTTTACATATTACTGGCTATGCTAACAAACGTTAGCTTACTTGCAGACAGTTTTATCGAGCATAGTTTCCAACGGTCCGGGTGTTATATTTTAGTATAAGACACAAAGTCCATGCTCTGGAGCTTGGACATGTCCGCTTTGAGGGCATGTCCGGGGCAGAGGGTTTGAGGACGAGGAAGTTTGGATGGAAATGTCCACAACAGTTTGTTGTGGCAAGTTGCTTTCTAAGTGTCAACGACTCGCTGCTGTAGATAAGGATCAAAGCCCAGAACTTCTGTCTTCTTCAAGTATCAAGCCTTTCATTTTCAATTGTATGCGTTTTTCATGACTATCTAACAGCGGAGAGGAAACAGCATGTGTGACGTCTTCAACATGGCAGCGACAACAGATAAGTCATGTGACTGAACGATGGATACAAATTATGCATTTTACACTGCTTTGTTTTCAATTGAGATGTTATTGTTTTACCTGGAATGTTCCACAGAATGGCATTAAACACACCTATCCAGCATTTATTTAATGACAGATGCGCTTAAAAATACCTGTGAGCTGGGTCTCTTCGCCGCAGATCTGACTTGTAACTTGACCTTCTGCTTGTCTCCACAATAGCTACATTCAAAGCCATACTGTGGAACATTTCAGGCAAAGAAATAACACCATCACCAAATGGAGACAGTTAAAACAAACAAAAAAAAGCAATGGGCTGCTCACAATCATAAACCATACAACTTAATCTGAAACCTTAAAAAACTACATTTAAAATTAGTTTTAAGATTTCCAGTGGAATTGATTTCATTTTTCTTTTCAAACTCTTAAAGGACACATATTATGCAAAATGTACTTTTTTGACCTTGTTTCCTCCTCATAGACATACCTGGAGTATATTCACGCTTGTTTCATGAATCCTGTTTGGTAAATCCGACGTCAAAAGTAGAGTTCCAAGATCTTCTGCACTGTTTCTAAATCCAAAAAGTTCTAAAACATGAGATGCCAAAGTAAAGATACTCATTGTTTAAAGGCCCGACAAATAATATGATAATACAAATTCATCTTAATATGTGACCTTTAATATAAAATTCTTGGGAAACCCTGGGTCTTCTTGGTTCAGTTCTGGTTTGGGGCCAGTTTATTACTGATGTAGTCTTGGTTTGGTCCAGCTCCAGTCCTAATTTAGTCCCAGTTTTTGGGACTTTTTTAAAAAATTTTTATTGACTGGATAAACTGAGACTTGTGCTTTTTGGAGCATCATAAAGTGTCGAATTGTGAAGAGGAGGAGATGTAAAGGCTGAGGAGGCTGAGGGTTTAACTGCTGAAGGAGGTTTATACTGTTCAAAAATTCAGCTCAATTCCCTTGGCCTTTATTTACGTGTTGTTATTAGGCCAATTAGCATTAGCATTAGCGTTAGCATGCAGGGTCAGTATCAGGACTTCTTTAATATCTTCCATTTCCAGGCGAGTCCGGCCCCTTGCTTTTCTTATATAACACCGGAAACAGATGTTGGCCGCACGCAACCCTGTCACCATGTGTTTTCCTTTCACTCTGCCTCGTCTCTCTCTCTTCCGTCTTTGTTTTAACCCGCTCTGCAAGCCACATCTGATCTTAAATACCTGTAATTTGCTCAGTTATTTACATGTATTATAAGCTTTCACCGTTTTAAGTACTTAACAGATGGGTAAATGAAGTGCAAATGTGTTTAAAGTCTAATGGAAGCTGAGATTTTGTGTGCGCGTGCTGTAAGTGTTTAAGTGTGGTTTAACATTCCTGGATTATTTGTTGTGTAACACGGTTTATTTGCCGCAAACGCTATATTAAGAACTTTTTTTATTAGTTAAATAGTATACAGAAATAGAACATTAAATGTGAGAGTGTGGCATTAAACTTATCTTGCTTATAGTGTATCGGAATCAGAAACGGTTTATTGCCATTGTCAGTGAACAAAAGTCACCGGCATTCACAGGCAGGGTCTTCAAATGTGTCGACAATCTGACAGAACAAACATCAAACAAACAAACCAAAAAACAAAAACACATATAAACATGACGTGACCTTTCCTGATGTTGAGCTTTATCAGAAGAGAAAATGCGAATGTATTTTATTGTCAAATAAAAAAAGTACTGAGCCTTTTCCTCAGTATCAAGATCAAGTTTTAATATTGTGACAACACTACCTGCCTGGAGGCCTCACCTGCTGGTCTCCATGGAGATTGATAAATACTGTGGAACATTCCAGGTAAAACAATAACAGTTCCATGGAGACAAGTGACGGACTTCCACGTTGAGAAATAATGTGTATTTTTATTCCGAGTGACAGCGACGAACTCAATTGTCCTTTTGGGATGAATAAAGTTGGTTCTGATTGTGACAAGAAAAGTGACACAATGACCTTTTCCTCTGTCCTCAAATGCACTTTGTAATCTGTCGGATTTTCTCTCAAGCTGAGCACGTTCACAGAGAAAAGAGTGAGTGTCTAACTGCGTCCAGTTGTCCAGGTGACAGATGTGAGCAGCTCTCTGATTGGTTGTGAAGGAAACACAAGGCTCTGATTGGCTGGCTGTGAATAGAGCTGGAGCGTTGATTGAATTCACGGTGAGCAAACTGGCAGTAAACACTGAGTTGTGATTTTAAAACGTTTTGTTGTTGTTAAGATATTCACTTCTGGCATTGGTCGCCTCATGTGGACTTAAGTGTGGAATAGTTTATGGGTGATTTGATTTAGACAATTGAGATGAATTTTTGAAAATAATGACTCAATTGTTCATTCATTGAGTTGTCAAAACAACTGATACTAGTGTTGATAGGTATCTGAGTATCAACAACTAGTATCAAACAAGTATCGACACTGACAAAAAAATAAAATTGGACCTCTCCTGAGTACTTTTAAAATGATTATTATTACAGTGTGTTTATATAGTGCTTTTCCACCTTCAAGGCACTCAAAGCGCTTTACTAGGCAATGCTGGAGAAGTGTCTTGCCTAAGGACACAGCGACTTGTTCTCTAGCGCCCCACTGTGGCACCTGGTACGGTGCATCTCCCCTGATAAGGTTAATGTATATTGTGCACTGTCCCGGCCCGGTCCTGCTGAGCTTCCGAGAGCTGACGAGATCAGGCTTTGGCAAGCAGGTATGGCCAATGCTCTTGATCTACATCAGAAGTAGTGTTGAAAATGACATTCTATTGTATAAAAAAAAAAGAGCACTTTTACTGTGCTATAAAAGGTGGAATCATTCTGTTACCATGTGGTCATATACTAGTTCTGATAAAGCATCTTGAGCTTTATCAGAACTAGTATATGACCAGTATAAAACTCTTCAGGAAAGGTCTCATTTTGTCCATATTTATGTCGTTTCTATAGTATCGACACTAATTATACAATACTAACTTTCGGCTGTGACAACACTTAGACCGAGTTAGTCATCTTAGCTTAAACTGTCTGGCCAATCATCCTGTAAAATATATGAATTGCATTGTTCAAACCTCTGAAGTAGCACCAAAAATGTCCAAAATAATCCTTTCCTTTCCTTTGGCCGTGAGGGTAAACGTGTGTGTGTAACTCCAGACTCACTGGGAGCAGCGTCTCTGGCTGTGAGAGGAGCACTCCCAGGAGAAATGCATGCTGGGTAATATCACGCTCCCCGGGGGAAGTGGACATACACAGTCACCACACACTCAGAGCTCCACAGGCGACATATGGCCCCAGAGCCACGGGGAACACGCAGTAATGTGGAGACGCAGACAGGGGGCACTGTGAGCAAATGTACACATGCTCAAATAGGCAAGTGGAGGAGTGAAGTAGAGTTTAGCCAGTGGTGAGAAAGGTATATGTACTTTACTTTTTACTTCACTACATTTGAGAGCTGTACTTGTACTTTCTACTCCACTACAATTTAAAAAGGACTGAAAAGTAGAAAGTACTTTCCGTAATGTTTGAGGGGTTATTTTTGGCATGTTCTAGGGCAGGGGTGTCCAAACTTTTTTCACCGAGGGCCACATTTTGAAAATGATATGGAGCAGAGGGCCACAGACAACCCGACAATGAAGTGTATAATTAAACATTTTGCTTTTGACATTGTTCCGAGCCTCCACACCTTTGATAAGACATTAATATTAGGTTGGTATAACATCAAAATGCTTGATTATTTCAAATTTTACAGTCAAAAGTACTACTTTTTGTTGTTTGGACCAACTTACAAGGAAGCCGGAGGGCCAGCAAACATTGGTATGAGGGGTGCATTTTGCCCCCGGGCCGTAGTTTGGACATGCCTGTTCGAGGGGAAATTCTGCCAAAAGCTTTTGAGTTCAAGACAAATTTCTTGGAAATGTAAGATTCAGCTGCTTCTGCTGAGCAAAAATCCACACATTTCTTAACACTAAATTGAATTCTTAGTAGTTCTCAGAATCTGTGTGAAATACTTTCTGGGTACATTTTCCATGTGATACTTTTACTTGAGTATTTTTTCTTCTATAGCTTTACTTTTGCTTCAGTTGCAAAATTATGTTTGAGTTTATTTTCGAATCTGGACGTGCCATTAAGGAATAGTCCTCTGTAGGAACCAAAGCAAATAGTTTTGAGTCACTGTTTGTACACAGGAAAACCTCAAAACCGCCAATACAAAATGTTGACATACTTCCTGACAATCTGGTCTAGTTTAGTCTAATATGATCCGGCCAAACAAACTTAAACACATTGAACTCTTTTGTACGTAAATATGTATGAGTTTGAGTAACAATATTTTGTGGAGTGGAACTAGTTTTACCGCATGGATTGATTGATTGATTGATTGACATGTAATTAGTACACACTATATTGTGTTTACACCAGCCTGTCCAGGACCTGCAGGTGGAAGTGAGAGCATTTGCAGTGACCTGGCACAAACATATTCCTCTTTTGTGTCAGTGCTTTTATGTGCATTGTCCCTGTGAAATAAACTAATGTTGTCCTTTGTCCAAAAATTCAAGATATGATCTAAATTCCGATATATTTATTGCCCGTCATTTAATGTACAATTTCATTTAGTTCTTGTATTTATTTATTTATTTATTGTTTCTCTAGCATATCTTTAACTTGATTTTGATTATTATTTTGATTATTATGATTATTACTACTAAAGTTGCCCAAGCACCATATTGAAGTTGGGACTAAACCTAGAACATGGACAAGGCCAGCACTGAAACAGGACTATAACGGGACCAAATCAAGTCTAAATTAAATTGGGCTCAAACCGGGACCAGACAAATAAAAGTGTGAACGCACCTTAATTCATTTAACTTTGTAAAGTCACGTAAACAGGACGGATTTAGCCTTTTACCAAACTGTTTTTATGATCTGATCTTGAGCTTTATCAGAGCTGGTAAAGACCACATGGTAACACAAAGAAAGTACTATGTTGAAATCAGCTTTATCCTCGTGACAACACAATATATTTGTTGTTCCGATACTAAACACAAAATGATCCTAAAATTGCATGAAACAGTGGAAATGTGTATCTCACAAGCTTCTGAACCGTGATGTGATTAAGCCGTGTGAGGTTGTCAGCCTGCATCCTTCTCAAACCCCACATCCCCAAAAACACGTCCTCCTCCAGCTCCCAACCGTTTACGTGATCCCAATTAATGCCTCGCTCTGGGCTCCGACGCGCTGACAGTTTCCTCTTAAGAGATTCTTTTTTCTTTTTTTTTTTTTTTTTTTTTTTTTTTCGCTAAATAAGAAAAACTCGGCGGCCGCCGTGACACCTCGCCTCCCCTCGACGCTGTACCTGCTCGCGATCACAGAGAGTTACAAAGTCGCACGGGACTCACTTCGATTACATACTGGCCCTGTCGCATGTTCGGATGACGGAGAGGGGTGAAAGGGAGGAGGAGGTGGCTCGGGGAGAGGGAAGCAGCGCGACTGTCTGGATGAGTTCCGCCCGGCCTGTGTTAACCTACGGACCGATTTTGATTCGGCAGGTGAAATGAAGAGCCTTTGATCTAAACATGCATCAAAGAGAATTGTATCCTTGATATTAATGTACAATAAAAGCGTTGAATACATCGACTTTGAGAACGTAATATTTTTTCATGTTGAAAGTGAAGAATGAAAGATGGTGGAAATGTTTCAGTAGAAGTTGACTACAATCATTTCAAAACAAGACTAAGAAACAAATGTTCAGTTAAGAATGTATTTCTGCTGCATCAAACATACCATTTTAACAAAGTAATAAAAGTTGTCGGTAACATTTTATAAAAACTACACGTTTAATAGCCTTGACAATGATGAACAAATAGTTTATTAAGAATGATTAATACCCTTAATCCCCATCTATAATCGACAGTTTGTTTTACCAAGAATTAAGTCTATTTTCATGTTGTATTAAAGTTTAGTTTTTATCAAGCGGCACCGAGTTACTTAATTTAATGCAATAGGAAAAATATAGTTGTTATTATTGTGGGTAAAGCATGTGTTTTGAATCTGTTTTGTGATTGTATTTTATTGAGGGGGACTCGTAACAACAGAGACTGAGGGTGCAGTTGTGACTAACCCAGAACTAAACCTGGACTAGAATGTGAACTAGGGACGTCAACGTTATTAGGGTAATCGATAATGGTGATTATTCAGGCCACAATGTTATCGTGAGAACCAAAATTATAATAGTCATGGCAATTTTTTTCCCCGCTTCATCCTGCACTTCATTTGAAATGTCTTCCTGTTTTTGTGCTTTTCTCGCAGAGCATAGGCAAAGGCTCGCTGTGGTCCATAGACCCAGAGTACAGACACAACCTGATCCAGGCGCTGAAGAAGACGCCGTACCACCCGTATCCCCCGAGCCTGGCCACGCCCTCTACGTCCCCGCCCACACTGCCCCCACAGACATTTCATAGCAGGTAAGTCTCTAAAGCTGGCATGAGCTGGTGAACGCTGCTGACCTTGTGGAAACCCCACGAAAGACGCCAAACGTCTGGGGATAAAATGCGTCGTGCTGTTGGAGGAGAGCGGACAGAACGCAACAAACTACATTGACCATGATCCTTTGCTTTGATTCTTTGCAGTCAATATAAAGAAGTTAGCCATAGTTGTTTGGAATACAATAAATCGCTCACTGTGTGGTTCAAACAGAGAACAAACTCCAGAGTCCCAGTAATTAAGCTACAGAAGTCTTTTTGTAATCATTTGAGCTTTCATTTGGGGAAAGATTTAACCGTCGTCTCATAGCGATTCAAAATCTTTATTGAGTATTACTTTGTGTATTGGCCATTCGAATTATTATGAATCTATTAATCACGTGAAAGAGAGTAGTTTGAAGTGATTTCCGGGTGTTTATTGCATGAGTGAATGTGCCTCATGTCATGTGCGACAGCTTCACATGGAGTGTAAAAATTGTTAACTGTTTCATCAAGATCACATTATTTTAATTCTCAATATCAGGAAACGTTATATACTGTATGTACAGGGTTTTCCAATAAGGAGTGTTTCTCGCAAACATCTCCAGGGACACTTTTGATGATATTAGAACGTGGAAAGTGAATCAGATTTAGCAGATTCAAAAGTCAATCTGCCCAATCGGCACTCTTTAAACGCACACTCGGACCAGGTGAGGGTCCAGAATGTTTAATCTGGTTCGTTTTTTAAGATGTTGTTTTATTTACTGCTTCATTTAAGGACAAAGATAAACTCTAAAAGATAAATCTCAGGCTCTTTGTCATTACTTGCCCCCGTTTCTTGTGGCGCAGGAGCTCTATTGGGTCTAAAACATCATCATCAACCACTTAGTTTACATTGATTATTTGAGATGGTTCGATTATTTACACATTAAGGCCACATAGATTTAGTTCCAGTGCAATGAACCTACAAACACTTGAATTGTTCTAAATAATATTACACCCACAACAGCTACATTTCAAGATTTTTTATTTTGTCATTTATGTGAGTTTGAATTTGATCAACGCTTATCTCCATGGTGATGTTATTGCTTAACGTAGAATGTTCCACAGTGGCATCAAACTCACACAGAGCACCTTTGACCCTAAAATGTGTTTAGTACATGGAAATACAGCAAGTTCAGTCTAATTCATTTGGCTTCACTACCAGAATAATAAAACTATATCTGGTCTAAATTAGGGCTAAACGTGGTCTAAAAAGAGACCAAACCAGGTCTAAATTTAGTTCTAGGTAATGATTGAACAGGACAAAAACACAAAATAATAAAACAAATGCTCAAACTCAGAAATGAATCTCTTGGTATTATAAGAAAAGTCAGTCAATTGTTAGACTCAAAATCTATACTTGCAGTTTAATTTAGCTCTTTCTGCCCTACTGCAATGTGATCTGAGCACTTTCCAGCTGCTCTGAACTAAATATTGATTGTGCAAACGCGGTCGAACTACAACTCTAAGTCCAAGCCACTAACATCTCATAATATTAATATCAACTAAATTGGCATATTTATATATACAGTCATTTTCAATAGAACCACCTGCCTGAACACTTCACATTTCACTTCAAATCTAATGCAGAGATTCATGTGCACTGTCCCGTATTAAATACAAACTAAACATAAACATCGATACAATAAAAATCACCATTTTCACGTGTCACAAACGTGTCGCATCAAGAGCTCAGTTCTGCCTGAGATTTCGAGGCTTTTTTCACATTTGTCTAGTAAAGAAAACATCAGAAATGTCATTTAAGAAAAGTTTGAGGACGTTTTTTGAAGATAGTTCATTGAATTTTGCATTTTAGAAATCAATCTTATTGTACTTGAGAGTAAATGTTATTTCATTATATGTATTTGGTTATTTATTCATTAGTTGGAGGGTTTTATATAAGCCTTTTCTTTTTTGTTATGTTATGTGCAGGAAATCTATTAAAGAGTAAAAAATAATGTACAGAGCAACACACTTCGCTCGTGACTTATTGCTGTAAGAGTCGTTTTCTTCTCGTCGTTATGGTATCGTGCGTATTTTTCTCGTACTTTACTCGTGCCGCGGTGAGTTACCTGCGCCGAGTGTTTGGTCCAAGTGCAGAGGCTGGAGACGGCAGCGGGGAGAGCGGCGCCGACACATATTTTAGCTGTTCAAAAAAGGTCAGCCTTTCAGTTTAATTTTACGCTACATATAACATATTTCCTCTGCCGTCGCTGCACTTTCACTCCAGTTTACCGTGAAAAAAGTAACAAGCACGGCCACCGAAGTCTCATAATGTAAAAACTTGTAAAATGTCAACGTCGAATGCCACGTACAAGAGTTTTAAACGGTAGATTGCGTTCCGATTTAGGCCTTTAGCTAAACAATAACTACTTTTTTTTCCAAGATGCAAAAATATCTCATCATTTAATACTGTTTGTTTGTACAGTTCATTCAGTCTAACTTACATAAAACATTTAAAGCTGCTATTATTTTTCCGTTTTGCATTATTAGACACGATTTAATTTCAATGCGCCTCAAAAGCAAAAGGACATTTTCTGTTTGATTAAATCACAGTTACGACTTGAAGTGCTTTGTTTTGAAGAATTAATAAAACACTTATACGTTTTCCCGCTCACGCTTGGAAATATCGACTCCTCCGTCAAATCAAGCAGCTCTGGTTGACGTGAATCGTTTAGACTCGGCAGCAGTTTGTCGTTTGTGCGGCGGTTGACACTTTCTCTTACGCCGGAGAAACAAAAATAGGTTTCAGTTGGCAAATTTATTATTGAGTACGAGGCAGCACAGAAGCGCTGCTGACGTAAGAAAACACTGTTAGGAAAAGGAAAATGGTCCAATTATAGAACTTATGGCGGCGCAACGGTGTTTGGTCGTAAAGATGCACTGTGTAACTTTTCTGGTTGTGAGTCGGCTGCCAGGTTGTATTCATGGTGTTGTAGGAGCAGACAAATGACAAGGGAAAGCAAAAGTGTGATGGGCCGGTGAGGAGGGCAGGGCAGGGGTCGTCAGGTCAGAGCAGCATAAAAGTCCAGTTTCTCAGACCAGTTCTGGAGATTGAAAATAACTTTCGGATGGAAGTCGAAATGTCTTGAAACCGTTTCTACGACGTATCACTCCTGGACAATTGAGGTATTACAGCGACTTAGTGACGTACCTGTTTGAAAATTAAACTCACAGAGAACTGTTGAAGTATATGATGCAAAAGTGACTTTTTTTTAGCTTTTTGACATGTTCTAACATTGTTTCTTCATCGGAACATACCGGGAGTCGCACCCTCGCCCTGGTTAGAAAATCCTCTCCTCTCCGTACATTACTTTTCAGTCTAGTTCAGAACTGTAGTGCAGTAGAAAGTACAGACACCTGCTCTCAGATGTAGTGAAGTGAGAGTTAAAAAACTTGAGTAAAGTACAGATACCTACACATTAAGTACTGTACTTATACTTTTGTACATTTTTAAAACATATTTTTTATTCTATTATTAACAAATACAAAACAGTAAAAATAGTGAGGACAACAAGAACAAAAACAGCAAAAGACAGAACAAAACAGACATTAGACAAATAGAGGGACAACAGTCTAGAAACTTCAGAGCGGGTGTGTGCGTGTGTGTGTGCGTGTGCATTTGCATGTTTGTGCGTGTGTGTGTGCGCGCATGTGCATTTGCATGTTTGTGTACGTGTGTGTGTGTGTGTGCGCATGAGCATGTGCGCTTGCATGTTTGCCGTTCATGTAGATATAGTCATATTTATATATATATATATATATATATATATATATATATATATATATATATCGTCGGTCCTGCCTGAGTGTGTTTCGGTGTGTGTACATTTCCCTTACTACACTGTGCTGCATTAAAAACACCAGAAATTATGGGGGGGTGTTAGTATTTTCAGAACATTAATTGTGACAACGATAGTGGTAGTAATGATATAGCAAAAGTGATATAAATGATAACAGTGATAATAGTACTAACAACAGCAAAAATGACAATGATGATAATAACAACAACAAAAATACATTTATGTGTTACACAACACTTTTGTGTGGTGTGTGGAGTAGTGGTTGTGTGGTTGTGTATTTACTTTTGTACTTTGTTAATTTCTACCACTGGAATTATCCCTCAGTTTGACATTACACTTATAAAATCTTCAAATGTGTCGGCTGCCATCTGGAAGTCATTTTCAATCTGGAGATGAAGCTAAACATGGCTTTAAGTCACATTGGTCCTGTCTTAAGAGTTCCACCAAACATGTTACATAATGCACATTTACCTGACGTATAATGCCACTTTGACCCCCAAAGCATAAGTATGATTTAACAACTTCATTAAGTGACTTTCCAAAGACAAACAATGCTCCTCTCGATGCTGCGTCTCCATCTGCCCCTGACTCTTCTGTTCCTTCAGTCTCTGGCCCTCCACAATTTACAAAGTCCACTCCCATCCTTCTGTTCCCCTGCCTCCGGCTCAACAACAGGTACACACTCTCTCACTCACATGCACACACACAGACACACACACACACACACACACACACACCAGTACACAGTCTGCAAAATCCAGGACAAGTAGAGGTCAAGAAAAGTAGTCAAAATATGTTTCCATTGTCATAAAAGATGAGAAGCGACCCTAAGAGTGAACTGCACAATGTTGCCTGTTAGTTTCATCGTCCCTAAGCAACCATCACCTTGACAACGTTGAAAACACAGCACCTTTTTTGACTGGACAACAGGAAAAACTCAAAGGTCCACTATGTAAAGTTTTTGTTGGAGCGGCGGCGTTACATGCTCGTCTCCATGGAAACAGTTTTGCTTTGCCTGGAATGTTCCACAGTATTAAGCGTAACTGTCTTCATGAAGACAAGCAGGTGGTTACAGGTCATGTCTGTGGAGAGGCGACACCACTAACAGTGTAAGAATGCTTGTTTTTTCAATCTATTTTGACCAGCAAAGATTGTAATTAAATAAATGCAAGTTATTACAGTGCATTTTTTTGATAATTTATATTTCTGTAAAGACAGAATTAAGACAGTGCAGGTTAGTGGAACTTAAGCGTTTTCTATTTTTTGCACACAATTTGATGATAAATGTTTTAACACAATGCAATACAAAAGCAGATTTCAGATATTGAGTTGATCAGTACTTAAAGAGAGCTGTACCCATTTTTATTTTTATTTTTTTGACAGTCAGATTGGTGTGGCCCTTGTACAAATATATTGTAGAAGCAGCTCTTTGGGTCAAAATAAGACTGTGTGCTGCTTGTGTATAAGTACAGTTCCTCCGGAAAGTATTGATTTTTTTCCACATTTTTTGTCCGGTTACAGCCTTATTTCCAAATCCTTCAGATGCTTCTACAACTTAGAGCCCACCTGTGGTCAATTCAGTTGATTCTGTTTTTATCGTGATGTTAGCATGCTAATTATTGTTAGCAGTCATGAATATGCTTTAAAACTCATTGCAGTGAAGAATTAGGATTACGACAAGAAAGTGAGGAATAGGTTGTGGCTGCTGAAAACAGTTTTGAATGAACAGTTCTAAGATGGTAAAATTCAGGTATGGCACGGTTAAAGTTCCACCTGTACAATTTCATGATATTTCCTGGTCGTTTTTACCAGCCCATCTGCCCAAATCTGTGTCCTCTCCGCCACAAACGCACCCGCAAACGCCTCCGTTGCTCTTTTCTACCCTCTCAGTGTGCCTCTGACTGGACTCTCCCGCGCGCTCCCCCTCTCCCCGCCCCCCCCTTGGCTCTGCTGCTGCTGCTGATCCGGGCAGGTTGAGCTCGTGAGGAACCAGCCGACTGTGTAAGACAGAAATAATTGGTTCAACCATAAAATGTAAAAGTGTCATTTTGAACAATGAGGTATGGGGAAGTGGAACAAATTGGAGGCCGGATTGGGAACACGGCGCTGGGGAGGAGAGGGAGAGCGCACGGAGGGGCAGAGAGGGGGGGGGGGAGAGGGAAAGAGAGGGAGAGTTCATTTGCATTGCGGCGTAGAGAGAGAGAGATGGAGGGTCCATTTGTTGGTCCCAGATGACAGTGCACCTGAGGAGTGAGCGCGCCTCTGCCTGCGCCATAGGTCACTCGGCTCAAATTCATTATTTCTGTCGACTGTTGCTTCAAATTAGCATCACGCTGGAAGGACATAATTCATAATTGCCTTTCCCCCTCCTTATGTATTCTTTCAGTTTTTGTTTACATGCTCAGTGTCGTTATTCTTGCACTAAACTGGTTATGGATGTGGAACCCGTCTGTTCTGTTGATGTCGGAAAATACTCACTCTTCTCTGTGCGTCTTTGTGGTGGAAAGTAACAGCGTACAAAAGTAAAAGTACTGTGCTTAAGTAGAATTTGTGAGTATCTGTGCTTAACTTCAGTGTTTTACTTTTACAGTGGATACTTTTTACTTTTGCGATCATTTATCAGTTCTTTCTACTAACTAAAGAGTACACGTTTAATTTTTTATTTTGAACATAATCATGGTGACATTTTGCATAAAGGTTTTGAGTTCAAGTCCCAGCTTGGAGCGAACAAAAATACATACATCAAATTCACTTGAAATGATAAGAGAGTGATTTGATTTGCAACTGTCGAGCACCAGCAGCACAAGTGTAATCAAAACCACTCAATTTAACACTTCAATAGTTCTCAAGTACATTTTTAAGCAGATACATCAAAACTTTTACTTAAGTAGAAGTTTGTATGTAGTGCTTTTACTTTTTTGCTCCTGTGTCTGCTTTACTTCAGTACCACAATGGAGTACTCTCTTCACCGCCAACAGTAAACGCCTCTTACTTCCTTAATCCTGTAAATCCTCCAAGTGTTTATTTCTTTTCCTTTTTACATCGTCAATGGGTTCTAATGTTTGTCCTCACAGTGAATTTGTTTCATGCACAACAAAATCTGATTATTATTATATTATTTGACCTTTAAGATTATTTAAATGCCATGCAAATCGCAAAATCTGATGTGAGTAATCAGAGGGCCCATGATCAGAAAGAAATCAGATTGTTTTTGCTGTTTAATCATCTTTTATAACTCAACAACATTCAGATTTTGAGCCACTGTTATTCAATAAAAGAAGTATTTATGGGTGTAGAAATCACTCTATAAATACAAACTTCCCTTTCTGGATGAAGGTTTCCATGGAAACCTTGTGACAGCTTTTTACAATTTTCTAATTTTTTTATTTGGTGTATTTATATCTGTTGTACATATAAATTATAGTTTTACACCAATCGAATAGGTATTTGTGGAGAAAACGTTGGAAAATCTGTAGAAAATGACAGGAAGTGACATCACACCAGGGACGCTCATTACATAATTTACACAAAGAAACAACTTTATTAACAATCTGTACATTAATTCAACAAAATAAAGATACCGGTACCCTCATATATTTTTATTTGTCAGATTAAAATAATTGTAACATTAGATGAGTGTTTTTCCAGTGTTTGCTTAGTAATTTTCTAGTGTGATGTCATCATTTGCAAACAGGAAGTGAAATTATAAAAAAAATTATAATTTTTTTTTATAATTTTTAACAAAATCCAAAATATATTTATCTTAACTGCATTTTAGTTCAATGAGTGGTCCAACCTGTCATAGGCATTTTAATGCTTTGCCTGTAATGTTCCACAGTAAAGCTGCTCAATATTGGAAATCACTGTGATACGGTCATTAAGTGCTGCGGTATGGATATTTTTGTTCTGTTTGAATACACTTTTTAACCCAAAAAAATCCGTTATATATTAAAACAAATATATTTAATTGAAATAAAAATGTTGCTGTGACAAAACAAAGACTAAACCAAAGCCAATTTAGACAGAATGAAAAACAATCAGCCTTTTTCAGTGTTTTCTTTTTTTTTTTGTAAACAGTACTGTACAGTACAGTTAAACAGTACATTTCTGTCCTATGCAGGACTTTTTATGATTATTATTATTTTATTTTTTTTAAAGTCAGTTGAGCTCTGTCTCTGAAACAGCTTTAATTGGATGTTTGCTGTCTTTTTTTCTTTCATCATAATTCACTTCTTTGTCTTTTACAATATTCAGAACCCCTCCTGACCAACATTGCCCATCCACGTTGTCACATATCTTCTCTGAAAACCATCAATGACTTGTTTACAAATATTTGAAGGTAAACGACATCATTCCCTGCCTCGTATTTACACTTCGCCGTACATGCAATTTGCCCAAAACGCGAGGACTCCTTTAAACCTGTGATTGATTCCGAGGTGATTCCCCCCGTCCCTTCAAGCTGATTTTTTTTTTTCTTTTTTTTTTACATTCTCCGGGTAGCAGATCAATAAAAAATAATTTACCGTGCGCGTGTGAAATATCCCAGCAGCGGTTTACAGTATGTGTAGCGTATGCATCATTTACTTCTAATGGGCTGCACCGAACGCCTTCAAGAGCCTTTTTAACTTGTGACGACGCGAGAGGCTGAAGTGAGATCAAGACAGAACAAAACATGACGATCACATCAGCTTTACGCATGGTTTTACTCGTCCTGATCTTCGAGTACGTGAAGGAGTGAGATCTGCGGACGCGCTAATCTAAAATGAGATCACTTTTTATCCAACAACAACAAGCGCAGTCAACATTTGTTTTATAATTTATTGTATGTTTTTTTTTCTGGTTCCATATTGGTTCCAGACAGTGATGGCAAGAAGAAGAATCCTTTAAAAATCATTGAATACTTTGAGTGGTTTTATGGATGAAAGTGGGGGGAAAACACGTCAACATTTGAAATATTGAAATTTTTCTTGCACAGTTTTTAATGCGTTTATTTATTGTGCAAGTTCATTTTTTTCGAACTAATCCTATGCAGTTCGAAGCCGGAATCCGCAATGTATTTGTTTTGATCTTTGGAAAGTATCTGTATTCCGTATATTATCAAACGAGAGAGTAACTGTTGCGGGCTACAGTTGACCAAAAATAGTTGACTGACCAGCCGAGACTTTGAAGAAAGGCTTTGATAATACTTTACAAAGACGTTTTGGTCTGGAATCATATCCAGCCGCTCAGATTCCCAAAGGGCGTGATTGACAGGTGGACTAACCAATCAGAGAAACGCATGGTCCGTTCGTGTCTAAACAAAGATGGCGGCTTACGAGGGGCAAATCAAATGAAAGTAACACAGAAGAACGACTTCTGCAGAGTCAGCAAGCGACGCACTAAACTCTGTAAACCTGAGATACATTAACTTATATATGTGTTCTGAATGTTCTGAACGTCTTCCGCGTTCGAGAGACACGTGACACAAATTAGCGGCGGTGGTTGGACCGGTCCATGCGCCGAGAGTTTTTCTGACGCCCCCCAGTGGTCCGATTCCAGACCTTTCTGCATGAGAACAAAAATACTAGTCTAAAGGTATTTTCGGTTACTATTTAGTTACTTTCCAACACTGGTTTCGAGATTGGTGCCACAATGAGGCTGTTTGATATTTTGATATTGCAAGATCTTGTTGTATGTTTATGTATTTATTGCTTACAAAGATGTTCCTTCATTTGTAGGATTTCCCACGATTACATCACGACAATGAATATGCACAAAAGTAGTAATAAATAATAACAAAAATATATATATAACTACGCTCTCAATAATGATGAATAAGTCAAGCTGCACAAAACTGTATTCTCAAACGCTCAATTCCACCTTTACAAACTCATTCATCCCTTCACTTTTTATGAATCAGCTGTTTGTGTTTTTTGTAGCTCTCTTTCTCATAGATGAATAAAACAAAGCGAAACCTAAAAAATTCCACTCATTTTTACAACGCAAACCACTTTATTTTGTCGTTCTCTGATCCGTGCGAGCTCAATCTCAAGAATATTATGTTTATGGAGCGTAATGGCCGTGAATGGTGTCTATTATGTTAAGGTCAAGGACTGTCTGAAGTGGCTCTGGAACCGAAAGTGGGAGATGAATGAGGAGATACAGAAAAGGTGCGGGGGAGGAGGAGAAAAAGGTTGAATAAAGAATTGGTGGCGGGAGTGTCAGTAGGGGGCAGCGGTGAGAGGAAGGGTGCAATGACGCGGTTTTGTCCTCTGCCGCTTTTGTGGTTCGCACTTTGCAGGTTTTTCCCGGTCCTCATAATAACTCACACGGCAAGGGTCAGCGCCCGCCCGCCGCGACCCACTGTGCACGTGTGGGAGAGAGAGAGAGGGAGAGAGAGGAGAGGGGAGAGAGAGAGAGAGGGGGGGGGGGAGAGACATAAAGAGAGCGAGTGATGGGTTAAGAGAGACGCAGGGTGTAGTTTGAGACATGAAGAAGAATAATTGGAGAGAGGAGTGAAGAGGGAGGGAAGGAAGGAAGGTGGAGAGAGAAGGGAGAAGAGGGATGTATAGATAGAGAAAGAATGAGGGTAAAAGAAAAAGAGAGAAGGAAGGTTAATTGAGAGAGAGGAAGAGAAAGAGAGAAGGGGGATTGAAAGCATGAGGGAGGTAAAGATGGAGCGTTAGAGAAAGAAAGAAAGACAGGGTGAAAGAGAGTAGAGAAAAAAGGTTAATTGAGGGAGAAGAGGAAAAAGAGAGAAGGGGGATTGAAAGCAAGAGGGAGGTAAAGATGGAGAAAGATAGAAAAGAGAGCGAGAGCAGAAGGAGTTAGAAGAAGAGAGAGGAAAGAGGGGGGTAGAGATCGAGAGATGGAGTGAGATTGACAGGGAAAGAGAGAGAGAGAATTCAGAGACAAAGGTGGGGAAAGAGGGGAGATGGAAAGAGAATGTGATGGAGATATAGAGCGAGAGACTAAAAAAGAGAGAGGGGGGGTAATTGGGGACAGAGATAGGGAGCGAAGGGAGACAGAAAGAGATGGAAGTAGAAACTGAGCGATAGAGAAAGAAAGAGGGTGAAATGGAGAGAGAGAGGAAAAAAGAGGGGGGATAGAAGCGTGAGAAGAGGGAGAGAGGGAGGGGGTAAATGGAGAGAGCGCAAGGGAAAGAGGGGAGATAAAACGTGAAAGAGAGAGTTAGGTAAATATGGGGAATTAAAAAAGGGTGAAAAGGAGAGGAGGCAGATGGAAAGAGAGAGAGAGAGACAGACAGAATGAGAGAAAGAGGGAACAAGGGAGGGTGAGAGAGAGAGAAGAAGAGGCAGGAAGAGAGAGGGAGGAGGTCATTGGCGGGAAAGAGAAGGGGGATCCAAAGGGAGACAGATAAGGAGAAAGAGAGAGACCCAAAGAGTGAGTGGGGATGATAGGGAGAGAGAGACGGGGGTAGAGAGAGAAGAGAGAGAGGGATGGGAGATGGAGGGATAGCAATTGATAGAGGGAGGAAGGGAAGGAGGGAGAGAGAGAGAATTGAGAGAGGGGCAGAGACAAAGAGAGAGTGAGAAGAGAGAAAGGAGATGGAGAAAGAAAGAAGAGAGAAAACAGGGGAGATGGAGGAGGACAGAATGTGAGAGGTGGGAAGAGGAAGAAGAAGGAAAAAGAAGGAGGGAGAGAAAGAGTTTAAAGGTGTAAAAGAGAGTGAGAGATGAGGAAGAGGGAGGAAGAGAGTTAATTAGAGAGAGATGTGGGAAGAGAAGGAAGATGGAGCAATGGAGGAAGAGAGAGAGTGAGAAAGAGATTAAAAAAAAGGGGATGAGAGAGGGAAATGAGTCAGGTGGGGGTTTAGAGTAAGAAGCTTTAAATAAGATGTGGATTTTTTAAAATTATTTTTCAAAGTAAAAGACCTTTTGTAATTTTAAATCATACATTATTTTACACTTTTAATTTGTCAAGTGTCTCTAAATGTGTTTCATTTCTAACATCTGTTTACATGACTTTTATAGCTTTTTTTTGTTACATTTTTTTTTGCACCTCTTTACATTAAATAAAGACTAGAAATAGTCGATTTAAAACAAATATTCCCCTCGGCCGTTCTCTCTATAGCACCATATTCTTAACTGATATAACGAGTTATCGGGTCGTTTAATATAAATAAATAATAAAGAGCCTGAACGTCTCTTTGATCCATGATTCGTCTCTCATTAAAGGGCCGAAATTCCCAACACTAATAATCGCAGTCTTTTATAGGTGAAGTTTAAAGAGCTGCAAAGACCTAATTAAAAATCTGAAATATGTTTTATGTTTATATTGACAGTTCTGACTCATTTTACACATCATTCGCTCGAGAAATGTTCCAGTTGTTTTCCTGTATTTCTGACCACATCGTTAGGGAAAATGTGCCTGTGCGTGTGCGTGTGCGTGTGCGCGTGTGTGTGAGAGAAGAGAAGAGCATGCTGGGTAAAAGGTCAGCTCCGCCGTGCATTCCTTCACACTCCTCAGCATCTGGAGGAG
The DNA here is from genome assembly GCA_015082035.1 of Chaenogobius annularis. Lineage (NCBI taxonomy): Eukaryota > Metazoa > Chordata > Actinopteri > Gobiiformes > Gobiidae > Chaenogobius > Chaenogobius annularis. Next base: position 349,817 of record BJKM01000258.1, read on the forward strand.
ACGAGGGAGGAGAGGGGGAGGAAAGGTGGTGTCGAGGGAGCGGGGAGGAGCTCACTTCATCCTCGCTCCCTCGCGGCCTTGTCGGGGTTTGTACGTCTCACCTTTCATTTCCATACGCCGGGTTTCTGCTCGTGACACAGTTCTCTTCACTCTAATTGTCCATTTACTAATTATTTAAAATCTTTCTATAGATTTAGGCGTTATTATGATTTCATATTTGTTTAAAAAAAATTATCGGGTGTTAAACGAGGGAGTGAACATAATTACGCTAAATAAACACAATGGCCTAATAATGCACTAATTATTTTGTGGCCGCGACTGAATAACAGAAGTCGGCCTATCAGATCGTCAGCGCCGCACATGTGAAGACGATCTCCATGGTAACACTCAGGGGAGGGGCTTGAGACTTTGAGGAAGTCGCGTTACTTTGGCTCACATCAATATCAAACTACTTTGTGAATTATTACGCTCTCTCTCTCTCTCTCCTCCTCCTCTCTACGACTCTCTCTCCTCCTGCTCTGTACAACTCTTTCCCTCTCCTCCTCCTCCTCTCTATGACTCTCTCTCTCCTCCTCCGCCTCTGTACGACTCTCTCTCTCTCTCCTCCTGCTCTGTACGACTCTCTCTCTTCTCCTCCTCCTCTCTACGACTCTCTCTCCTCCTCCTCCTCTGTACGACTCTCTCTTCTCCTCTCTGTATGACTCTCTCTCTACTCCTCCTCTCTACGACTCTCTCTCTCCTCTCTGTACGACTCTCTCTCTCTCCTCCTCCTCTCTACGACTCTCCTCTCCTCCTCCTCTGTACGACTCACTCGCCTCCTGCTCCTCTGTACGACTCTCTCTCTCCTCCTCTCTCTCCTCTGAACGACTCTCTCTCTCCTCTCCTCTGTACGACTCTCTCTCTCCTCCTACCTCTGTACGACTCTCTCTCTCCTCCTCCTCTCTGTACGACTCTCTCTATCCTCCTGCTTCCTCTGTACGACTCTCTCGCCTCCTGCTCCTCTGTACGACTCTCTCGCCTCCTGCTCCTCTGTACGACTCTCTCTATCCTCCTTCTCTTTGTACGACTCTCTCTCTCTTTCCTGCTCCTCTTACCTCTATCCTTCTGCTCCTCTGTACGACTCTCTATCCTCCTGCTCCTCTGTACGACTCTCTATCGCTCCTGCCTTCTTCTGTACGACTCTCTCTATCCTCCTGCTCCTCCTGTACGACTCACTCTCTTCTTCCTGCTCCTCTGTACGACTCTCTCGCCTCCTGCTCCTCTGTACGACTCACTCTCTCTTCCTGCTCCTCTGTACGACTCTCTCGCCTCCTGCTCCTCTGTACGGACTCTCTCTCTCCTCCTGCTCCTCTGTACGACTCTCTCTCTCCTGCTCCTCTGTACGACTCTCTCGCCTCCTGCTCCTCTGTACGACTCTCTCTATCCTCCTGCTCCTCTGTACGACTCTCTCCCTCCTGCTCCTTTGTACGACTCTCTATCCTCCTTCTCACGCTTCTGTACGACTCTCTCTCTCTCTCCTGCTCCTCTGTACGACTCACTCTCGCCTCCTGCTCCTCTGTACGACTCTCTATCCTCCTGCTCCTCTGTACAACTCACTCTCTCTCTCTGCTCCTCGCTCCTCTGTACGACTCTCTCGCCTCCTGCTCCTCTGTACGACTCTCTTGCCTCCTGCTCCTCTGTACGACTCTCTCTGCCTCCTGCTCCTCTGTACGACTCTCTCTATCCTCCTGCTCCTCTGTACGACTCTCTCGCCTCCTGCTCCTCTGTACGACTCTCTCTCCTCTCTCCTCGCTCCTCTGTACGACTCTCTCGCCTCCTGCTCCTCTGTACAACTCTCTCGCCTCCTGCTCCTCTGTACGACTCTCTTGCCTCCTGCTCCTCTGTACGACTCTCTCTATCCTCTGCTCCTCTGTATGACTCTCTCGCCTCCTGCTCCTCTCTGTACGACTCTCTCGCCTCCTGCTCCTCTGTACGACTCTCTCGCCTCCTGCTCCTCTGTACGACTCTCTCTCCTCCTGCTCCTCTGTACGACTCTCTCGCCTCCTGCTCCTCTGTACGACTCTCTCTCCTCCTGCTCCTCTGTACAACTCTCTCGCCTCCTGCTCCTCTGTACAACTCTCTCGCCTCCTGCTCCTCTGTACGACTCTCTCTATCCTCCTGCTCCTCTGTATGACTCTCTCGCCTCCTGCTCCTCTGTACGACTCTCTTGCCTCCTGCTCCTCTGTACGACTCTCTCTATCCTCCTGCTCCTCTGTACGACTCTCTCTCTCTTCATGCTCCTCGGTACGACTCTCTCGCCTCCTGCTCCTCTGTACGACTCTCTCTATCCTCCTGCTCCTCTGTACGACTCTCTCGCCCTCCTGCTCCTCTGTACGACTCTCTCGCCTCCTGCTCCTCTGTACGATCTCTCTCGCCTCCTGCTCCTCTGTACGACTCTCTCGCCTCCTGCTCCTCTGTGACGACTCTCTCTCTCCTGCTCCTCTGTACTCTCTCTCGCTCCTGCTCCTCTCTGTACGACTCTCTCTCCTCCTGCTCCTCTGTACACTCTCTCGCCTCCTGCTCCTCCGCTACAACTCTCTCGCCTCCTGCTCCTCTGTATGACTCTCTCGCCTCCGCTGCTCCTTGTACGACTCTCTTGCTCCTGCTCCTCTGTACGACTCTCTCTATACCTCCTGCTCCTCTGTATGACTCTCTCGCCTCCTGCTCCTCTGTACGACTCTCTTGCCTCCTGCTCCTCTGTACGACTCTCTCTATCCTCCTGCTCCTCTGTACGACTCTCTCTCTCTTCATGCTCCTCGGTACGACTCTCTCGCCTCCTGCTCCTCTGTACGACTCTCTCTATCCTCCTGCTCCTCTGTACGACTCTCTCTATCCTCCTGCTCCTCTGTACGACTCTCTCGCCTCCTGCTCCTCTGTACGACTCTCTCGCCTCCTGCTCCTCTGTATGACTCACTCTCTCCTCCTGTATTTTTTTCAAAGGACGAACACCAGTTCCTGTACCAGTTGGATTCTTAATGTAAATACATTAAAAAAAGAGCCCGTCTTTAGAATAATAACAGTTCAAAACAAAATTAGGTTATATGTTTTGAATGATCAAAAGTCCTCAAAATAGTGTCTATGAAGTTTTGTTTATCATTAAGAATAATGTTGTGTTTGGAACCCACTTTTTTTTTGCTCATGACCATCCAATTTTGATTTCCTCTTGTTTTAATTCAAGATATTCTGCTTTTTAAACACACTTTAACTCCCTTACTCCCTTACTCCCTTCTTCTTCACGGCATTGGGGATTGCACCATTTCTTCTTTATAATTTCTCTCCTTGTCTCCTTCCTTGTCTCCTACCTCCTAGCCGATTATCTTTTACTCACTGACTCCTCTTTACTTATAACCTCCTTCTTGCTGTGTTTGGGGTTTTGCCCCACGGATCTATCGGCTACGATACATTTGTTTCTAAATTTGACTCGTCTTCCTCCATTAAATAAACGCGAGGGGTTGCCTGGGTGACAGCAACGCACAGTGTCGCCCTGGTAACCGGAACGCCGCCATGGCAACACACGTAGTATATATCAGGCAGGTGCTGTCGCGCTGTGAAGCCATTTGTTGGAGCGAGGGAGTGAGGAGAGAAGAGTGAGAGGGGCGGGGGGAGGAAAAGAGAGGGAAGCATAGAGAAGAGAGAGAGAGGAAAGAAGGTGACGAGAGAAGGGAGAGAGACAGAGGGAGATGAGAGAGGACAGTGAGTGAGGGAAGGGAGGGGAGAAAAGAAAGAGAGGTATATGTGGTGATAAATGGAAAGAGGAGGGGAGGAAGAGGACAGCGAGGAGAGAGGGGGAAGGAGTGGTGAGAAAGGGGTGAGGGAAAGGGACAAGAGAGGAGAGAAGGGGGCAGGAGAGAAAGGGGAGAGAGGAGAAGACAGAAAGATGAGTGAGAGAGAGAAAGAAGACAGACTGAGGTAAGAGAGAAAAGAAAGGGTTTAGAGAGAGGGGAATGAAAGTACGGGGAGAGGTGGAAAGGATAGAGATGTAGAGAAAAAGAGAAGAAGGAAAAGAGAGGATGAAGAGAGAGTGAGAGAAGAAAAAGAAGCATGGGTTAAAGGGAGAGAAGAAAAGAGGGGAAACTATGATATAGGAGAGAGAAAGGGGAGGATGGAGGTAGCGAAAGGGACAACGGGGGACAAAAGGAGAGGGAGAAATGATAAAGGGGGAAAGAATGTAGAGGGAGGACAGAAAGGGGAAAATAAAGTGTGAAACGTGAGGAGGAAGAGAAGAGGGGAGGAGAGGAGAGATAGGAGAAGAGAGAGAGAGAAGAGTGCCGGGAAAGAGCCAAAAAGAGGTGGAAGGAAAGTAAAGGGCGAGCTGAGAAGAAGGAGAGAAGAGTGGGGGGGAGACGAGAAAGATGGAAAAGAGAAGTGAGAGAAGACGCGAAAGGGGAAGAAGGGGAGGAGGAGAGATGTGACAGAAGAGCGAGAAGACAGAGAAGAGGGGAGAAAGAGAGACGCGATGGGAGTGAGGGAGAGAGAGAGAGAGAGAGAGAGAGAGACGGGCGGCGGGGGCGGGGTGCCAGGGAAAACAGACAGGCCGTTAGCGCAGGAAAAATATGTTATCGCCGTGGCAACGCTGTGTGGCAACTCTCCATGGCAACAGCAGGTGGCTCGGGGCTGAAACGTGCGCTCGCTCCGGCTCGGGCTGCCTCGCCGTCTCTCCTCCTCCTCATCCCCTTCTTCTTCTCCTGTCGTTTTATCTTATTTTTGTTTACTTTTCATTGTTTTCCGGCGCCAAAAAACAGACGCTGTCCATCTCCGATTCCTGTCAATCAAAAACTTATGTTGTGAACGGTCGTGATTGAGACGCGGCGATCAGATTGAAACTAATTAAGGGTGAAGGAACGCAGGAGAGTTTCTTAAATGACATGAAAGTGACGATTTTTTTAAGCTTTTTGATATTCACAAGTTTTACTCACATTTTGGGGCATTTCTAGTCGTCAATGATACCCTATTTTATTGTATTTTTTTCAGCGAGAAGTCCACAGTCAATCCTCGGGTCAGTACAACCCTGTGATTTCAGACTTTAGACGAGGGAATTGAACTGTTTTTGTGTGTCAAATGGTTAAAAATCTGTATTGTTTGTGATCATAAAACCAGCACTGAAAGTCATTTTAATTTAATTTCTGAAAACAAAATGTAATTAAATTAAAATCGGTCAATATATGTAATTATCATATCATATCATATAACTAATTATACCAAATAAGACACACTTTTCAAGTCAGAATATATGTATTTAATTAAGGAATTATGAGCAACTATATAAGTCTGGTATCAAGTCTATATTATTTTATTTGTAAATTCTAAATTGTATGCTTGCCCTTTTTGATATATTTTGCTACTATTATTATTCATTATTGTATGTTGCACCTTAATGCCAAAGCAAGTTCCTAGTTTTTTAATCCTCTTCATTGACAATGGCAACAAACATCTTTTTGATTCAGATTCGGAGACCTTTAGTCGTTGAGGCGATTGATTACTAGTTGTGTTAGTCGACCACACTTATCATTAGTTGAATATATATATTATTAGGATTATGAACAGCAAAGAAGAAAGGATGGAGTTTTGAGAGTAACTGGAGAGTTCAATCTGCCTTTTCACGTTTGAAGAAGATGTTTACCAGTATTCTTTGTTGTTGTTGTTGTTGTTGGGGGGAGGTTCTATTAATTTTGAGCGTTTTCTTCAGCGATTCCTCAACGCGCAGGGCCGAGTTTTCCTTCTGTCGACTTACATCCCTCGTGTCAGTTTGTACATGTGAAATAATCCAATGTGAACGAGCTGAGCCGTGTCAGGGAAAAAGTGCAGCGTTGATTAATGACCATCCAAAGACCACTCAACCTGGAAAGCCCCTCTCTACCTCTTTCTCCCCCTTCTCCCCCTTCTCCCCGATCGCGTCCTGAATGTATAGATTTAGTGCTGGTCCATTGTCTCGTTGGCGTGTTGGAGGAGACGTCTCCATCTATGTGAGGGATGCAGTCATTACCCCCCTCATTAGTGGAGCAATGATCACCTCAGCTGCTCCGTGCGGCTGCGTCGGTGTCTGTGCCGGACACACTCGCACTCGGAGTGGGACAAAGGCTGATCGGAGCCGAATTTACATCTGCACGGCAAAACATTCAAATCATGTGAAAAGAACTGGAATTCCGAATATTAAGATCATTTGTGGGTTGAATAAACAGTAATAAGTTGACTATATTAGAATTAATGCTGTGCTGTTAAGATGCCCTCCCTTTTTACTGGAGTAAGGGACGCATTTCATCTGTGAGATTTTGAACCTGTATATAATACTTTTAAACCAGTTTTAATCGAGCGAGTGGGTTGGTCTGTTAGTCGTGGGTGGGGGGTCTGGGGGGGTTTCTCATGAGAAATTACCCCGGTGGTAGCAGGACGGCGAGGCTGTAATTCTCGGAGGTAATCACAGGGAATAACGGCAACAGTGAGACACCCGGGAATCTAATCACTATAATCAGGGGCTTACGGACTCAAACACTCCGTGATGTGAGCCTGGGCTGACGCTCGGCCTGAGGGACCTCCACAAACCCGCTGATAACTTATCGGACACGTTCTTTTTTAGATTTGATTTCCGAAGCACATTTTCAAGTCAAGATTCTGCTCTCAATACTAATTTTACACCGCGAATGAACGTAAGACCAGAAAAGACCTCCTTTGAAGTGAATCTGGCAGGTTTTTGTGATTGTCTCATTTTCACTTTATTTGGTGTATTTGTATCTGTCGTGAATATAAATGATAGTTTCACACCAGTTTAGTAGCTGTTTGTTGAAAAATGTGTGGGAAATTACAGGAAGTGACATCACACCAGGGACACTCAACCCATCCGAGGTTTGTGTGTAATTCACACAAAATAAACGACTTTTTTGACCCTCTAAATCATCATTCAAAAAACTAAAGGTGTGCTCGTATATTTTTATTTGTCAGATAATAACAACAGTGACATCAGATGAGTGATAGCCCAAGGCAAAGTAAGTTTATTTGTAGAGCATAAGGCAATTCAAAGTGCTTCACACAACGGGGAATAATGCATTAAAATCACAAAACAGTTTAAGAAATAAAAGAGAAGAGTGAAAATAAAATCATTTCAGTCATATGCACAGCTAAACAAAACTTTTTTTGCTTAGATTTGAACATTGCCAGAGTAGAGGCTTGTCTCACATCTTCAAGAAGACTTTTACAGATTTTAGCTGCATAAAACTGAAACTCAGATTCCCCATGTTTAGTCCTGACTCTGGGCACCAGCAGGAGGCCGGTCCCTGAGGTCCTCAGAGTCCGAGATGGTTCATATGGCACTAACATGTCCGAGATGTACTTTGGTGCTAGGCCATGGAGAGACTTGTATACAAGCAGAGCTGCTTTAAAGTCTATTCTCTGAGCCACAGGGAGCCAGTGCAGAGACCTGAGCACAGGACTAATGTGATCGTACTTCCTGGTTCTGGTCAGGACCCAAGCAGCAGCGTTCTGCATGTACTGCAGCTGTTTTACAGCTTGCTTGGTTGCTCGTTTTGGTTTGACCCAGTGGTGGCTTGGTAATTTCCAAGTGCGATGCCATCAATTAACTGCATTTAACTGTATTTTAGTTCAGTGAGTGAGTCCAGCCTTTCATAGGCACTTCAAATCTTGTGTATACATTCGGTCAAAGTAGCTAGTGCATGCCTTATTTCATTTATTTACTATTATGATGATATTATAATTGTTGTTGTTTCATGTTGCACCTTATCACCGAAGTAAGTTCCTCGTTTGCGAAGTTTTTTTCACTGACAATGGCAAGAGGTGCATTATGTAACTTTATGCTTGTCTCCATGGAAATGATCCACAGTTTGACATTAAACGTATCTGTCTTGCATTTACCAAGGTTTTTATTGCTCAAAAATATCTTTAAAGCGTGCGTTCTTACTAGCACTGAAACGATTCATCGACAATAAAAAGTAGTATTTTGATCATCGTTATCTGGACTAAACAGACTCTAAAACACATGCGAAAAGACCTTCATGCAACAAAGACAGTGGCATTATTAATTTGAAATGACAAAGAATAAGCGATATACAAAAATACTCTTTATTTGTAAATGGTCTCTATCTAGAAGCCTTCAGTCGTCATATTCCAACCTGAAAATATATAGTCTCCATGGAATAGATACGTTTAATGCCATACTGTGGAGTATTGCAGTCAAAGCAACAACATATCCATGCAAAAAAGCCGTCCACCACAAAAGTCACATAGTGCAGCTTAAATATATTTCTGAGTATCAGTTGCATTAACGATTGAGATGAGACAGAACGTCGTCTAGTTCAAGAATCACAAACAGTTTGTTGCGATCCAAACTGAAGACGGCATGTTTTCAATGGAGACCAGGGATATTTGTTTCTCTGCCATTTGCTCATTGATTTGCAGTGACCGTTCAAATTGCAATTCAGTTTGATTTCAATTAATCTTCCAGGTCTGTTTCGCCGCGCTGGCCCGTCGCTTGAATACGAGGATGTGATTGAATGTTTCGTGAGCGCTTTGTAAAACCGTTTTTTTTTTTCTTTTTCTTTACTTGTTCTTCCAGTCCTCCTTTGTGGTCGGGGAGTCCTCTCTTCAGGAAGAACGGCGGCGTGCTCCTACAAGGCACCGACATTTGTAAGTGCAATCTTTATCATCTTCAGTAGGTCTTGACCGGTTTTGGAAGTTGACCGGTTACACAAAAGGCTGAAGCACGGTGTCATTCGTGTACGATCGATGTAAAGCTGCCGACTGGAAGGTTGAACGTTTTTCATGTCGACGTCGTTGAGCAAGTCGGTCTGAAATATACGGGAGAATTAGCTGTTTTTGTTCAGATTTGTTGACTTTGTTTATGGTTCTTAATAGTAATTAAAGGGCTGATTCACACGGGGAAAAAAAGCTGGCACAAAGTTCAACATCTTCTCTCTCAGCATAAGTAAACAAAGGTGAAATACTTCTTTTTAACGTAGGCGAAAGGTGGAGCTGTTATTCAACCCCAAAGATGTGATTGTTGTCAGTTGAGAGGACTTTAAAGCTGTGCTACCTGATTTTCACTGTTGGGTTTTAAACCTGTCTAACTCGTCCTTAGCACTCACAAACCCTCTGACACACAAAAGCATTCAGTCTCAGGCTCATGCACAGCTTCAAAACAGATCTGTTTTTTTAGGCGACTCAGTGGAACCAGGGGAGGACCACCCAAGTGCAGCCAATCACAGCGCTGCGTTCAGCTCTTACTTCCGAGTTGACAAGACATAAAACACTTTATTCTAAGATGGAGACAGCACGCAGCGGTCTCTTTTTTTGTGACACACGGCTGTAAAACAACCAAAAAAAAGCGATATACTTCAGCTTCAAGCGATAGTATTAATATGGTTTGTGGAGCCATCCCTTAACATAATTATTCTTTCAAAAACAGTAGATGTCCAAAAGAGCCTTATTTGCCCCGCCCCATGCCTTAATGTCGGCCCTCATCTTCAGCACAGTATACTTCAGGGGCCGTCACCACTTCTCTGCCACTCGTGCTTTACTGTTCACGATTCACGTCTCTCAACACGGCACGCGGCTTTAATCACATCCACCAACTGTGCTTGCATTACCAACAAAGGTGTACTTTATTAATCCCTTGTTTATTTAAGTCTATAGAAAGTTACATTCTGTGGTTGATGGGGTTTTCATAAAGAGTACACTAACTATATATATCAAAACTAGACACTCATTTGAACGGGTATCGATACTGAAAAAAACAAAACAGACAAATACAAACAGGACAAATTTGGACATTTCCTGAGTAGTTTAAGAACACACACACACAATCGTCATATGTTGTGTTGAAAATTACATTCTATTGTATCAGAGGAGAGATTTCAATAACACTTTAAAATAACTGCACCTTAATAAACCATGAACAAAGACTTATATGTGAACAAATCGTTTATTAAGGAAGATTCAGGCTCAGTAAGTACTTTATGAATACTCCAACTCCTTAGTTAAGAAGTTACTGAGCCTGAATCATTCTTAAACTATTGGTTCATCATGTTGAAGTGTGGTTATTATAAAGTCTTACCGAGATTTCTATACTGTCATTGTGCAGTAAAAATAATCTGCGTCCAGTGTCAAGCCTTTTCCTTAGTATCGAAATCGAGTGTGAACTGTTAGTATCGTGCCCGCGCTGCAGAGCTGTGAAAGGCGGCGTAGACGTGTGTGATCTGCTCGTCTCTCTCCTCCTTCTCCTCCTCCTCGGATGTGCCAACTCCAATCATCTCAATTTCAAATCCCTCTTTTTCCAGCGCACCTTGAGAATACTGAGCGCCGAGTTCAGACACTTGGCTCAGAGCCAGAGAGATGCTTCTTTTGCACAGACGGATTCTTAAGTTTGAAAGAAAAAAAAAAACCCACATTGAGACAGGGAGATTTGATTACAAAGAAGAAAGGAACACTCTACTTCAAAACGGGATGCTTGGGAACGATTATAGTTCGGTGTTCACCCTTAACATTCACTGTCTGACTGCCTTTGTAAGTTGATAAATAAGTACAGTTACTTCGAAATAATATTACTCAAGAAGTACAAAGTAGTTGTCCAAGGAAAAAAGGGGAGGGAGGAGAAACTGTCTGAACGTAACATCTGATTTATAATTGGAAGTTCATAATTGGTGGGACAAAACATTAAATGATGCAGGAAATATTGCATTTTCAAAGGATTGACCATAAAAAATTAGAAAACTGAATCATATCTGAAGGAGCGGTACCAGAATCACAAAAGGATCAAATCATTTGATATTGCCGACATAAAACTTTTGTGATTTGGGGCTTTCCAAAATATATTTAGAGTTGAATTGTCACTTCACCAACACTTTTACTCAAGTAAGAGACCATTAAACTGTCAAATGTGTTACTCAAGTAGATATTGCAAGTAGTAAAAGTATGTGTCTTAAACCAATTTGATTCTTACTTACAAGAAGAATCAAATTCAAACCTTATTACTGTCAAAAGTCAAGGTTTTTTTTTACGTATATTTTGATATTTTATTTAAATCAAGTGGCAAATAAAGAAACAGGTGGTAAATAACATGCAAAGAGGAGGGATAACTTAAAATCAACAAGAAGGAACAACAAACACTTTTTATACAATACTTTACTGCAAGTCATAAACAGAAATTAAATATGATCAAATCTGTGTTTATTTGACTTTTCTTGGGGCCCACGTAACACTATCTTATTCTGACTTCAAACACTGTCCCGTTATTGTTTATCATATGGGTGGGTACGCCGTTTATTTACTACTTGAGTCATATATATTAAAATGTAAATGTAATCTAAAAGTAGAGTAAAAGAGTCATACTACAAGTGACAAGAGATTTGTGTCAACGCTCCTTCAGATAGGATTTATTATTTTCTAGTTTCCTTTGCAGTGGTGGAAGAAGTATTCCACCTGTCCAGGAACTATATTGTTACTCAAGTAAACGTTCAAATACAGGAGAAAAAGAATACTAAAGTAAAAGTATCTCATAAAAAAATATAAAAGTATTTCAGAAACATTTATTACAACTAATAAAATGCTTATTTTTGTTCAACACATTTTTCACATTTTTTTTTATTTGTATATTTTTGTTTGGTCAAAGTCAGGCATTAACTCAAACTATAAAGTGCTCAAAATAACTAAATAAAGAAAATACATTATTTTTTTGGTCCTGTTAAAATGTAGTGGAGTAGAAAGCACAAATACCTGCTCTCAAATGTAATAAAGTAAAAGTAAAAAGTATCCACTGTAAAATACTTTACTTTCCACCTCTGGTCCATTGACAACACCATATTTTGTGCCTTATTTAATGTTTTATTTATAATTTTACTTCAATGTTTAAATGTTACTCTTCCAATACTTGTATTTTAGTGTCCCCAAATACTTTTTTAGTTGAATCCTTTCTTGGACTTTACACTTCTCACGAGTAACAGTATTTGTTTGGTGACATTACACACCTCTGGACATAACCCCTCTGCGTCCAAACACACTCACCGTTCACTTCCTGTTACTTCTTTTCCCTTACTTTCTCCATTGTTCCGCCTCCCTCGTTCCCCCGGCGGCTGCGCGATACTTTAAATGGACATTCAATCCCAATCAGGCAGCACTCCGGGACGCGCCGGGGCTCCCAAATGGAGGGGGGAAATGGATACATTAGGAGGCGTCTGCGGCTTGCCCTCCACCACCGCTTGTAATGGACTGGTAATGGTCAAGGAGCCTAAAAGGGGAGAGAGAGAGAGGGAGAGAGAGAGGGGGAGTCTGTAGTGTCAGGGTCCCCCCCCCCCCAGGGTCCAGCCCAGCGCGGCGCCTGATGGCTCTGGACCAAATGGACTCGTCTGGACACAGAGCAGATTTGACAGCAGAGTAGGTAAGTCCTTTCTTTTTTAAGTGAAGGAAGTTTGACTTAAATGACAGTTCTGGAACGCAGTTTTATTACATGGAAATTGCAGCGTCTGAATGGCAGTTTCTTGACTGCAATGTCTTTATCTGCCTGAAAATGAATATTATGACTTCAATGACTTGAAGAGAGTGAGTGGATAATGGACTTACTCTGAAGTGCGGGCGCCAAGCCTGTAATCTATATTTATTTATTATTTTAATTTATATACACATTTTATTTGTTGTCAATTTTTTTTTTACAATTTTACGAGAGAAAAAAAAACAGAACACGGCCAGTAAAGACCAAAAATAAAACGGACACAAGTGGCACAGAAAGAGTTCCATCTAATCCAGAGTCCATTTTCAAATCGACTGCAAAATGTCAAATATAATGTCAATTTAGTCCTTGATTGTCAATTTGGCCTTTTTCGCTGCCGCCAGGGGTGAGCTTCAGAGGTAACTGTGTATTGTGTCCATAGCAGGAGTTTTAAGGCCCAGTAACTAGTTCCGAAGTCATTGGTGATGTTAGAAAGAGTCTGCTGACAGCTTTATTGATCTCAGGCCAGTTTCTCCAGCAGTTAGAATTTCCTCGTGACTAACGGGCACTTTGACATGGTGTTATGAAGAAACATGTTACATTTTCCAACAGAATTCCCATGTGATTTTGTGGTTGTATGTATAAACACTTTCCTACTCTTTGTCTGTCAAAACAAAATTACCTTCTCTTTCACATTTATTTTTGGAAAATATATACTATATATATAATATATATATATATATATATATATATATATATATATATATATATATATATATATATATATATATTTATATATATATAATATATTATTTATATATATATATATATATAATATATATATATATATATTTCAGCTTAAGTTTAATTTCTTGGTTATAATAATTCCTTTTTTGTAAATACCTATAAAAGTCCTGTTTCATCAAAGGATTCTTTCAAAGCTGTGATTTTCTTTTACAATCTGGTGAACCAGACTTTAAATCTCAAATCTGTGTTGTTAGGTGCAAAATTTTGATCATAAACCAACCAGCTGTCACTGATTCCTTTCTCTGTTTTGGTTTCTTGTTTTACTGCACTTTAGGAACGCCAAGCTTGAACATGACGTAATATGTAAAATAGTAGGAATTTGATACTATGAATCATCGTCATTAACTCACTCAGAGATGTATGGATTCACACATGTTTGACTAATCCTGTATCGTCCTGCATTTAAGTGCTCAGAAACTGTTTGTTTTCACCTACCCCCTATGTGATTATTCCACAAATTCAAACTCAGACTCATACATTTATTTACAGTGTAACCCGAATAGGGACAACAGATGGAAACTAGCACCGTTGCAAACTATAATCTGGTGTATTTAGATCAATATGCACTGTCGCTATCAAATTAATTAATGAATAATACATTTAGGGTTCAAAAATGTGACATGGTAGCCATTGTTCAAAAATAAATGCCACGACAAGGCAATAATATTCTTCTATGGTCAAAGTAAATGTCTGAAATAAAGCTTATGATCATCAAAGGTGGGCAGAGAAAACAAACAAATTTACTCAAGTAAGAGAAAATGTCTGGACGTAACTCTGATTTGTCATTTGAAGTTCATGTAATTTGAATGGCAAAAGAATAATGAATGCAAATGCTTTTGTCACTTGTAGATTTACCCACAGTGGGAAGAAGAACAAGAACTTTTACTCAAGCAAGAGTTCTTTTACTTCAAGCGAAATATTACTCTAGTACAAGTAAAAGTATGCAGTCCAACAACTACCAGTTACTCAATGTAACTGAGAGTTCTCTGATGATGAGTAACCTAAAATGACGATCTGCGTGTGTTGTAGTTTAATACTAAATGTGAAAGCATAATTTGTACCTATAATCAGATAAAGAAAAGTCACAGTCATAAAACTGGTGAGAGTTGATTCATCTAACCGAAGTGCACAGAGGAAACGACCCAGACACCAGGAGAACGTGCAAACTCTGAACAGAAAGGCCCCATGCTACCGGGGAATTAAGCCCCTCGTTGTGAAGCTTCAGCTCTTATGAGCCACTGTGTCTCGTCGATTAAGTGAATTGAAGATGTTTTATGATCTACTTTTTTGTAAAAATTGTACAGTTTTCAGTAATTGCAGCTGCAACAATCCCTGTGGGCTTGAGGTACAATGAACTAATGTTTCCCGATTAATTAAATGAGTGAAGCTCACCTTGTTCATATAATAATAAATGGATCACAGATGGATGATTTGACATACATTTCAGCATTGCAACGTTTCAACCTCTCACCAACAAACGACTTGCATGCATTTTTCAACGTAGTGTTTTATCAAAAATCCCACATTCAGCCCACCGCCTCGACCGTCGCCGCCTGTCACTTACATCATCCATCCTCAGACCTCCCGCTGAGAGCCCCCAACTTCTGTAAACGCATTTGAAAGCGACACCGCCGAATAGCTGGGAAAATATTTGCTTAGCAGCGAAGTTGTGACAGCGCGCCCGGGGCAAAGGCACGGGGGTAGAGCGCGGCAGAGGGAGGCGGAGGTGAACGTGTCTGAGTGCCTTTTCTGTTCCCCATTACCGCTTCCACATCTCCTGTTCCCAGAGCTCTCAGTCCTGCCCGTTCTCTCGCTGAGATGATGTGAGCTGAAATCTGTCTTTTCCCGTGGCCCCCCGAACGCCTCGCGCAAGGACGAAAAGCAAGCCACCCCGCCCACGTCCGGCCTTAAAGTTCAGCACTGATTTTTTGTGTTATTGTAGTGTCACATCTTAGAAAGGTTTCAACTTGAGCTGGAGGGCAGTTTTTTAATGTTGAAAAGCTTTAGTTAAAGGAAATGTGTCCTGTGCGTTTGACCCATCCTTCAATGACGCTGTTGTAACCTGACTGGAGCACTGAGCCATGTCATGACCCGCTTTTTATTGGGAATGTGTTTGTAAATGTAGGACCTGTCCACGTGAAACAAAACTGGCACAAAGTTATTATTAGAATTCACTAAAGCGTTCAAATCTAGCAATATTAAAAAGCATAAGGGTGTAGGAATAACATTGACTTCATCTTTGTGTGTGCGTGTGTGTGTGCGTGTGTGTGTGTGTGTGTGTGTGTGTGTGTGAAATTATGTTTAGTAAAGTAAACATGTTTTCCCACAAAGAGTACATTGTAGTGATTTGCAACTAAATTACAACTAAACTTTTGCCATGAAGATGCATCATAAAATGTACAAAGACACGGCCAATATTTAACACAACGAATATATATATATATATATATATATATATATATATATATATATATATATATATATACATACCCTATATATATGTATTAATATCATCATATAGTATAATATGCAATACACTTTATTATTAAACCAAAACATCAACAAGAGTGTTGACATTTCAGGCCCAAATAGAACATGACTGTTTTGGACATGTTGGACAAAATACCGGTAATCTTTGAGACTAATCAACAGTTAGTAGTTCAATAAGTTATATATGTGTATAATGTAAATATATTTTCATGCAAATAGTAAATAATCAGCTAAACTAGTTGTATTTGGTATTGGTATTGTTGATTGTTGTTTTTTTTAAGAGGAAAAAGCTGGTGTTAGCCTGTCACGAATAATTACTATATCGACTTAATAACAAATAACAGCCGGATCAATATTTTTTTGGATCAATAATTATGTGTACTTTTTGCACAAGTAGCAAATGTTTCTGTTATCTTTCATGGCAAGCTCAGACTTGAGCTGTAGAAATAGAATAAGTAACTTCTATCATGAATATTTATTGCAGCTCCTTTAGGGTTGGTGGGATTCTCCTGATTTAGAGTTTGTGTCCGTGGAATAAAAGATTTTGTTAACACTTTAGATTAAGGTTCCTTAGAAAACTATTTATAAGCCGTTAATAGGCACTAGAAATATGTTTAAGTGACAATTACTAGCATTGTAGATGACTTAATACCTTATAAACCAGTGACCAAAATACCGAAAACCATGTGAAAATGCTCGAAATGCATCATAAGATATTTTGGGTTGTAATTTATCGCAGTTCAGAATTAATTTTCGTGACAGATAGCCCTGGTGTATTGTATAAGAAGCACTTTGTAGACAAAATCAGACTGCTGTGCGCTGTCTGCATCGAACAACAATGTATTTCAGCGACTTGTTTTAAGACAAACCTACTTCAGGTCTCGCCTCTTTAATTCGATTTGTAAAAACCTTTATTAACTGTCCACGACACACAATAAAAAGAAAAGGTCCAATGTGTTAAATGTTTAATTGCGTCGTATCACGAAAAGGAAAGAGCTGTGTTGATTGAATTGAATCGGGTCATTGAGCAGATAACAGAGCAGGGCTAAATGTTGTTATCAATACAGACGTTTTGTGTGAAGATTCTTTTCCACAAATTTTTGTTTCGCCGACATTGCAAAGTAATTTTCAGGCTGCACAGTTCAAGCATTAATCAGCTCCTTGTTCTTTAAAAAAGAAATACATAGAAACCAGATGCTACAAAGTCTAATCTTATACAAGAAATGGCAAACTTTATGATTTATTGTCCATGGAAAAAAAAACTGCAATTGGGCTTATTGAGTGCAAACACCTACAGCTGTTGCAGACGCGCCAGTGAAAAAATTCCCATGACCTATAAGAATTTATTTTCCTTTTTTTTTTTTTTTGTAAAATCAAGTGGTCAGCAATGTTGAGAAGGTGTCAACAACCTTTTAGCCTGGCATTCTTATTTCTGCTCTCAATGAACAACTGAAAAATTAATATATACAAATGATTATTTTGTAAATATATTATTTTTCTATTATTTTTTCTTACATGTTGTTATTTTGATTGGCACTCAAGTTATATAGATTTTAATATAAAATATTCTGCAATTTCACACTATATTTTAAATTAAAATGAGTCATTTGTTTTCTTTTTTGTCTTTTATACATAGTTAGTCATCATACCATGGAAAAGTTACAAAAGACTGTACTTGACCTAACTTTATCATTGTATTTCAATCACATATTTATATATATATGCCTCAAAAATTCTGTTTTACACAGTTTGAGTGAACAAGTTTTACAGCTAACTTGAAAAGCCTGAGCTAAAATGCTTCTAACGACTTCTTCTAACTTCTTCTACTTCTAACTGTTTCTTAGTTTATTCTTTCATTCAACTGTACTTTTACTTGAGTTCAAAATGTCCTTACTTTTCCCACCACTGCGCATTATAGCAGAGCAATCATTCAACAAAATGACAGAACGCATTCATTAGTAATTAATGAATATTGCTCTAAATCGCCTCACGCTTCAGAGATTGTGTTAAGTGACATTTAATTAATTGTGACTTTCCCCTCCTCGTGTCAGTAAAAGTGCGTCACCTGTAGCTGCAGACAAGCTGGTTATCGCCGTTCGTTTCAGCTTCCGCGCCGATAACAAGGCCGCGTTCAGAGCAAGGAGGAAGTGTGTTTTGACTCAACAATAGCCCTCGTCTCAAACAGTAGGCTCGCACCGTTCGACCTTCGACCTCTGGGGGTGAGCGGCGGGGGCAAGCGAGAGAGTCGAAGGCTGCCGGGCATGTGGAAGTCATTTAACGGGAGCTCAAACACACAGCGAGGGTGCGCGGGGTGGAGAGGCCGCGTCCAATTTATGTCCACTCCTTGACTCCTTGACTCCTCGGTCGTAAATCCCACGCAATGAGAGAAGAGACCGCCATGGAGGAGCGAGAAAGACTGTTTATTATTGGCTAAACCTCGAGTGTAATAGTGACTGACGGATGAAGAATTAAGGAGGAGGAATTGGAGGAAGTTTGGAGAGAGGAAATTGACTTAGGACCCAAAGACTAGACAGGACTAGACAAAAGCATATTTACTATTCAGGAAATGCAGCCAGACGTTTCCAGACTTCTTTTCCACTTGCTTTATAGTGTTTTCTGCTAGTCTTGGATCTCGCCTGAAGGGCTGTTCAGTGTCCCATACTTTAGACTAATATTGTTTTATTTATTTCAGGAAGTTGGCCTCAGCTTGTTTCTTTCTTAGGAGTCGCCATGGTAACTTGAATATAAAACGAAAGCACACCAAGCCAAAAGTTAGTGACTCCAAACTACATTTGGAAAACACAAAAAACTACACCTCCATTTCCAATCATTGGGAATGAGCCATGAAAAAGTAGATAAATGAAGCCCTTTGTTGGGACACAATTTGACCGACGACAGATCCCGGTGATGGTTTTTTCGGACGTCAAAACTCTGCGACAGAAGTTTGCGTTTTTACCTGTGACGCAACAGTCCGGGGGGACATTAAAAACGGGTTGATTTCTGAGCGCTCAGAGAAGATGACCTCGTTAACAGGATTAATGAAACAAGCGCGGATGACGCAAAATACAACGGCGGGTATGTTTTCGATGAGGAAACAGTGTTATAACACGGTTAAAAGCTTCTCCGAATTCAGACACTCCCGACTAATATCACAAATTGGCTCAAAAAAGGAGCTTAGGTTTCCATTTTCCCCAAAGCTTTTATTTTCTTGTTAAATCTCAGTAGGACCCCGTGTTTCTCTCTTGGGTTCGCCTCCTCCGGCCCGCAGCACATGCCTCACCGACTTTCTACCTGATATGAGTCACCACTAAACACGGCGCCATGGACCCACTGCCACCGGACGAGATGGGCTTAGGAAGGCAAACACGAGGGATGCTGGGAAATTTGAACTGCAAAGTGAAGGGCAGGAAGATTGTAGAAGGTTTTGTGCAGCGCTGGGTTATTTAAAGAGCATTGTTTGCATAGCACTTTGTGTAATAACGCTGTAATTGAGATGTAAGGATTCTGTTGATGAAAAAGTGCACATGCAGATGGTGGTTTCAATTCACAGCGGAAACAAATGATATGTTTATTGTTTGAAAGGACACATATTATGCATTTTTTGAGCTTTTCGCCATGTTATAACGTGGTTTCCTCATCAAAAACAGCCTTGTATTTAGCTTCAGTTACGCTTGTTTCGATAATTCTGTTTACAAGCTCTGAGCCTCACAAGATACAGATTTGTGAGGTCAAAGGTAGAAAACCGGAGATCTCCTGCACTGATTTTAACTCCATTTGTCATAGACTCGTTCTGAACATTTATGCCGTCAAATTGTGTACATTGCAACTACGTGCTTACATTTGCCTGCCGGGGCAAGCTAGCTTTTGTTTATTTCTCTGGACCGCCAGTAGATGGAGGGCTAACACAATCACCCGATGAGAAAACGCCTTACTGATATAAAGTAATGTAGGCTTTCAGTAGATGCATTGTTTTAAGTTCCAAAATGTGAGATGCCAAAGCACAGAGTACTCAAGAGCATGTTTAAAGGCCACAAACAATACAAATAATGCATATGTGGCTTTTAATAACATTGAGCTGAAGTCAGGTACCTTCTCCTGGATTAAGCTTCTCTGTATTTACTGTTCTTATCCACATAAATATAAAACTGCTCCAAAGTTCAAAGTTTTCTCTGTCAACACAAATAAACGTTAAGGAGCTTCAAAAAGTATTCGCTTTATTCAGTGGCGAAGGCATGATTGTTGTCAGTCGAAAAGCCACAAAATTAATAAAATGACTCAATAATGATACGGTTCAACATATGTGGCTCTTCAATTGAGACATTTCTTTCAAAAACAACACATTTCCTGTATATCGAGTTCTTCCCCTCATTGTTTCTAGAATGTCGTGTAGTCAGCCTATAATAATCCCATTTTTGGACATAATTTTGCAGTGATCGACAGTTTGACAAATGTGCAGTGACAATAGATAATCAATAAAACATTCTTACTATGCGCAAATGTCATGTATCTTGCTTTTACCTTAATGAATAAATAATCACCGTGTGTGCATATTTATTTATGATTTTGATACTTTTAGCGCTTGTTGTTTCTTCTCGTCTTTTTGCCAGAGCTTCTGACTAAACAGGACTCAATATGATCTGAACAATATGATCAAACTCGCGAGGAAGGCAAAGGCCACACGTGAACACAGCCCCCCGATGACAAACGACAAACATATCTTTCATAATTCATTTCGTCCCGCTGACAAATAGCGCAACCTGCTTTCAGACGGGGGCACCTCTCGCTCCCCTCCCATGACAACTCCTACGTTTTAATGAGCTTGTGGTTCCTGGGGCAAATTAAATTTCCTCTCATAACACTGGTCATAAATTTAAGCGTGTGGGTCGTGATTTAAAACCAAGGATGAGGCGAGCGAAAGGGGAGGCTGATGTCGCTATAGCGTGCTGGGTTTATGGGATTTGCACCTAGAAAATGGTTTTCCCAGTAGACAAAGAGACGTGTAAAGAATGGCTATGGTGGATGACAGACAATCGGCAGTGTTTGTGATTAGGTTAAATTGAGTCATGTTGGAAAAATGTGAGCCAAATTGATTGAGTTTCATCATACAAAATATGGAAAAGAAAAAGAAGCTTCATCAAATCCACAATTTTCCCCACTGTATTAAATGTGCAGCTTGTCCCGTCTCGCTTGTGCAACATAATGTGATCACTTTTTGACACTGTTGCACACAACAAAATAATAATTAAAGAAGACTTTTGGTAACCAAACTATTTTGGTATAAATAGTTTGCTAAGGAACCTTATTTTACGTTACCAGACGTTACAATGTGTGTCGGATTTGTTTTGTGTGGATAAAGAAAAACATAATATGTTGTCCTTTTATTTTGTGATGCTGCTATAAATTTGGGGATTGTAAAGTGTGATTTAAGCATAATGTAACAAAAAGCATGTTAAAACATATTACCTGTAGAGTCGGCGTTATCCCTCATTCGTCCAGGAGTGTAATTAACCTAAATAAAGATTAGGTTGTAGTCATCTGTACACCTGTTTTTGAAAAACACGATGTTTCAACTTTCATCCAAAAGTCATTCTCAATCTGTGAATCTGATCTGAGAGTCTTCACCTCACTGTCTTCAAAGGAGTGGTTTGTGGCTTTAAGATGAAGATGCTCGGTGCTCTGTGGTCCTGAATCGTCTGTGTTGATACAGCCTTTTGTGAAGTGGCTGTTTAGTCTCAAACGCTCTTTATGATTAACTGTAGAGCTTTTCCATAAATTGTAATCTCTCATTTGTCCAGGAGTGACCCATTGTTCCAAAAGTAGTCATCAAGACAATGTTTTAAAAATCAAGACGTTTCAACTTCCTTCTGAAAGTCATTTTCAGTCTAAACTCAAAGATCTTTTTTACGGCTAAATATGCACAGTGTAAGTTTCCTGTGGAGGGTAATACCACCTGCCCTCCATGCACTGATTTGTTCCACAGTACGGCATGAAACATCTAGCATATTAAACTACAGTATTGCTCCAATATACCTTTTTAAAAACGTTCATACTTACTGAGTGGGGTCGCCTTTTCATAGATCTGACCTGCTTGTCTCAAAAGTAATATTGATAATAGTTAAGTGGTATGTTAATGTCATACTGTGGAATATCCTAGGCAAAGCAATAACATCTCTGTTCAGAAAAGAAGAGGACGGACCATCCATCAGAAAAGAATGTTTCACTTCAAATGTCGTGATGCCACTTGAAAAACCCAAGAACAATAAATTCAAACAGGATAATAGATTTAATACAAGATGTAACAAGGATGCAAATGGCTTTGCTTCAACAATTTCTGCATTCAAAAAGAATAATGGGACTTTGTGCTGGACTATTGAAATGCAAAGTGACCCAAAAGACAGTGTGGACAGTTAGCCTTCTCCTTTTTCCTTGCTGTTGAAGACATTTCCGATGACCTTGATATAGATATATCCTTATCAAATACACAAAACATTTGATTTAGTTTTCTTCCCATCGCGAGCTATTCATTTCACACATTTCGCACTAAAGAAATCCCCTCGGCGAGACAATATTCCGGAGTAGGTATCGAAGGTGTCTAAAGGATCAGCGGTCGTTGTCAGATCAGCTCTCGAGGCGACGGTAAACAGCGATTTTCGAGCGTTCCCTCGTGGATTGCAGACCCAGGCTTTTGGCGGCCCACTCCGGGATTTGTCGGAAAGCCGGCCCATTATCCCGGCTGTGTGAGTGTCGCCCGAAGGTGAATCTGGCTCCCCGCTTCCAAAGCTAAAGAAGAGCCGGGGCGCTTTGCTGCAAGGGCCCCTCCGCGTCGCAAATGTGTACATGCGCACGCACAAAATTGGATCGTTATCTGATTTCTGAAGTTGTCAGATTATTAAAATGCCATGTAAACATCCACATTGAAATGTTACTCTCAAATCTATTAATTAACTGATGTAGGGTTTCAGATTAGCTGTTTAAGTGCAATCACACGCCAATAATGACATCCTATTATAGTTTTTTCTAACTGTTGGCCAAAATGTTTTTCAAACGAAGATGAACTTCTGTGTACAAATTCAGCGTTCGTCCCAATAAAACCTGAGACTTTCTTTTGTGCAGTCAGCCGTACACAAGATCGAAGTGTTTTCCCTCCATTTGAATATAAAAACAGATTAATAATAACACAAGCTTCCTTCATAAAGTTCCGCGTCTTTATCTGAAGGTGACATTGCGCTGCCGTCTCCTTCATTATCTCCACACTCTGAGCAGAAACACATTAAAAAGTTTCACACATTCATTGCCATCATTTAAAGTCGACTTTTTTATTACTTGGAGAAATATATTTTTTTCTATTAAAATCTTAAACCGTTCTCCCTCCTTTGAGGTCTGTAAAAGGAGCTGCTATTTTGTAGTTTCAGTTTTGAGGTGCACAAACGTCGCACCGTAAGGACCAGGAGTCGCACCCGGAACCCGGAATTCTCTCGATGTACAGAAGAGTAGGTCCCAAGCCGGTCCCAAGCCGGTCCCAAGCCTTTACTAATGTGAAAAGAATTACAATCTGGAATGTGAAGATATTTCGGAAAGTAGCCAAGAGTAAGAACTCGAGAACTCAAGTAACCGTTTGTTCAAAGCAATAGTACTAAAGTAGAAGTACAAATGAGTGTTAAGGGAAATGGCTATTCAATGAGAGCAACTGTAAGAGTAACAGTCTGGAAGTAACATCTGATTTACAATTTGAAGTTCATGTAATTGTAAAGACACAACATCCAATAATGTAGAAAACCTGGTTTCTTCAAAGGTTCGATACAAAAATGAGAAAAACTGTATCATATCTGAAGGAGCGGGGCAAGAAGCGGGATTCATAAACTATTTATCAATCTACATCTAAATGGTCAAATCATGTAATATTGTCAAGATAAAGCTTTCGTTACGAGACTCACTCAAAGTGGGAAGAGTAACCAAAACCTTTGCTCTGCATTGGGGAGAATACTATTATATTTTGTTACAGCATTGCACCAGCATTAAAATGTTCCGTTATATATTCCGTTACTTGGACTAATCAGAGTACTGTATTCTGAATACTTGCGTAAGTTTAAAACAGCTTTTTGTTGTTTTTGTGTTTGTTCTGCAGTTACTTATAAGATTAGAGAACATTTATCACTAATTAGAGAAGGAAAAATCCCACATGCACTCACTATAAGGGCTGTGTTTTCTTTCTTCCTCGCTAATTCAGTGACATTTGAAGCCTAAATTTCCCAATCAAATACCATTGTATTCCTCTGATTTCATGACTGTAACTGTATTCTGAACACCATCAAATACCACCACTAAATTTGTATTCTGGATATGTATTTTTGATACATGTATTTGGTTACTTCCCATTACTGCTTTTTCTCAAGAGTACTGTTACACTGTCAGATATTATACTCAAGTAGAAGTACGGTGTTTAAAGACAACACAGAGAAGTAAATGTGTATTTAACTTACCTAGCTCTGTATTCCAGTGCATATACAGTACATCTCCATGAATCTCCGCTAGAGCTCTATATGGTGCTCATAATGACTGAGGGATGGCTCGATATAGTAATAGTATGGTTGTCTATGTTGGCTGTGCAGCTGGAGAGCCCATAGTTTCAGACAGACCAAATTTAGTCTGGCCCAGCGGTCGTTGGTAATTGAATGATTCGCAGCGCTCCTAACTCGGTTATGACGCTTTCCCGCTCAATTTAACCAGGGCGTGCTCATCAATACTGCCCTGTTGGCCCCTCCGACAGGCAGTGAATGTGCATCGAGCTGCTGCGGCCTTCTGCTCCACTGCAGACCTGTGTTTGGAAAGTTTGAAAGACACACAACATCCTGTGACTTGATGGTGCTATAATTGATGGTGCTTTAAATGTTCTTTTGCTTGTTTTCTCTGCAGTTCCTCGAGGCGTGATCCAAAATGGAGCTCGTGTGAGAAGCCAGGCATTGTTTCCAGTGATCAGACCTCTGCCCGTCAGCCCGGTGGGGAGCAGGACCTCGGCTATCAGGTGGGTCAGCGCATATACAGTCATTTTATAGAGGCATTTATGAAGACCCCAGCTGTGAACACTTACAGAGGCTAAGTCCCAGACACAACTGTGGATGTGACTGACCTGCTCACCTTTGTGCTGCTGTCTGCCCGCTAGTGTACGCAACATGTTACAGAGCAGTGTTTGATAAAGCTTTCCAAGCACCAAAACAAAACAGACATTCTTCCACTTGCTCCAACATCTCCTGCTGATAGTTTAATTACATCTTTATAGTGTTGATAAAACGTCATCCAGGTGTGTTGACATAACCTCTGAAATACGGAGTGGTTTATTAGAGGGAGAGGCTCTGGATTGAAAGAACCTTCAGAGCATGCATGAACATGTACATCCATCATAGAGCACAGCACTATGATGGTCTGCTCCACATAATGAATTAAACATACCCAAAGGCTCACTAAAGGTATGCAGTGAATATTTGATCATTGTAAGAGGTGCATGTTTTGCTTATAAGTTATTAATATGCTGTGTCTGCTTCTGAAAGGATAAATGTCCAGGGGACAGACCGATCTGCTGGACCAGCTTTGATTTATAGTTTGTCAAAAGTAGTCTGTCCTGTTCGGCTGCTAATAGAGCTGAGTACTGAGCTGCTGTGATAATGTAGGCTAGTGTGCGGTGGACAGTGGTTAAATGGCTTCAGAGCACACTCATTCTGACTTTAAAGCAAGGTCCTGTTTGTGCTGAGCCAGTCACACCACTCAGAGAGCGTGACACTGCCCACCACGCTGTGTGTCACTGAGAAATGCAGAGGTGGCACTCCTGAAATGAGTCTGCGCTTTCCAAAAGGTTTTAATCTGAGCGCAAATATGAGCAGGGGCCGCAGGGGGTGTTTTAGGCTGATAGATTATCACTGGAGCAGCCAAATGCGCACTGACATGAAGTGGAGCGTGCGTCAGGCCACCTGGCCGCTCTGACAGCACTATTTAAGTGTGCTGTGCATACAATTACAAACCTTTACAGCTGAGAACACCTCAGGCATGGGACGCATGTGCATTATGTATGAATTCACATTACAACACATGAATGTGAGGATGTCTTTAATGGCTCCATATTTCTAGTGTAACGTAAATGGACACTTTTCCTTATTACAGGATTTGTACAGGTAAAAAAGTGGCTCAACATAATTTCCAACTTGCATTTTACCTATTCATTATTTGATAATGACTCGCATGTAAAATTTTCCTGATAAATTCTTTATTGGAGGAAGTCATATGTTCAACTGAAAATAACAATGCACACACTCCACACTGAAACAGTTCTTTAAGAATGGAATGAGAATAACTTTGCTTTTGTCGTTGCAATGCATGCGTTTCAGATTCTTGTTTAGAAGCACCATTTTGAGGACTTTTCACCATTCAAAGGATATTATGTTTTGTTTTGAATTGTTAAAGAGCCTGTACCTTATTCCGAATGAGTCAGGAACATGGTTTAGTTTGAACTGTTAAACCTGCCCACTTATTCTGTCACATCACAACACAAAAACAACTGTCTGTGATAGCCTCGCACAGTTGTTTCTATTTGGATCTCCAATTTTTGCTTTTTTATGCCCCATGACAGGGTGCTCAGGATAGGGTCAGGCAGTTGTTTTGCCGTAAATCTCAGTGAATAATGTTCCTGATTGAGCTGCTGGTAGCTCACAAACTACAAGTTGGAGACCCCTGATGTAAAGAGCATTTATTTTTACTAGAGTTAGGTGAAGTCAAGTATAGGCCATTTAATTCCTCTTGCAAAAGTGCCTATTTTTCATCACTTAGTAACCCCTGGATAGAGACATTGTTGTCTTCCTGTCGTTTGAGTCTCCTCTAACGCCCCCTGTCTGTGCTCTTGCCACTGCAGATCCTCGCTGGGAGATTACCTGAGTCGAGGACAGGACAGCCCGCTGAGATACTCCCCTCCCCTCTGTGGCGAGGACCTCCAGGAAGATCACACCTACAGCACAGCCAAGTCCCCCAGCCAACCCGGAGCGCCGTCCTCCCCTCTGAGCGACGACATCATCGCCGTGGAGATCCAAGAGGACATCAAACAGGAGCCACGCGAGCTGCCCCTGGATTCCCACCTCACAAGCGCCGCCTACATTACCCAGAATGCCCTACGCGGACAGAGACGCAACAGTAGCACGGGCCCCGGGGCGATAGCAGCGGTCGGAGCTGGGACGCTAGCCGGGAGCAGTTTGCCCTGGACCAAAAACAAAGCGCGGGGCATTAGCGACACGTTGCCCCTGAAGAAAAGACGGGCGGCAGCTGCTCTGGAGAAACCGGAGAGCGACGACGAGGAGATGAAGGAAGCGGCCGGGTCACTGCTCCATCTGGCCGGGGTCCGCGCGTGCCTCAACAACATCACAAACCGCGCTGCAAAGGGCCAGAAGGAGCAGAAAGAGCAGAAAGAGACTCTGAGAAACTAAGACACATGCACACACACGCACAGTCTAGTATACAACAGCCTCTTTATAGCTCCACGGTGGGATATTTGCAGTTATTTGTCTCGCTGACTGTCTATCTACACAAATATACAAGCAAAACAAGTTAAATGTGCCTCTGGTAGCTGTACAATGGGTTCTGTGCACAACGACGCCTGGCTAGCTTTGTGTTAGCGCCATTACTTCCTGTCCAATTCTATCTCTATGGTTTTTTTTGCCAAGTCACACTAAAATGAATGCTTAGAGATCACACAGAGGACAGTGAGCTGAGGGCGGATGTCACTGACAACATGTTAAAGACTAAAACTGAGGTGAACACTTCTTGGGTGGACACTTCTGTATTTGTAGAGAGAGGTGGTTTTGAGTCAATGCTAACGCTAATGCTAATTCGCCTAATTTGAGGCATATTAAGTATAAAAATAAAACACATTTAAATAAACTGAAGTAATCTATGAATAAAAACAATCGTCTAAAATAGTCTATACTTTTCATTTTAATTGGTTGTTTCTTTATATTTTAGGTTTTAATCAAAGTTAGCATTAGCTGTGAGAAACGGTTAGCTAGACAACTGCTGTTGTGCACAGAACCAATTTGACACAAAACCCATCTTGCTTCAATAAAAAACAGCAAAAAAATATTTTGTTCTAGCTTATGGTTAGTATGAGTTAAATTCAATAGCTTCATGTCAAGCTAATTATCTTGTATTAGCACGCAATCATTTGAGTGCCCTATGACTAATCTATGAAGTCTTTTGTTAAATAGCTTTCTGTTTACCCAGAGGCGTGAATTTAAACTAACTTAAATTAATGGAAACCGTCAATGTCAAAACTGTGCTTCTAGTTCCACATTTGGTTGTAGTTAGAATTGTGAAAAGTATAAAAAATCCTAAAACTTGTATCAAAACGATTATTTGAGCTAGTATCAATACAAAATAAAATCACACACAGGACAAAATTAGACCTTTTCTTTGTCAGATCTAGTATAAGAAACTGAAACCTTTCGCTGACTCGGCCTGGACAGTTTTACATACGTTGCTCTTTTGCTTCAAATATCCCACAATGGAGCTTTAAAATGGGCTACTAACAGCATATAAATAGGTCAACAGGTAACAGCATTAGTCTATGGACACTTCTCATCTCCCTCTAACTTTATCTGCAGGGCATTAGGTGAATCCTACTTATTTGTGGCAATATCAAAAATCTATGTTTTCCTACATGTTCAACAACACTAACATCAATGGGTATTTCTCATGTGTCTGCGTTGTTTTTGTTGTTCTAAATGGGGATGAAAGCCATACAAAAGTCGTTACTAATTTGGACTAAAGCGAATCGCGTTGGGAAGGCGTACAGACAGAGGATGGCTGTTTTGTCTTTTCTGTTTCTCTGTGTCGATCTGTAGCAATCTTGCAGTGATGCCGGCAAGACGGGCAAGTGTAATTTTTATTTTATCTTTATTTGTCAGTCCTCCAACCAGATTTTGTCTTCGTATCGTTCGCTCTTGTCGGCTCACTGACTTACTCCTACTACATCCATGAGCACAATTGCGAGACTGTGCCAAAGATACGCGACCAGGTTGCTTCATGTAGCCGATATATGACAGCTGATTAAAAAAAAAACACACACACACACACACACAAAGTATAGAGAGAAGGCATAGTAGAACAACGCTGGGAACCTTAAGTGTCAAAATAATTGTAAAACCCCAATACGATATATCTTCATGCACTTACAATGATTTTCTGCCACTTCTTAACTCAGTAGACCCTTTTAGAGTTTGACCAAGCTGTGTGCGCATGTTTGTTTACAGAAGTTAGCGGTGCATTTTGAATTAGCATTGGCAAAATATGCTAATTGCCAACGTAAATGCTAAAGCTAATGTAGCCTACGTAAACCTTTCAGTGCTAGTTTTTTTGGGGCACAAGAGGTTCTGTATTTGAAGCAATTGTAGAAAGTCTTAAGCACCAGCATAATATTTCTTAACTTGAGGCGATTATGCAAGCCTCCGTTGTTCAAATTAATGTTAATAAGCAAATAAAGTATTTTGGATTTAAGTTTTATTAAAAAAAAAAAGAAACAAAACTGCTTGTATTGTTGCTAATTTGAACAAGAATGGGCACACGGTTTGCTTCTGTTGTCATTTGTAAAAGGGTCTATAAAAATATCCATTGTTTATTTCAAGAGCACTCATAGTATTTAAGAAAATATATATTAAAAAGCTCATGTTAGCGATGGGTAGTGCCGGGGGTGAGGCAATATCTCCTTCATTTTGTTGTTGTTGCTCAGTGTAAAGTCCACAGACATACAGTAGACTCCTGTAGCTTCCAGCCGCTACCACACCTCCAGCTCATTTTAACAGAGAATATTTACATGGGATTCCATTGTCTGTTCTCCTCACTCTACCCTCATAAAGATATAAGCAATTTGTCCCACGTGGGCAACTCTGTAAAAAGGTTAGAAAATATTTTATTTTTTCCTTTCTTAATTGAAGCAATTTGACCTGCAGGACTTTCTCAGTTATATTGCATGGGTGCTTGTAAATAAGATAAAAAGCAAATCTTTTTTATTCAAAGATCATGTAAGATAAACAATGTATTTAGCATGAAGCATGACTTATTTTCATATAAACCTTGATCCTAGAGGAAAAACCGCCAGTTCTTATACGCGTGATTATAATGGAGTTTTTCTTCTTTGAATCTTTTATGGGTTCTTTTTCCTGAGCGGGCGACTAAAGTTTTCAGGGAGGAGAAATGGAGATCTCTCTGCAGCCGGAGGTCCATGAGTGACGTGTTCGGGATGCAAACGTGTACAAATTGAATGGTGTTAATGAATATGCCTTTTTGGTTCGATACACATGCTGTACAGTACATGCAAAGTTGGGTTTTTAGCAACACAATGTACAATCAATCAATGAGGGATATGCTATGATAACACTTCCTCGGAGATAACTTCCAATCACATCTGGTGAACTACCAAAGATCGTCAACAACACTTCCATAAATGTCCACCTGCTAAAATATGATAAAGGAAACAGTGTAAAGTATACAAAATGCTAATTGTAAAACGTTAAATGCCTTTCCAGTCTACAAAATGAGGATAAAACATGCTACTTTGTGGTCCTCAAGAGCTACAGAAATGGGCTTCCAGTTTTCATGTACTCATATATCCGTTAATTGTTGCATTTTGCGCAAGTTGTGTTGCTTTGTCACTTCTTTACCAGAAAACACATTGACTGAAATGTCTGTGTAATCCCTCAGTCGTCCAGGTCGGGTACGTAGCAAAAGAAGATTGAATTTTGTCTTCAAATACAAAAGTATTTTAGGGTAAAGCTGCGTCAGAAGTGAAAAAAACCGACTTGGATATGTGACAAAATGTGTTTAAAAGTTTGCCATTGACCTAAATGGTAAGCTTTTCCATTATTGTTTTAATTATTTTATATCATTTTATTTTACTGAGATAACTATATAATACTGACAAGCTCAATTATGCTACAATATTCATCAAACATCACCAGATTAAGTAACTCAAATTCAAATCTACATGATTATGAATATTATGTCCTTGAAACCCATTCTGCAAATGAATGATCAATTATTACATTTTTTGGTCATTGTGCACACTTATTCTGAAAATCTCCTATAAATAACTTTAGACTGAGCTAAATTTGTACTTGTTTGCCTCGCTTTCCTCACTCATGGTCCTTCTCGGTTGCCAAGGCCAGCTGATTCACCTCACAAAAGTGGTGGGCTTCCGTCTTTTTCTGCCCGTGCCGTGGATTTTCGATGTTTCAGTGTTTTTTGACCCCAGTGTTAGCCTGTTTCGGAAAAACACGTGTGCGTATCCAAGAGTGTGAGTCCAACACACACACAAAACACACACACACCCTTTAACATGGTGCCTGCCTGCCTGCCCGCGAAATCTTCTGTTGTCATGTCCGCCTTTTTGATTTTGAACCTGTTTACCTCTTCTTTGTGTGTAAAATGTGTCTTTTATCCCCTACATTGACTTTGTTCCGTGTCAAAAAGTGTGCATTGAACTGCCGTGGGAAAGTAACCTCTCCAAATAATGTTTTTGGGATGTAAAGAAAGAATGGACGTTTTGTTTTACGTTACAAAATACTCATTTGGAGTTCAGGCTTGCATACCGTTCAGCGCTGTACTGTATATATATGGTTCAATACACAAATCAGAGGTTGTTATTATGTTTTCTTTTCCAGTTTTTGTTTTGTAACCTGTTCAACGTGCATGTGGATCTCACTTACTGACTTGATTGACATTCGAAAGCGAGTAAGGGAGCTTTTCGCCATTTCCGTATTCCACGCTATGAAAAGCGACCGTGCCATTGTTTCGGTGCGCATTGCTAAAAATGGAAACTCGTCAAAGTATTAATTGTGTCAGATTTGGAGTGATTTTGCAGGTAGGAAGAGCTGCTTTTAGAAAGAAATTAGACATGCTTAAAAGTGGAAGAAAGTACTGGTTTTGCACAAAAAGACATATTTAAACTCAGGCTTTGTCCACATCAGTGTTTAGGTCATCTGCAACTAGAAATTCAACACATTCTGTATTGACAACTTGTACTCCAGGTGTTGTCGGTTTTACTTTTGCGTGGACAAAGTCTTAGTGGGGGAGAGTTAAATATGGACTATTGGCAGCAGAGGTACAAACAAGTGTAGCAACAAAACAAATGCATGTCTGGTCCATTCATTAATGCTGGTACAGTTTTTGCCACCTGTAGCATGCATCGCTGTTTTTTACATTTTGTATTCAGTGCCACCTTCAAATACGCCCAGCAGACCAGTGATTCTCCAACTTACCTCACCAAGCAACACCTGTTTTGGATTTTCAAGTAGGTCATGGACCAAACCAGTATGAAACATTGGACAAATACATGGCCTAAACTAGGCCTAAGCCAGGGTAGAATTAAAAGACCAGGTCCTACTTAACTAGGAAACAACCAAGTGGTTTAAGTACATCTAAATTGGAACATTATGAGTATATAATTATAACTAGAACTAAATAAAAACTAAAAGGTCCAGACAAGTCCTTTGTTCTACTAGTACCTCTTCAGCATTATATGGCGTGTCTCGCTTGGAACTAGTTGCAAAAAACAAAGTGCTGGTCCCTAAATGTTAGCCACGTCAAGCAGGTTAAGACTATTATTATTTAAAAATATGTACATCAGGACTAAAGTAAGCTTGTTCTGTGACAAAATCGGACCTAAACTGCTCAGGAAAAGCTCATCCATCACAGTTTTGAGAACCACTGGCCTAGACGCAGTGTTGATGGAGCAGTACTATGCGGCTTGTCAAGTATCTGCCCCTTTTGTTTTCAGTCTTCACTAGAAAATGAACTGAAACAGACGACTTCACTAAAGTCCCCTGAATCTCCTGAGCGCCAGTGGTGGAAGAAGTACTCAATTTGGTTACTTAAGTAAAAGTATATACATGCAGGAGCAGAATAATTTCTCAAGTAAAAGTGTTGAAGCTTGATTAAAAGTAAATATAGAGGCATTTCACACAAGATTTTGAGAACTATTAAGAGTCAAATGTCGTGATATTTTGATAAAGAATTGTTGCGATTTTGGATCAACTGAATCTTATCCATCCTGTCATTTTATTTATATTTTTTCTGCTTGCTCAAACCCTTTGGGCAGGATGTCACCATGAACGTGAAAGGTACTAATGGAAAAAGGACAGCGTCAGGTCTAAACCAGGTCTAAATTTAGCCTATTCTAGGACGAAATCACATCCAAACTACTGTAACTACTACAGCGCATGCGTCACAGTTTCGAGAAGCGCTGGCCTGGAGGTAGCGTTGCCAGAGAATATGTGGCATCCGTCTCTTGTCAAAAACCTGCCGCTTTTGTTGGGGTCAAGCTCCCGTCTGTGACCATTCCCTGTTGTAAAGTGACTAATACCATGTCCAGTTGGCACCAGGCGTGTCAGCAGCAGGAGAATGTGTTTCTTTAGTCTGTTTTATTATTTTTTTTCTTCCTCTGACTCACTCGCTCGACGACACGCAGGAAAGACGACCCGCCGACCTGTGTGTCCCAGAAACGCGGCAGCACATTTGAAAGCAAAGCAAATATGTACTTCACTGCCTGAGCAAATCTAGACAAGTGTTATTTTTTTTTTATTTTTTTTTGTCGTCTTTTATCCTGCCAAACGACAACACAATGCTCTCAAAATACTTGCCATTTTAACATAAAGCACTTTTATGTTCTGTATCAACGATGGATCTCTGTAATCAACTTAAACTGAGCAACCCAGAGGGAACTTTTCAAATTTTCAAATTAAAAAGTTGTATCCTACAGGAAAGAAACACAATTTATCTCTTTAAATTGCCTGTATGTGACTATTTCTTCTACTGGTAGTTTCTTTTAGTCAAGCATCTGCAGGAACAGACAATTATCAGATCGGAGGCGTTTTTGGAGGAAACAACTGTGACTACCCCAGACTGTTGTTTCTCTGTCATGGTTCATCATCAGAGCGAGAGAAAGTTCATTCTGGTACCACTTTATAAAATACATTATCAGACTCTTTAAAATACTATGTCGACATGTTGGAGGCGACTGGAGACAAAATTGTATGAAACAATTTCTTTTTTTAAACAAACAAAACAGAACAAGGAACACGACCAGGGAGCAAAAGCAAAAATACACTGGCCAATGCAAAGATTCATTCACATCAAATCTAAATGCCAGTGGTTTTAAGATGGTTTATGACACATTTTCCAGGGTCAAAATGTCAGCTAGTTGTTAAAATAGCATTTTCCCATCGCAAAATTGTACTTGAGCTTCACGAAATTGTATAATTTGTTTTAAAGTCTGTAATATATCTGTAGATAAAATGAAAAACTACTGTGGGCTCAACATTTCTGTCATAATCTCCTATTACATAAATCAACTAATAACGTGAAATGCAACTGTAAATGTCTTTACACCAGGATGACCACTGATGTCACTCACATGTGTCTTTGTGGTTTTCAAATGATAAAACCATGTTGATTTTTCCTATGTTTTGAAAATCCGTGGCTAACTCCAAATCCTCCATCGAAATCGCATTACGGCCCACTTCACTTATGCCTCCAGTTCCGTAAATTATCACTCATTTGTTTATAAACTTTTACAGGGTCTAAAACTTTGTAGCTGTAGTAGATTTGTTGGAATCTAAACTCACTGCCTCCTAAGTTTTCAAAAAAAGTGCGTGCGGTTTTATTTTGCTTACAGAGATCCACACTGCCATTCTTCCTGTGCTTGTGCGAGTAATATTGGAAAGCCATAGGTTAGCGATGTCAAAATGCAAAACTGCTATCGATTTATCGGACGTGATGCAGACCGCGCCCAGGTGTGTTTTCATCCCTTTCGTTTTGATCTTTTATTTCCCCCTCCCTTCGGTAAATGTTCAGTTCTCCTTATTGTGCAATCATGCTGCCAAAGAATGATTTCAAATACCTATCCATCACTACATGTAAATATCAACGTTGTCCAAATACCGTGGCAAAAAATATATAAATGTTGTTTTATTTTGTTTTCCATTCTCTGAGAAACTACAATGATGTTTATGTGATGTATTGTCTTCCAGTTGGTTGCAATAATAAAAAAATACAAGTTGCGGAAGATGAGTTTGGCTCGCTGTTGTTTGTGACACGGTGATTTATCGCAGGGGGAGCAGCGAGCATGTTTCAGTCCATGGTAATGAGGCCGGTGACATGCAGCACTTGTAACGTGGGAGTGTACATCGGCAAATTACTTCTTCAGATGGATCCGCACTCCTCCTTCACCGCCGGATGCTCAGAGCGCGTTTATCAGGGTTTGAGCTGCCTGCAAGTTTTTAAATATTGCTCTCAAATTGGCCACGTTGGCTATAATCTTTAAGTATTTACATGCAAAATATTTATTAATATGTGTTGTGCCTTTACAAATAAATAAAAAACAAACACAAGTAAGAGCACCAGTACTTTTGGGAAATTCCAAGGCAGATTGATTGGTTTATTATCATTATAGTGTCCTACAAATTCAAGTCCAGTCCTTATAAGACACGTATTATTATTATTTTTTTTTTTCATTTAAAGGAACATGTTGGACTACTCATTGAACTGAAATGCATTTGAGATAAATATATTTTAAATTTAGCTAAAAAGTTGACACATGAATAGGTTTATAATTGTATTTCCTGTTTGTAATTGGTGACATCACAGTAGGAAATTACCCAGCAACCACTGGGGATAATTTATCTGACAAATAAAAATTAGAGAACCTTTATTTTGTTGAATTAATGTTTAGAGGGCCAAAAAATGTGTTTGTTTTGTGTAAATTGTGCATAAACTTTGGATGGAGTGAGTTTGATGTCACTTCATATCATTTCCTACAGATTTTTAAACTTTTCTCCACAAATAGTTACTTGATTGGCGTAAAACTATAATTTATATTTACAGCAGGTACAAATACACCAGATAAAGTCAAAATGAGAAAATAATACAAATCTGTCATACGCACTTTAACCACGTTGTAACATTGTTCACTCGTCAAACGCTTCCTTCACGTTTGTTTGGTAAAGTATAGAAAGTACTCGCCGAGCGTCAGAAAAACACAATTGTGAATTATTCATTAAGAATTGAATTGTTCTTTTTTTCAAGTCCATAAATCATCGTTAGACTCGTTCTGAGCATTTCTGCCGTCAAATCAAGCACCTTACCAAGCGAAAAGTAAAAAAAAAAAAAAATCAACCAATGAAACCTTAATTCATAGTCCAAATTGTTTACTAAAAATGATTCAGGCTTAGTAACTACTTAACTAATACACCATAATTCCTAACCCTAACCTTAATTAAGCAGTTACTAAACCTGAATCATGCTTAATAAAGTAGAATTATGTCTTTGCTCATGCTTTGTTAATGAAAATCAAAGTGGTACATTATTGCCTAGCTGAAGTCTGTCTAATGTGCAGCAGAAACGAGATCTGCTCCATCAGCCCCTCAGACCACCCATTATTTATTTTAATAGTTATCTGAAGTTCGTAAGAGTAAATTCAGTCTTATTCGTGCCACCGCGCCACTTAAACCGCCACAAACGCTGAAGCTTCGGGCTGTGTTCGGCCGCCGCTCTCCGCTCTCTCGTTGTGGTGAAGTGCTCTCTTTGTGAGACTGGAGACTCTTTAATTTGCTCTCAAGTCTGACCCCAATCATTAACCTCGAATATTTCCCATCAACAAGGGCCTTATCATGTCCACGCCGCTCCAACCATTTCATCATTCATTTACGTCCTTTAATCGTTTAAGTTCAATACGTGTGTGATTACAGTCGGTCGTGGGCTTCCCGAGGGCCGCGGCTGCACCAGAGTGAGTCATACGATCTAATAATGTCGATTACATGGACACATTTTCTTTATCGTGATAAGAAAAGTGTCAAAGAGCTGCAAAATAACTGATCAAAAACAAAACGAATAACCGTAACGTGAAGTGTAATCGAGATATTTTTTCACACTTTTGAGTTACATTTTAAAGATGATAACGACACTTTTAATCGACTTAACAAAGCAAAAAGACTTAACAAATAATGTATTAAAGCATCAGTATGTAACTTTCTGATAATTGTGTTTAATGCCCTACTGGGGAATATTACCGCCACATTTCAAATTTCAAGCAGCAGGCTCCTCCAGGCCAAGTACGAGTCAGGTTTGTGAAAAGGCAAGATTCTTTCCAGTTTTTCTAGGTTTTTTAGTGCAATAAATACAACAAAAATGAGGGGGGTTTAGTTTTTGAAAAAAAGTTACAGACTGGGGCTCTACTCTAACTCCTAACCCCGTAATTAAGTTAATTATGTTGTTCCTGAGCCTGAATCATTCTTAATAAACTGTTTGTCCCATGTGAATTCTTTGTTTATGCTTTATTAAAACTAACACTACACTTAAGATGGAATTATTAGAACACTATACCCCTTTACTTTTTGTCCATTACATGAAAGACATTTACAGGCAGAAATATAGTTTGATTATCGTAAAATATCATCTTAAACAATATAAACTTATAGAAAAGGATTTGAGTTACTTTTGACTCATAACAACTTTTTGTTTCTTGTTTTCTTTCAAGAGCAAAACAACCTCTGTGACAAGTGCAGACTTCCAACCACATATCAAATAAATAAATAAATCTGAATTCATGTCAGTTCCGCTCATGTAGAGTGTGATTTTTGCAGTTGGTCCCATCCGGTTCGGCCCACCCGTCGCGCAGAGTCCGTCGCCGCCTTGTCGATGCGAGCGGTGCCATTTTGGAGGCGTGTGGCAGTGGAAGCCCATTCATAATTGAAGCGGAGACTGACTTAATCTGAGCAGCGCCTCCCTGAAGCTGCCTCCGACACAACTGGAGCTGCTCCTCTGTTGCTAGGCGACCGGCCGCGGCAACGACGGGGAAGAAAGTGCATCCTCCAGATCTCCGGCATCACAGCGCTCGTTACCCTCCAGTGTGACGGGACAACTTTCATTTCGCACACACGGTTCGCCCTCGCAGCGTTTCAGATTTGTACAATGTGTCCAACTAATTAGTGCTTTAAAGGTGCACTGAGTAACTTTTCAGGAGGGGGGGGTTCGCCACCTGCTTGTTTCCATGGAAATGTTAATCCTTTGCCAGGGATAGTACACAGTATCCATGGGTTTCAGAGTGAGGAAGATCTGGCACAGTTCACAAACAAAATATTACTTTCAAATGGGGAAAAAGTCCTCAATATGTCAACTTTAAACAGGAAACTGAAACCCATGAATAGCATTATGCGCTTTAACTCTTTTTCTTTTCTTTTTCCCCCCCAGTTTTTGAAAAATATACAAAACAAGACACACAGTACGAGACACAGAGAGAAAGCAGCATGAGTAGTCCTGAACTCTGTCGTAATTGTCCCATTTGGTCCAAAGTAAGGCTGCAACAAGTTAACCGATTAATCGCACCTAATCTAGTGATTGAATAATCGTTAACTTGCATACATAAGGTTCTAAAACAGGCCAAGAGCTGAGAAAATAAGTTGTATGATGTATGCCGTAATTCCATGAAAAATGTTATGGAAATTCAGTGTATTTGATTAAAAAACGATTTTGTTCATAAACGTGCTCCACCAGGATCATCAAATGTTTCACTTCAGCTTCATCTGGGTAAAATGTTGTGGAAAAAAAAGAAAAAAAAAAAAGAAGAAGAATCGCTAGACAAATCGATTAGCAATATAATCGTTAGTTGCAACCCACGTCCAAAGTCTAACCAATTTGTTAATTTTCAAATTTAGTCTGAATGTAATCTTCGAATGTCAATTATAATGTCGGTCCAGACCTTAATTGGTGATTGATTTTCATACATTTCTTAGTTATGGCCTTTTCCCCTGCAGCCATAAGAATGTTCCAGAAGTATCCATTTATACTGTGTCCATGGCTGGAGTTTTGGGGCCCAAAAACAAAAGTGAAGTGAAGTCAAAAACAGTCTGTAGCGATTTATTACTCTCCACAGCTCTGACCTGTAACTTAGTATGGCACCGTTACCTGTTTGCAAAGTTTACCGCCATAATGTGGAACTTTTCAGGCAATCGATAACATCTCCGATTCTCCATGGAGACAGAAAAGTTACGCAGCGCACTTTTACTTATTCGCATTAGGCCGTAAAATGAACCACAATCCAAACCGAATCTTCACGAGGTCATTCATACATCCATCACTTTCAGAATGATGAGAAAATAACACGGTTGTCGTAGCGATTGACAATTTAAAACCATATATTATATCTTTTGAGTGGGAAAAAGTCCTGTAAATGTTGCATATCCAGTAACAGGAAGCTGAAAGCCTGTAGTTTAGACAATAAACTCAAATTATATATGTGCGATAACGCTCAAACTTTAGCATACAGTTTAAGTTGCTTCGGTGATCAACTTTAAGATCTATAAATGGCCGGCCAACGGGTTCAGTAATCAGCCTTAAAAAGCAAAGAAACTGGCCAATGAGGGCAAGGGACGGCTGGCGATCATAATTCCAGACACGCGTGGCCCCGTCAACCGGTCTGGCTCAAAAGCACACTTTTTTTTATTTTTTTATTTATTTTTTATTCCCCGCGATACCGCACCGACAAAGGAATCATGTGACAAGTAATTGCCCAAGTACAGCCTCCTCATTAGTTTTTGAGAAGCCCCTAATTTGCCGGCAGAGAGATAAATTATATGGTTTCAGCTGTTGTGACGTTCAGTTCTAGTGCTAAGTGGATTGATGCGCGCACAACAATGCATTTGCCGGTCTATATCATCCGCACTCAGCCAATGAGCGGCCGGCAGGTTTCCATGGAGACCGGAGTCGAGGTACCATTCCCCTGTCAGCTCTAGTTTATGCAGAGCTTTATTGTTTTTTGGGGGAATGGTCCAGCGGCTGTCGGCAAAGTGTTTTTTTTTTGTTGTTTTTTTTTTTTTATCACACAAGAGTAATGAACACGGAGCAGGGCATTTTCCGTCTTGGAGCGCTGCGAAATTAATTTGTGGAATAGCTGCATGCAAAGTGAATGGATGGTGTGTCTAATGGCATTACGGAGCGGCGAGCGGTCGCGGCAGGTTTGGTTATGCAGTTTGAGCACACTCCAGTGGACAAACTGTGTCACTGCATGGGAAATACAATTGCATCGGTCACTAATAGATCCATGATCGGTCATCAAAGAATGGCGAGCATTTAAAGAAAACACTCCAAAACTGTACACTCAGGGTAGAAGTGACGCTACAGTCAGTCAGGAATGAACTCAATCACAAGCAAGAGCTGCCAAGATGTTTTAAGTCATGTAAAAAGTATCAGAAAGAGTACTATTTGAATGTAGGTTTAGTAGCATTTTCGATCATTTTTATAAACAAAATTTGAGCGTTCAATAATGTATTAAATAGTTTCCATTTCTTCTCTTCTCCTGTCCGTTCAGAACAGGTTCAGCGCTGTTAAGTGTGATTTTAGGTTGAAAAAGGATAAGATACAGCAGTGAGGACTTGTGCTAGGCTCTCCTATGCTGTTAAGAGTAAAAAAGTTCCATTACAAAGAAATATATATAATTATTATATTTAAGTAACGTTTTGTAATTTGTATTTGTAAAGAGTTTCTTTCTGATTACCCCGTTGTTATGAATAAAATACATTTTTCAGATATTAAAAAGGCATTCCGGCGAATGACAAACCGTTTTTGTCATTCAGTGACCATGGCTCCATTGCACGGCTTCTAGTTCAGTTTAATCTGTTGTTAGTTTCATTGCGCGGCCGCTCTGCTGTAAACAGAGCTCTCGAACGCCATTTCCCAGCATGCTCCGTGACAGGTGATTCATATCGCCTGCTCAGCTCTCGCGAGAGCTGCGGTGTGACCCTGCCCTATGTCTCGCGCACTCGCAGCTCTTGCTCAGTATATAAAGCGGGACAACGGCGGACGGAGGACGGCTGGGGAGTCGCAGCCCGGGACTGTAAATAAGACCGTCAAAACTGTGTGTTATTTACAAAAGTGATGCCGGCTGTTTCAGAGGCTCGCGCCCAGCTGTTTTAAGTCGTTTTTTGGTCATTTTTTGGCTTTTATTTCTCGCCTATTGCCGTGTGGTTTTGACACTACGCAAATAATGGCGAACTCGGCTAACTCGAACCCAGTGGTAAGGATCAATCTCTAAAAAGGACCGTCAGCAGGGATCATGGGGTAACGTGAAGGGGGGACATGAGTTTAAAAAATGTGCCTTTTGCAAACACCGCTGCTTAATAAAAACAAGTGTTATCAGTGACTTTCGGCTGGTTCTACGTCTCTTTAGGCTGTGGACTAACACTGGAGGCTTTCATTCAGTATAAATATTAACTCATGCATATTGTCAACATGAGAAGGACATATTTCATCGCGGTTTCTAGGCATTGGGGCATACATTTTGTGTTTTGAGACACTTTATTCAGGGTTACTTTAGACGTCTTTTGTTCGTGGGCTTCATTTACAGACGTTTGCAAAGCAGTTCTTACATTGTCCATTTAGGTTTTTAAAAAAAAAACGCGTTTAAAACAAGCAAAACCAAAAAGACTTTTTTTTTTTTTTTTCTGTTTTTTTCTTTTTTCACTCTGCCTTATCATTGTCCACCATTTCCACAGCAGAACGAAAGCAGAACAACCCTCCTCCCCCTCCAAAAAAGAAAAGCACCACCAATCCTGAACAACAATTGCCATTTTCCCACGCAATAACGACACCACACGCCCCGGTTTCGTGCGCCATAAGGTTGAAATAATCCTCCCAGCTCGTGATTAAAAAACGCGTCTTCGCTCGTGGCTGTGTCGGTAAAATGGCTTCCCTCGTGTCGTCCCCTCTTCTTCTCCTCGCGTCTCTGGACCTCCTCTTTTCCGCCGCACGGGTTTTATACGGCCATATTGACTCTCTAATATAGCCTTACCCGGGATGGGAAGGTGCTACTCCGCGCTACGTCACCGGGCCCCGCGTATAAACAGCGGCGGAGCGGAGGGAGACTCTTCGCAGAGACGCGGCCGTGAGCAGCGCGGCGGAAAGCGGCGGCTCGAGTTTATGTCGCGTTGGCTGTGCTGTGATTCAATATAACTGCCTGTTGTTGTTGTTTTCTTGGTGCCGCGGGAGAGGATTAACCGGGCTGTAGTTCGGTTGTTTGTCTTGTGTCACGACATCGCTGTGTAACTAGTTCCGCTTATCACGTGATGCTGGTTGTTTTTCTTACGTGTCTGTACTAACACACAAATGACACACGTTTACACGAGGGCTGCAACCAGTTAATCGATTAATAGCAACTAATCGTTTATTGAAATAACGGTCCATTTTTGGTAGTCGTTGAATAATCGTTAACTTTTAAATACATAGGTTCCAAAAACATGCCATGAGCTGAGAAAATATGTTTGACTGAAAATGACGTGGGAAATGTGTAAATTTGTTGAAAACACTCGGTGTCACGTCAACGTCATCTGGGTAAAGTTTTGTAAAAAAAAAACATTTTATTTTAGAATAATCGCTCGACTAATCGATTAGCCAAATGACCGTTAGTCGGCCCTAGTTTGCACCCATATTCTGCAGTATTTATGAGTGTTGCGGTTGATCGGAATAGTCATGAGTAGTCGAGTGCTAATCTCGAGCGAACTGGACTAAACCCAGGACTCACACTGGGCTCAAACCAGAGTCAAACGACGGCAAGTGTGAACAACTGGTGCCAAAAAAACAGTATTTTTAAAGAAAACCGTCAAACTCTGACTTTCCTAAGTGGGCCTGTTCTTGAGCTATAAAGCGTCACTATTCTTCAACTTTTTTGTTTTGTTTAAAAATGTGTACATGTACAATAGAAGTAACTTTGACGAGTCGGGAAATAAAAAATAATCCCAGAGTAGACGACTGATTAGTAAATTGATAGTTGTCGTCCATAACAGTCTTCGGTCTTGAATTTCAATCCAAGTCATGGTTTGCCACGTTGAAGCATGTGGTGTTCAATAATAATTTAGTCTGAATGAAAGCAGACCACCGAACATCAAAGGATAGGTCGAAGATGTGCGCAAAACTAATTTCACTTTAAAGTGCACATCGAATCTCAAAATGTGCTTTGTTTCTTGCAGCCTAAGTTGTACAAGTCGGTGATTGAGGATGTCATCAATGAAGTTCGAGAGCTGTTTCTGGACGAGAGACAGAGTGGCTTTTGGAACTCAAAACGGTAAACACAACCAAACTAATGTGCAATGTAGTGTCCAATAACCATAATATATATTTTTTATATGTTTGAGTTTTTTTTTTTTTACAAATGTGTGCCGTTTAAAAATTAGATGAGACTTGTGATTAAGGCTACAAAAAGTTAATCGCAACTATGTTATTGAGATAAATCGACTAATTCAGTAATCAAATAGTCATTATCTTGGACTTTAAACAGACTCCAAAACATGCCACGTATTTATGACTTGTACAAAGCAGGAATTACATCAAAATAAAATGCAAGAAACCACAAAAAATAATAAAAGGCTTTCAATAGTGTCAACTGATGAGAACAGACAATAATTATATATATTAGATGTATATAAGATGGGGCGAAGACGGATGCCCTGGCTTTTCGGTGCTCCTTGTTTTGTCTGTTTACCCAACTCCCCCACGACTCTCAGTTCAGGAACAGGATGTAAACGGACTATTTCGGAAATCCAACCCGGGAAAGCTGCTGGACCAGACGGTGTTTCTCCACCACCTTAAGACACTGCACATGAGAGCTGTCCCCTCTTGAGACATTTGCCTGTTTAGCATCCGAATGCTCGGGCGTCTCCAGGGTTTCAGCAGACCATTATAAACAACTGGAAGGTTGAATCTTAAACCTCCAATTACGATTTAAGGAGGGTTCTCCTTCTTTTTTTTTTTTTTTAACAAAGATTGTCTCCTTAACTCCTCCTTCTGATGCTAAACAGGCACTCAAGGGGAGGGGGGCAAAAGTTAGGGAACAATAGGATGTAGATGGCCCATCCCAGTTAAGTTTCAATGGGCCATTAGCAGGAGGTCCCGCCCTGTGGGTAGGACTTTCACAGAGTAGGATATAAACAGGAGTTCTCAGACTTGTTTCACAGATTGAGAATGACTCTTGGATGAGAGTCGAAACGTATCGTTTTTCAAAAAGAGTCCAGGTGACTACAACTGAATCTTTTTTACAAAGGAAACTCCTGGACGAATGAGGGTTACACGCGGTATATAGCTACTACTA
Organism: Chaenogobius annularis; assembly: GCA_015082035.1. Lineage (NCBI taxonomy): Eukaryota > Metazoa > Chordata > Actinopteri > Gobiiformes > Gobiidae > Chaenogobius > Chaenogobius annularis. Next base: position 393,739 of record BJKM01000258.1, read on the forward strand.
CTACTACTACTACTACTACTTACATACTATACTATACTACTACTACTACTAACTACTACTATCTACTACTATACTACTACTACTACTACTACTACTACTACTACTACTACTACTTACTACTACTACTACTTTACTACTATACTTACTACTACTACTACTACTACTACTACACTATTACTACTACTACTACTACTACTACTACTACTACTACTACTACTACTACTACTACTACTACTACTACTACTACTACTACTACTACTACTACTACTAACTAACTACTAAACAACAAAAAATATTCATTACATTCATAATAATGATAATTATTAAAAATTGACTTACAAATATAACTATTAAAGGGATACTGGAGACAGCAGGACACTTTAATTTACAGCAAGGATTCTATAGTTTATAGAAAGTGTCCAATCTTCTCTAGTTTTAAAAAGAAAAGCAGAGCATGTACCGTTGCACAAAGGTTGGTGGCAGAGGATATTTCCACTTAAAGAGAGTTTGGACACGTGTACTTTAAGCGTTTTAAGTAACATACTCCACCAGGACGTCCTCAAGCAGCGTTGTCTTAACTTCATTTGCAGGCATTTTGTGTTCTAAACGATTAATCAAAAGAATAATGCTGGACTAATCGTTTGGCCAAATGATCGTGAGTTGATACTTGTGATTACGTTCTTCTCTGCATATCAACTACTTCTATTTTATTCCATTTCTTTGCAACATAAAAATTACTTAAATGACTCTCAGTATATTGAATTGAAGACATTGCTTACACTATTAAGAAATAACAGTGAAGAAGTGTTCAGTTAAATGCGCATAATCAGATTATATGATAAATATCTGTGCTCTGTTATGGTCAGTTGTGGGAGAACAAGCTGCAGCAGTCGAAGGCGGTGGAGGGTTTCCACACGGAGGAGCAGGCGGCTCTTCAGGCTCAGCAGCAGCAGCAGCTTCAACACATCCACCCCAGTCCACAAGTGACCACAGCACAGACCCAGCCCGTCATCCTGCCCACGCAGCAGCAAGGTCAGTGCAGCTGCCAAAACAAAACCAAAAGGGGCAATAAAGCACATCTAATCTAATAAATGGCTCCGCAAAATGGTTTATTGGCACCTTGAGTGGTATGCAGGGGTCTCCCAATTCATGTTTAATGTTTTCTCCCCCACAGTTTAAGAAAGCAGAACTGGTACTTTTACTTTTACCATAATTAACTTTGTATATAAAGCATACATGACGTTTATACTTCAAAGTAAATGGGTAAATTAGTCATAAATTAGGTAAATTATGAGAATGAACCAGTGTAATTTCTGCAATAATGTGTAATATTGAAATATCACATAATGGGGTTAATGATCTTGTAATAATACATTTGTGAACTGTTACTTCACTCTAATGTAATCTGTGCTTTGTGTTTTCACGCAGCAGCTCAGCAGCAAGTCATTGTTCAAGATTCAAAGATCCTTCAACACATGAGTGCGACTGGGATGGTAAGTCTAAAACGTGTGAGACAGTGTAGCTCAGGGCCATCAACAACACTTGATTTACATTTACAGGTTGTAAGGTCATATTGGCTTTGTTCTTCCTTATAAAACATCTCATTTACCTAAAACAACCCTTTGCTATGGCTGAAGCAGAAGTTCAATACTTTAGATAATTACAAAGCTTTCAAACCTTGAGCAAATGGGTGTGAGAAGATGATAAATATGTTCATTATTGTTCTCTGGAGATGTTTACTTGAGTTATTAACACATTTGAAGATGTCTTTTAAATGCCTTTTAAATGGTGACAGTCCCTTTGGTATTGACTGTAATAACCAACCGGGGATTACGCGGATCTTTTGCGTGTCAGATTTATGCCTGATGCAGTTCTCCCTTCTCTCCACTAGAGCGCAGCAGCCACCGCAGCGACTCTGGCCTTGCCGACAGGCGTCACCCCGTACCAACAGCTCATCACCAGCCAAGGCAAGGCGTTCGTCACAAGAAAACAGTCTGAATCCTGATTGCACTGAGCTATAAATGTGTTTTTGAACTGTGCTGCAGGTCAGATCCTTCAAGTGGTGCGCGCGGCCAACGGAGCTCAGTACATCATCCAGCAGCCGCAGCAGCCCATCCTCTTACAGCAGCAGATGCAGACCGGAGGAGTGCAGGCCCCGGTCATCCAACAGGTCAACAAAAACATCTGGAGACTAGCCTTCCACATAAAAACCTTGTACCTTACAGGAATATTAAGTTCTCCACTGATCAGTTTCACAATGCTAAAAACGAGGAGTTTAACGATGTGTTTTTGCGATACAACGCAAACGTCAAACTACACGATAACAAACCAATAACTCTGGATGATATTAATTAAACATGTCATTTTTTTGTCATTTGTACACATAACGTCTGTATCCAGTCTCTCTATATAAGCGATCATTTAGATTAGTGGATGTGAGTTTGACGTGGATCGATGAAAAACGAACTGAGCGCTGGTCGACGTTGCGACTCGTAAGGGGAAAAGTCTGAAACATTGACGGGGGCCGTGAGTGAACTCGATGACTGTGAAAGTAGTGAATTAAAGTAAGCGGAGGAGTCGGGCATGAACTCCTTTCACTGCACAGAGCAGAGTTATCTTAGTCTTTTATTTTAGTTCTTAAGCAAACCAAAGTCCGAGCCGGTAGTCCCGCTCCCATGTCGCGAGGCTGGCACAAAACGATTTTGTGAAAAGAAGCCCGAAACCAACACATTCTGTTCCGTCTGTGTTGATCTGCTTTCAGCCGTTGCAATGCTTCTCGTTCTGCGTCAAAACAACAGCTCAGCTCACCGTTACATCCACATTTTTATCGCATTACTTCAATTTCATATCGTCGCTCAAAAGCCCGTCACCATTTTGTACAATAACAGCCCTCTAATCATTATAAATCTTGTTCTTGCTTTGAATATCATTAGGATGTGGCTCAGACTAGGTAATTAAATCCTTGGTCTTGGTCTAGCTGGACAGAATAACTAATTGTATTATCTAAAAGGTCATAATGTGTTTTGCTGTAGGTCCTGGCCCCGATCCAGGGAGGCCTGCCCCAGCAGACGGGAGTCATCATCCAGCCGCAGCAGATTGTTTTAGCTCCAGGAAACAAAGTCCAAGGAAACGCGCAGGTCAGCACTTTACTAGAGTTTACTTTACAACTTTATCCGAGAATGTGAAGATGTCGTACGCTCGGATGGGGGCACGAGTCCCATAATGTCCAATAATCACTACAGATTTGACTACATCATCACCATATACATATACACTGGCAGTTGGACAGTTCCCCTCTCATCTATACCTTTTAAAGTCACTACAGGACTAAAGAACCATCGCATGATCATTCATTTTGTGGTCAAAAGGAATCCACAAATCTTGATAATTTAAGGGCAAAAGTCTTTCATCCTTTTATATTTATCTGAACTCACCACAGTCCAGTGGTTTGTGAGGTCAGTCACCCATAAACCCACTGGAGCCCACAGGACACATGACCTGTCTCTGTGTAAATACAGTGTGTGAGTGAGTGGTGGTGGTCAAAGGGTCTGTAAACACCGTTTGGCAGCCATGCTTCTGTCAGTCTGTCCCAGGGCCACAGAGGCCAAGTCTGCTTCTTTAAAGTGACTGTGTGGTCTATTTTGGGGAAATTGCGGGAAGCTCCTGAAAGGCTGTTTCACGTCATAAAAGTGGTGATTTGAACCTTTTTCAGTTCTGTTTCACATTAATTGACCCAATATGCTGCTAGCACTCACGCCTCACAGCAAGAAGGTTGCAGGTTTGACTCCCCGGCCACACCGAGCATTGCTTATTTCCCCTTATTATTTTCCCCTTATTTCTGGGTGGGTTACAAAATCTAGAGATGGGCCCCACTGCGGGCCCCACTGCGGGCCCCACTGCGGGCCCCACTGCGGGCCCCACTGCGGGCCCCAGGCTTTATCTTAGATAAGCTTTTGAAAATGGTTTGTTGCCCCGTTCTTAACCCAATGATATCATTTTTGTTTCAGGTGATGCAGGCCACAGCCATGGCCCCTCAGCCCGGGCAGCCCACTGCAGCTCAGGTGCAGCAGGTCCAGCAGGTCCAGCAGGTGCAGCAGGTCCAACAGGTCCAGCAGGTGCAGCAGATGCAGCAGGTCCAGGGGGCAGCGGCTCCACAGGTTGTCTCCTCTCAGCCCCAAACGCAGACGCAGCAGCCCCCCATGATGCTCCAGGTGGACGGGGCGGGGGACACGTCCTCAGAGGAAGACGAGGATGAGGAGGAAGAATATGACGAAGATGAAGAGGAGGAGAAGGACAAGGACGGAGCAGAGGACGGACAAGTGGAGGAGGTAAGAGCCTCGCTAATCATTGATCTGCCCAAAGCTTTCGACTGAATCTCAGTTTACTTCAGAGGACGGTCTAATCATGCAGTAGATCAGAAAACATCTGTTCTGATGTTCTCGGACCATCGGAGGGCCTCAAGCAGTGGTTTCACCAGACATGATTTTTAAAGGCAAAACACAAATTACTCTCTTGCTAATCGCCTTATACCGGACATTCGCCTGGGCGTGTCCATCCGACGTAATCCTCCTTCTGATTGTGTTAGTGAACATAGGGCGGCCAGCCTCCAGAGAGAAGTTCTACATAGACTTAAAAAAGTCGTTTTCAGTTGAATGTTGGTCGCATTGGACATTTTACACAAACCGGATCTACTTTAAAGCATATTTTTCTGTTCCCACTCGACCGGAAGTGTGATTAAAATGGAAGTGCTGATCTGTGGCAAAGACAGGCCGAAGTGGGCGGGGCAGTGAATAAAGTCATAGTTCTTTGTTACAGATGAAAGTATTTTTATTTCCTCCTATCTGAGCGCTTTGCATCTCTGTGTCAGAGAAAGATGACATTCAGTGCATATTTTTTTAAAGTTTGTTCGAGTTATGTTGATGTATTTAAAAGTAAAGGCAATAGTTTGATTTTCAACCCTTCAAAGTGACCGACTGCTTTCAGAATATTCTGTCAGTTGAAAATTAATCTGTCAATTACTGGGAATTTTTATTTACTGTCTCTTTTAATGATGGTCAGGATCTCATATATGCCAGTTATCACTTCTTTGCTGCTTTATCGTTTCACCAAAATTCTTGTCGCCTGTGTTGTTACATTGCAAAAGGCTTTTAATTTTACTGCTGGACTTAAGAACAATAGAATCAAATAGAGCCGCTCTGTAGACCGCAGTTTGAACCAGCACACAACACAGTGATACAGTCTGAACAACTAAATGACCAAGAGTGGGCTTTTAAGACCTGAAAAGAGACTCTTCCAAGGCCGACTTGTGTAGCCTAAAGCACGAGATGGTGAGGCGGAATGAGACCGATGTGATTTCTGACCTTGTCCGTCGTCTTCTTTAGGAGCCTCTGAACAGTGAGGATGACGTGAGCGATGAAGAGGACCAGGAGCTCTTTGATACAGAGAATGTAGTGGTGTGCCAGTACGACAAGGTAAGACATGAGCTTTGACCCCCTGTCTGTGTCTTCTTCTTCAAAGCAATATACCGCTGACTGAAAATGGATCCATCACACCTGCTTTAAGGGTTATACATTATTCAGGCTGTGATTTCACTTTGGCTCAAAATGACTTTTAAAATGAAACTGAGGAATGTAACTACGGTTCTATGACTCCTGAATGACCGCCAGAGACCAGCGCTCCTGTAGGGACAAGTGAAACGAGTGAAAGTCATTCAGCCCTGATACAAAATGCCATGGTAATAGCGTTGAGGGGTTAAGTTGTTCAAATTAGGTTTGAAACAATAGCTGCGTGCCTAAAAGTTGCATCTCAGTTTTGGCAGTCGGAATGGAGGACAAAATAATGTGTAACTCAAACCAGATTCATCTCAAAACTGCCCCATTTTCACTTATTATATAAATAAGATTATTATAATTTTGTTAAAATGTTGAAATTGTAGTTTTCTTTTTTAAATTGTGTTTGTGGGCAATATGACACACAAAAATATCAAGCTTTAGAGCACTATTTTTTTTATTTTTTTCTGTCTCATTACAAAAACGAATGGTTCGCTTAATATTGTTACCTAAAAACAAGATTTGTTAAATTTCTATTAAAATGTGATTAATTACACAGCCCTGGTTGCAATGCATCTGATCTCCATTACAGCTGTTTTTCGATCTCGCGTGTTCAAAGTGTGTCCCTTTGTCCCGTTAACACCCACTCCTCATTTCCTCTGCCCAGATTCACAGAAGTAAGAACAAATGGAAATTCCACCTGAAGGACGGGATCATGAACCTCAACGGGAGGGACTACGTTTTCTCCAAAGCCATCGGGGACGCCGAGTGGTGAAAGGGCGAAAAAACACGGCACGAGGAGCTTGAACTGTCAAAAACAACTCCTCCAATCCAGTTAACAGACACTTCATAATCTTCCATATCCTGTGATCGGGACAGGGACATATTTTTGGAGCGCACACAGCAAACCCAAAAGACTCTTAAGATACTGTAAAAAAAAAAAGAAAACAAAAAAAAGAAAATGTCTAATAATGTGGGTTTGTTCAAAAGCCTTGTGGGGAAAGATTACGCCTGTCACTGGCTGTCGTTTTCCCTAGTCTGCTCCCTCATTCGCATAGAAAGCATAGCGAGCGTTTTACCCCGGCGCAGTGGACCAGAACAATCCGACCTGTCGAAAACTAAAGAACGGGTCAATCATTGTTAAGCGCCTGTAGTTGAAAATGCACTGTTAGTACTTGGTTTGACTGGATTAACAATGAAGTTGCATTACTTAGTGCCACCCAGTCGAGTTCGCTGCCTTTTTAGAACAGTCAGAAGTAACTTTTTGGCCTTTTCTGTTTCAGTTTCGCGTGTTAAAATGGTGCTTCAGAGCGTTTTATGTACTTCTCGTTTTTAATAAGTGTTTGAAAGTTTAAAAATGACAGTCCAAATTTAACTTTTGATATGGTTTTAATTTTTTAGCCGACATTTGCCGTGTCCAGCGTTAGTTTTACCCTTCTCTGGAGCTCCATTCCATCAATAAATTAAAAAAAACAACAAAAAAAGATAAGAAAAATATTGAAATAATGATTATGAAACCGTTGCAACTTCTCTGTTCCTGTTGCGTGTCGTCTTCTGTGCTTCTAGTTCTCCGCAGCTGTCCGAAAGATTTGCACTGTTTGTTACGGTGGACCTGAGGGACATGTCGCAAACGTTTTTGTCACGGAGCAAAAAGACAACACACAAATCTGAAATTGTTTGAAACGTGCTTTAGGGAGAACAAAAGGCCTTCTTGATCAAGTTTCGATAAATTTGGGAAGGCAATAACAAAATCCAAAGCGCAACATCTCAAGGGAATGCATAGACAATTTATAAAATGTTCTATTCTTTTTACAAATCATTCACTAAAACATAGTCAAATGTGAGTAATAGAATACAAATAATCAGCTGAAATTCTATCAAATTGGGGAAAATTAAAAACATTCTTTGTCGTTTTGTCAGTTTGTTTTTGCAGTTCCACATCATGACCTGCCTGACCTCTGGGCCACCGTAGTTCTGTTACTTGTGAATGTCGAGTACCGCGTCCTCTCTGCGTGTTTGAAGGATCGATTGTACGTTTTGTGTGAGTGTGTCACCACTTTTTTCTCCTTGCACAGTAATCCTCTAACGTCACAACAGTTTGTTTTTATGTTTTGTGGAGGCGAGTTTGTTGTATTTATTCCAAAAGTTGTAATTATTTGAAAAAGGGGTGGTAAAGTTGCACCAAACTGTGCTCTTATAATAATTGAATAAGTGTTCCTTTTCTTTTTGGTTTTGTTTGGCTGGACCTGCGTTTCAAATCATGTTGTCCACCGTGTCCTTCTCCCCGCTTTTTCATTTTATTCATGACTTTTAAATGAGAATATTTTCTATCAAAGTGAATTGAACTGAAGGGGCTGGTGTGTCTTTGCCGTTCGTTTTTAGTGCCCCCGATGCAGCAAATTTGAAATAAAGTCTGTGTTTTTTGACATTTCGCGTTGCTTTGTTTACTGTTTAAAGTAATAACTGTGGTGGAAAAACAGGAACTCGTTAATATAGTGTGTAATCTTAAGTAAAAAGGGCTCATTTTTCTGTTTTGCATAGAGGATTTTGAAAACCTTTTTTTTTTTTTTTTTTTTTTTACCACTAAGAATTAAGTTAACCCGGAGGCCCTTAATGTTATTTATAGGGGAAAATACTAAAAATGCAGAATATCAGGATTTAATGTTTAACTGGATCAGGGGTAAACAAATGCAATTAAATAAAAAAAAACTGCATTTAGTTTGTTTGATCATTCTCCAAACTTTTATTCAGAGTCTTTATTCATGCTTGGAGTGTAGAAGTGTTTTTTTGTTGTTTTTTACACTGAAACGTTTAGAGTTTATGAATGGAAAGGATTTTAAACTTAGTGAAAAGTACTACAAACTAAATGATCATCAGGAAGCCTCGGGATCGACACAAACTGGTGTGAGCGTCACGTACTGCCCGCGCCTGGTCCAACTGCCTTTCTTTTGGCTTCACGGCCGCTTTTTTTCACCAAAAATCTGAGGCAGATTTTTATCAATACAAAACATAAGAGCTCCATGACAGTGGGAACTTTTCAAGGGATGGTCCGCCACCTGCTCGTCTCCATGGTGATGTTACTGCTTTTGATGAATGCCCCAAATGATAGCATGAAAGTCTATATGACAGGTTAGACTACACATTCGCACTAGATGCTTTTCTAATGCTCAAAACGCGCCTTGTTTCCATTGAGATGTCATTGTTTTTTCCTGAAATGTTCCACAGTATGGCATTGAATCCATCATCTTGAATTATCAGCTTCTCTCTCTCCTCTCAGAGTAACTTTAATCCAGTTTACAGAGAGAAAAAAAATTCTTAAATAAACACAATTTGAATATACTTCTAAAAAAGCGTGGCTTGATTATTGTGAAATGTTTCTGCAGGACTTGTTAAAGCCTCCGGACAGAAACGTGCCCCGCTCCTCGTGGGCATCAGACGGAGCCTCGTAATGGGGCTCTGGAGAGTCTGAGTGGTGCCTCTCCCAGGAATGTCTGGTGTTAGGGCTGGTCTGAAAAATATCAAGTCTCCCGTGAAAATCATACTCCGGGTTGTAAAACTATTAATTTTGGAGAGCCACAAAAAAATTACCAAAGACAAAAATGAATAAGTTGAGATTTATGTTACAAAATTGGCAAGATCAGAGGGCTAAAACGGGGGATAATATTGCAACTGGTCTGATTTTTGCAAACGGGATTCAATCTTATATAATTGGAGTCAATTGCAAATCTCCTCGCACTCAAGAGTCCACACCCACAAGACCACACCCAGTTCACTTATAAAAATCAAGCCCAGAATTGTTTTGGAAAGTCATCTGGATGCAACTTTTCTCTGAACCAGCCGTTGTGCTTCATAAACGGACCAAACGGCTCATGTATCCAGATGAAGTTTTTGGTCTCATTTCTGACCTTTCCTAGTGATTGTTTGTTTGTCTGACAGAAAGAAAACAGCCCAATAGAAACTAACCAGTGAAGCAATAACTCCAGTAAAAGGTTAATAGTGTCACTTATGGACCTGTGCTTTCTGTAAATGTAATCAGCATCAGGCACATTTTGATAAGAACAATCATGTTTTCTGCGTGAAATGTTAAAGACATACATAAGTGACTTTTAGGAAACAACTTTACATCCAATGGGCTCCAGTTTAAAATAATACAGTTATCTAATCTGTGTTGTGCCCACGCATGCATAAATAAATAAGAAATGACTCGTAATAAACTGCGTAAAGGTTAAGTACAGTAGAGTAGAATAAATGGCTTTTATTAATTAATAGACTGTGCAAAAGATCCAGCCAATAGTTACTCTTCACAGTTATGTTGAGGCAAAAAACATGTATTTAAACTGTCTTTGGCTGCAACTAATGATTCATTTTCTCGTCAAATTATTATTTATATTGTGCATTGAACTTCTAAAAGTTTTAAATTTGGGGGGTTTTAAAATTTGAATGGCTGATTTTATTTATGTTTTGCCTGTGCTGTTTGTGTTAATATTATTTTTTATTATTATTATTATTATTATTATTATTATTATGATAACCCTAGTTGTGTTCTTAGTTTTGTGTTTGCTTGAAAAATTGAAAAAATAAAGTGATTGTGAAGTGAAGTGTATTTTAAAAGTTGAAAGGCTTCCAGATGGAGAATATTTACGAATGAAGCGTATTATTTAACCTTTTTGGACATTTTGATTTAATAATGCTGCTGTCTTTGTGATAAATCATCTGTTTTAGAGTCTTTATAGACCAGCTAACCCTTGCGATTACCAAAATATTATATATTAATGATGATATATATATAATATATTTGTATTAAAGGCGCACAGTGTAACTTTTCTAGTGGAGAATCTGCCACCTGCTTGTCTCCATTGACATGTTATTACTTTACCATGATGGTTCCACAGTTTGACAATAAACAAATCTATTTCCAAAGGGGAGACAAGAAGCAAAGAAAGAAAGAAAAGCCCGCTCACAGTAAGAATCAATATTTACGAGGTATTTTTCTAGCCCTGAAAACCTCTGCAGATACAAGTTTAATGCCATTCCAGACAAAGTAATAACATCTCCACCGAGACAAGCAGGTGGCAGACTTTTAATCACTTTTAATTTATATTCAGTTCATTGGCAGAAGTCTGAAAGTGTTGTTTGCTTTCTCCAGCCTGTTCCCCTCTGAGCGTTTAAGCCCCTTCATGTTCACTGGCCCATAGTGAAACGCAGCCAGTGACATCACTAATGCAGGGATTTGGTGTTCCCGGGAACGCACTGAATCTTTAATGTAACCCTGTGACCTCCTCGCTGAACCGCGCCGCTCTAATTTCACCAAACGTCCCAAAAACATGTCTTGTTTTTGAAAAGAGGTGGTGATGAAAAGCAAAAGTAATGTAGTTCGAGAATGAAAGGAGGAATAAGTTGACAAAGTAATGTAAAAAATCTTCGTCGTAAAAGGCAAAAGTAGTTCAGAGGTACACTTTATTGTCCCCGGAATTAGTCGTCTGCATTTGACACATCCAATACCACGTCAGTACTGCTGGGACAACCTGTCAGGAGCAGCTCCCACGGACCAGATCTGGAGCTAGTCTTGGTCACGACCTCAGCTCAGAGGATTTTGCCTATGTTGTTGTCAATCAATGTTTTGTTGGAAACGTTGGAAACCCATCCAGACACGGGGAGAAACATGCAAGCGATGCACAGAAAAGGCCCGGGAGTCGAACTCACAAACTCCTGGCACTCTGCTGATGTGCTATCAGTTTACTCATTTATTTTGAAGCAGTTGGCTGCCAATAGGTCAATAATGCATAGACAAAATGTTGAAGCAACTTTGGGTGCTGGTATTAGAATTATCACTGGAAATTATTTTTTGTTGTTGTATATTTTATTTTTTGAAGTTTTTCTACAATTAAAATAAACAACAAAAAAGAACAGAACAGAACCTGACCAGAGAGAGAGAGATAAAAGACAAAAGTCATAAACAGTAGCTAGCCAACAGAAAGAAAAAGGAAATTACGGCATATATAAATCAAACCAATTGTCCCACTTTGCCCACAGTCCCACAAATTTGTACTCTTTCAAATTAAGTCCAAATGTCATTTCTTTCCAATTTGCGAATGTCCAGTCAGTCCAGTCCTCGATTGGCGGTACATTTTGAGTTAGCAATTTTTTCGTGATTGCTTTTTTCGCTGCTGCCAGAAGGAGGCTCCAAAGATAGCTGCCGATTGTGTCCATAGCAGGAGTCCTGAGGCCCAGGAACATAGATCTGAAATCCAGTGGGACGATGATGTCATAAATTGTCTGTAAGGCTTTATTGATCTCGGTCCAATATTTGTGAACAACAGGACAATCCCAAAACACGTGATAGTGTTTTGCCTCCGGCTGCCACATCCTCTCCAACAGTCTGCATTTCCCTGTGATTACAGGGCATGGGGTTATAAAGAAGCAAGCACTTTTCCAACAGAATTCCCTCCAAACTTGTGATATCACTGGAAATTCTAACTGTTCAGAAACTGTTGTTGCCACGAGGGATACCATGTTTTTGGGACTGTCCTGTTCCTCAAAAATATTGGACTGAGATCAATAAAGTGTTTTGACATCACCATCCCACTCGATTTCACGTTTTTGGGCCTCAAAACTCCGGCCATGGACACAATAAATGGATACCTTTGGAACATTCTTCTGGCTGCAGGCGGAAGGCCCTCACTAAGAAATGTCACAAACCCAACCAAAAATTAAGGACTGGACCGACATTATAATTGACATTAAAAAAATGGAGATTACATTCGGACTACATTTGAAAAGGCATACATTTGTACATTTAATTAAGTTAAAACTAAAATAAATTAGGTCTACTATTACTTTGCATTTGATTCATCCATGGCCATTTCAACTGAAGCAGAAAGATATTGATTTGTACAATAAATTGCCCTGTAGAATATATATATATATATAATACAAGAGGCAAGCGTCTCTATCCAGGAGAACATAAGTCTAAACGCTTGTATTTCTGCTCTTATCTGCTAAATAAATTGCAATACTTTATCAAATCATGTACAATAAGTGGCCCATTTACACATTGTTTTTGTACGTTTCCTCTGCTCTGTAGCGTTACCGTCTCGGGACGCCCGGAGCAAACGCGGCGTGACGTTGACGTTGAGGGGTCTTGACACTTACAACGTGACGAAATGAGTTCAGGTTTTGAGAGGACGAGAGGGGCCCTCGGTGAAGCAGCCAGGCACATCCAGGAGCCGGGGCCGTGTGCGTTTAAAGGGCTCTCGTGTTGAGGCTGAGTGGAAGCGATGGACAAAAACACTGGAAAACATATGACGCCGCTGATTACAGGTCTGAAGTCAGTGCATGCCTCTCTGAATTGTTATTTGATTATTGACAGAGTATAGTTTTTTGTTACGGATTATTAGAAAAACACAAAAAACGACAAGAATGTCCTGGGTTCGTTTGGAGCTTTTTTGTTGTTGCTGTGTTTTTCTTCGTGTGCATAGTTGGGTTTTCTTCTTGTTTCCTCCATCAGAAGCATGAAGAGTTGAATACAGTTTAAAAAAAGATATATGGAAAAGCATTAAAGGTGCACCTGCTTGTCTCTTTGGGGAGGTTGTTGCTGTGAATGTTCCACAGTGCGGTATTAAACTGGCCTATCTCCATGGAGCAGGTCAAGTCACAGGTCAGATCCAACGCATTTGTGCTTTATCTCATGTTTGAGTTTGTTAGAAAACTCCCGCACGCTGTCTCACTCTTCATTTCATCGTCTTCATATGTAATAACTCGTGAAGGGGCTGTCTTCACCGTCATGAAGGGTCAAAAACGTGTCAATGAAACAAACGTGTTTTCTGCTAAGTGCCTTTCCTTCTGCGCACCTGTCGCTCTGTCAGGTGAGCAGAAACAACCATTCTAATGAGAAATAATTTACAAAAACATGTTCTTTATGAAATTGCAAATGAATACTAATTTGAATCAGTGTGAAATAAACAGAATAATTATTATATGGTGTATTGACATGCAAACGTTGTGTTATTTTGCATAAACTATAGACCTGGGAAGTGTTAATAAGGTGAATATTCATGATTTAATTTAAATAACTAAAATAACCACTAGAATTCCCTGTGTTATTAGGACTTAAAAACTACCATTCTTTATCAATTTCATTCTCAATAAAAGTGTTGTTTTTACAGAATGTTGCTCTTCTTACAGTCACAAGGTAACTGCTGCAATTGCCACGGCAACAGTACCAGCATCTCCAGTTTTCAAAATATCTTATTCAAACCACAGGTCAAATAGTCAGATTTTCTATTTTTTTTAACCAATAAAACATCTGTTGTTGATCAATAAGTTTAATGCCATACTGTGGAACATCTTCTAAAGGTAAGTATTGACCTACAGATCTTTGACGGACCATTCAGTCATTAAATTAGCATAAGCTGAATTAGACAAAGTGTAAAAATGTTGCTGCCTGTTTGGAACAACCGTGTTCTTGTTCTTTTGTCCAACTGGCATAATAAGTCATTTCAGACGCGTTTTGTGACATCATCCGACCACAGTGATACCAGGATTGTGAGATTACCACACGGCTCTTCTGGATTACTTTTCGAACTGCACTGTCCAGCTGTCTGCTCGCATATCTCCTGCGAGTGAAATTAAGAAAAGCTCAGAAATGATCCCCTTTTCCTGGAACAACTCCCCCTCCACACCCTCAACCATCCATGTAAAAAAAAAAATAAAAAATGTCACCCAGACGCCGAAATGCTAACCAGATGTTCTGCAGCCACTAGTCGGCACGGCGGCGTCCATTAGCTCTTCAAAAGCTCTGCCGTGTTTACTTTCGTCCCGAGCTATCTCCACAGCGTAGAAGAAGTCACTCGAGGATGGAAAAATGGCAGAGAATCCGCAAGAAAAAACAATCCTGGCATACCAGACGAGACAACGCTATTGGATATGTATTTGTGAGTTCCATACCTGTCTGTAATTTGTCGAAAAAGGCTCGCAATCAAAACATGCTGCGGTGTTTTGCTTTTGTAATTCGATAACTCCTCAGCAGAACAATGAACTTTGTCTGCAGGCGGTTCCCATGCGCTATCTCCAATGGCAAATAAACCGAAGGTGGCAATCTATTCAGTCCAATTTATTTTGGAAGAGCCAGATGTCAGAACAGCAGTGGTCTTACAGGGCTTTGAGAAATACAAAAAACTTCAGAAAACAGATTTTTTAAAACTAATTTTAAGTGATATATTGCATCGAATCAGGTAAGAACTCTGTACATCACAATGCATATATATATTTTACAAAAGACACAACATATAGGATATATTTTGTCCACTATAGATCAACCAGTAGTAAACTTAATGACAAAATGGAATGAAAAGAAAATCTGGACAAGATGAGGACTAAAGCAGGACGAGAACAGGACAAGCGTAAACGCAGATTTAGTTTAGTCCTGTTCTGGTATTATGGTCTAGTCCAGGTTTAGTTCCACGTTGAGTCCAATCTTGTTTTCATTTCGATGTGGTGTGTGTAAATGTGGATGGAGCCTTAAAACGGCCTTCCTTTTGCAAAAGTATCAGTCTTTAAAAGCAGTTGACAAGCAAATGTAGATTTCCAGTAACAACAATCTGTGGGTTTGAGCATTTGTGTTGTTAAACTAAGGGCTCTCTTTGCGGCCGTTGAATAGTATTAGTTTTCTCTGCACTTATGCCAATCCTAAACCACTCCAAAATAATGTGGCAGATAATATACTAGTTTGTCCTGCTGTGGTTTTCATGTTATTTGTTAAATTTGATTATTGGGGTTTGGGGTCATCTTTAAGCCTGCAGTGTTGCCTTTGCCTTTTCACATCACAATTCTTTTTAAACATCTATGAACATCTATGGCTGCCTCATGGGGCACGGAAATGTATGAATGATATAGCTAACTAAACAGGTAAATGGTGAATGAACGAGTTGTATTTCATTTTAAACATGATAACACTGGCCTCTTCCACAAAGCTCTGCATAGTCCTATTACGTTTAACTGAATAATAACACCTTTTCAACAATATAGCTTTAAGAGTCCGTGTATTGTGTATATTACACAATACACGGGCTATATTTCTGACATTATAAATAATTATTGTTATAAAACGTGTAATTACAGCATTTAAATTGTTTCTCTTTCACCCACATTTTCTTCACTGATAGCGAGTTTATACCTCAACAACTGGAACCATAAACTTGTCACATGAAACTGAGATAAAAGTGCTGGCCGGTGGTCGAGTGGTTAAAGCACACATATGCCAGGCTCCAAGCGCAGCCAGTTGCAGTGGCCTGAGTTCAGTTCCTGACTCTTTACTGCATGTAAAGAGACTTTTTACTGCATGTCCTCCCTTCTCTCTCATTGCCCCATTTCAGCCCAAAATCTTTAAAAAAAAGAAACTGAGATGAAAACGTGGATCTTTTTGCTTCATATTCAAACCAAGCGTCTCTCTCCTCATTTTCCTGGAATGCCATTGCTTCACTTTATGTTGAATGGTAGAAACACTCCAAGATATATTACAGAATATATGAAACCTAACTAAAGCCTTGACTGTCCATTTTGGCAAAATTAAGGTCCATAAAACATCTAGTATACACAACATTACTTTGAAATGTGATATTCCAGTGATAAGTGCGCTTAGCTTTTTTCAATTCAAAATCAATTTCATTCAACTTTCCAGTCTCTTTTTTGATAGTAATCATTTAGAACTAATTAAGTCTTGGTTTAGATCTATTTTAGCACTGGTTTAGAAATAGTTCAGGCCTTCCTAATCGCACTTCCGGTCAAGCGGGAAAAAGTTCTTGCCACTAAAATATATTATAAAGTTGATTGATTTGTGTAAAATGTCCATTGTGTTCATGTAACCAACAAGTCAACACTGCACCAATTCTCTGGGCAGCCTGAAAACTACTTCTTAGTCTGTGTCGAACTTATTTTCTTATTTTTCGGATGGCGGTGCTCAGGGGAACGAAGAATAAGGTGAATAGACCAGGTTTAGATCTGGTGGTTGTCAGAACACCAAATAGATTGTTTAATTTATGATTCTTTGTGTTCTACAAATAAAACTTGCGATGACTAAAAGCTGCAATGCTCTGTTGTAGCTTCCTTTGTGAAACAAGTTCACAACTCCCAGGTCGACGTTAAAATGGTAAAAACAGGAATCGAAACAAGTTCAAGTGGCTTCACCACTACACTCTCACAGGGTGTATGGAGGCTTTCATCAGGGCTGTTCTGCTGGCTCACTGTATTTCTGTCCAGAGCACTTTCTAAGATGGACCTCTTCTGGCCCCCCACATTTTGGTCCTTTCCCCTTGTCTCTCCGAATCTGGGACGTCCCGCTACTCCCTTTTGAGGAAACGGTTTGCCCCCTGAACAATTGCGCCCTCTGCTGACACAATCCGACTTTGCTGAGGAGAATGAAAACATCTCCTCTGAACGCCTTGGTGAAAATGGCGTACAGAAATGGATTGGCGCAAGAATTGAGCGGGTAAAAGAGAACCAACAGGATTTTTGAATTGGATACTGTGATAAGGGGGCGGTCCATTACTGCGGACATGGCGTAAAATGAAATCGGCGCCATGCACAGAAAGTCGGTAAAGATTAGCACAGCCATACGCTTGGCAATGTTGGTATCTTTCGAGCCGGAGTGGTAGTGCGGATTGTGGACTGCGCAGTATATCCTAAAGTAGCACGCACATATTACGAAAAATGCTATGATATTAAGAAGCAACACCAAAAGGATATAAACTTGTGCTGCCGTTGATTTAGTATCCATCGGAAGACATATGCTAACCATTTGATAGCTGCTAACGCCAACTAGCGGAAGTAGCGCTAAAATAAGGCAGAAAATCCACCCGGCAACCATGACAACCGCTGCGTGGTGGAGCCGTAGCTTTCTATCCAACCGCATGGCAAAGGTGATAGCGTACCACCGCTCTAGCGTGATCACCGTTAGCGTGTACACCGATAGTTCACTAGCAAATACGGTGAAAAACCCAGCCAGTCCGCAACCGGGACCTGTCTGCCAGTCTATAGCGTGGTTGAAATATTCTGCTCTTGTGTGGAGATCTACAGAAGCAATAAGAAGGAGGTATATTCCCATGCAAAGGTCGGCGAAAGCTAAATGGCACATGAGAAAGCGGGAGACGGATAGCTTGTAGTGGCTAGTTAGCAAAACAATGAGGACTACAACGTTGCCCAAAACCGCGAGCAAGCTAACGAACCACACTGTCACTCGGAGGAAGCTAAACCCCATGATGTCCTCGCAAGGGTTGAATTCATCCGGGACAGGCGCGCAAGAGACCTCCGCCCGATCGTCGCACACGATGTAATCATAGCGGCTGTCGAAATCCTGCGTATTGTCCTCTTGTGGGTTTTTTAAGTTATCCCCAAAGCCCACGTCGTCGTCGGATTGGCCCCCGAAATAGGCGTGGTAGTGCAGGCTGGTGTGGAAGTCGGTCCTGCTCAGGTCCTGGTCCTTCAGTAAGTCCTCATTTGTCTCCTGGTCCGGAACGGGTTCAGACATGGAGTTGTCCTGGAGCGAGGGCACACGTAAGGATCCCACAGAGCGCTTGTGGTGCTGGTCGTAGATAGCGGTCAAGTTGCAAATAACGTACTCCAGAAAGCTGAAAGAAAATGGGAATACAAATAAAGAGCATGTTTTGCATTTAGCATTTAGTTGACTATTGAACTGTTGAAAATTAAAACGCCATCAAAGATTTGGATCACCACTGACAAAAACATTTGAACTGGGAAAGGCTGTTACACCTTGGCCATAAAAATTTAAAATATGTTTTTTAAAGCAGAGGCTGTTTTGGTTGCTCAAAAGTGTAGCAGAATCAAAGAAACATGGCACAAGAAGAGAGAGGGAAAAAAACAGTACAAATACCTGAAAATTCCATAATAATAGTAACAGAAAATATATCATACACTAACCCACAAAAAGAGCAGCTGGACTGATCACTGATACATCATTACGTAGTCGTTATCCTCGAGGCACTTTTGTGCTTTCTCTACGTTTAGAGACATGAGCCAACTTCATATCACTCCTTCTGCCGAGTTTAGGTCAGACTCGAATAAAACAGATGTGCAGGTGTATCAGGGCCACTGGGGGAAAACCGACTTCACAGGTGTCAAGCAACAAAATGTTGTTTATTTGACTACAATCGACCTCATATTCACGGAGCAAGAGGCAAAAGAATGAATGAGTAAAAGTGCAAGCTGATGTCAATGCAGCCAACAGGCGCGGCAGCGCGAGCCAAACTCACTCTTACAAAAGACAAATGTCATCTATTTTGGCAACCTACAACATAAAACACAAGTTTTTAGCGCCAAAGAGCAAAAGAATATAAATATATGCATTTTTGAAAATTCACAGTATACCCACTAGCAAAATGTTGACTACACCACTGACGTTTTCCTTGCACAAAACTACTTAGATCTTGTTCTAGTCCTATTTTAGACCTGGTTCAGGCCTGATTAAGTCTTGGAATGATCATTTTATAGACCAAATTTAGATCTGGTTAGATCTGGCCAAATATTTTCTAAGGTGTCACTTAGTGTGACAGTTCGGGTTGAATATGTTTTTTATACATTTCATATGTACCTGGTCTCAGTAAGCTCTTACTTGAAATGGTAACTGTGAATTAAAAAATGTACATGAAGAACTTTTGGGTTGATATAATAATCTCTGTGAATTTAGCTTTAACTTTACCATGACATGTTTGTAACGAGTGCACACCTTAAGCTCTATTAGTTAGCTGAGACCTCTTCCCAACAATAACAGGTTTGAGTGGCAGTAATTACAGCTGTGCGTTAGACATTATAGGTGAACGTGTCAGACGGTTGATTTTCACCCTGCCAATGTCCACAGCCATAGGCATTAGGGCATTTTACAGTTTTACAGTGCCCTCTGCTGATGCGGGCACTTCTAATAAAACCTACAGTGATGTAGACAGAGGAGGGCAGAACTCACTCACATTTACTGCTAGTGTCAGTATTTGAAGAAATTGTACTATTCAGTGTACTTGACTGGCAGCATACTTTTACTCCTTCTTGAACAAAAAACAGCTGTGCTCCGGTTATAATCACTATGATGCATGCAAGGGACTGCTGTTCCTCTTCCTATCGTGAGTGTGAGTACGTCTACGTCTAAGTGACAAAGATTATTTCAACATTTGTTTCTTGCACCGCTTCATCAGACATGAATTGTTTTTTCTTATTTATAGGTTCTATCCTTTGAAAATATCAGGTTAATTGGATCATTTAATGTTTTGTCCTTCAAATTATAAATCAGATGTTAGGTCCAGACAGTTACTCTTTTTGTCTTACTCGTCTTCCTTTTTTACTTTAACTCGAATAATTGCATGGACAACTACTTTGTACTTGTATTTGAGTAATGATATTTTGTAGTAATAATATTTAGTAGTAACATTATTTTTTCAAATTCCCCATTAGCCCTTTATTAACCAAGAGCAACTGGATAAAGTCTTATTTGCTCATTACTGTCAACTGAAAGATGAAGATGCAGTGCCTCACCCTCGTTTCTTCTTGAGGTTCTTGAAGCCGCAGCAGTGGCTGGGGTAGGTCAGGTTGGCGCTGCGCAGGTTCAAAAAGGTTTTAATGGGGGGCAGTTTCTTCAGCGCCCACGCGTCTCGTGCCTTTAGCTCGCGCAGACTGCCCATTCCCAGAGTGGGTAGAAAGCTGATGGCAGTTTCAGACACATCTCTGATAGGAAACACAGGAGAAGAAGTTTACAATTTACAAAGCGTGGGGGGCTGACGTTTTAGTGATAAATTAATGTGTACAGTTCTGAGGTTTCAATTAAAAGTTTAGTTATGCACACTGAAACTGTCTCCAATAGCAACATTCCATTTGACCTCAAAACAATGTATTTCAGATGTAAAACTCCAACAATGGAAACAATAGATGGATACCTGTGGAATTTAGTTTTGGCTGAAGAAACAAAACTCAAAAACAAGGTGATGGATGACAGGGACAGAGTCGATTGTCAAGGACTGGACGGAAATAACATTGGATATTTATAAAATAGAAAGTGAACCTTAAACTGGACACATTTGCAGGACATTGGAACAAATGGGACAAATACAAAAGGGACACATGACTCACTTTCTACAGACTACTCTACTCTACTTTTCTGTTATCGTGTCTTGTTTTGTTTGTCTTCATTTTGTTCTTGTTTTGTATTATATAAAAACTCATTTGATAGTTGTCTATTTTGTATCTTGTCTTTTTTGTAATTATGGACCACATTTGTGTCTGAAATAAAGTAATGTGAAACACCAACATCCTTTTATTTTGTGTAATTTTCTACAGCAACGTATTATTAGTTGAACCGGTGGGCCAAAGGTTGAACAAAGACTATAAACAATTGCCTTTTTAATTCCCTGGTCACATAATCTCTAAATCTAATGATTAAATTAATTAAACTGCAACCCAGTCATGCCAAAAGTATAATTTATTTTCTCAAACTCTAATTGTTTTTATTTGTATTCCCTTCTGCTCTCCCCACTTTGCTGTCCTTAGCTCAGTTTCCTCTCGCGGGACCCATTGTGTGCGGCTGGAGAAGAGGCTGCACAGACTCTTAAACCATTTCGTTTTTTGTCTTTGCCAGATGTTTAACACATGACCAAATGGGACTCGCGGGGACAAGTTCCTCCTTAAGACCCGCGCTCCAACCTATATTCAACAAAAACAGCCACGCTGGATCGAATGCAGCAATTAGATAGCCGTGGCAAATGCATTGAGACGACTTTAAGATTTAAAATAGTGTCTGAAGTTACTCATGCTTGCACACAAGGCTGTTCAGGTTGCTCGGTCACAGCTGTGGAGGCGGGAGTAGATGTTTCAGTGATAAAGTCATGTCCAGGTTTTAACTCATGAGTCATCCTGTCGGCAAAGGACAGAAAAGTCTTGCATGGTTTTCATTAAGCAATGCCGACAAGTTTGAGATAAAGAAGCAGGTGATGTATCGGCAACAGGTGGAAAAATAAAGGAAAAAAATAGAAATCTATGCACTCACTTCCAGAAATGATAATGTCATTAAAAGTGACTCCAAATACATCATTAGATCAACATAACGTAGGGCGACATGACTTCAATATTGTGCTTTGGTTTAAAGTTCACAGTTTTCCCAATGTACTGCATTGCTAATATAAATGTTATTAAAGCCCTTTGCGTGCAAGTGGTGTTTTTAAATGTCTTCTACTCTGGACTACGAGTCTGTAATAAAGTTTGGATGATGATGAAATACAAATACAAGCACAAACTATCATGTTCTATATAATAATAATATTAATATATACAATAATTGTGAGATGAACATTACTGTTTTTTGAATAGTTTATGTCTATAATTGAAAAAGCTTTAATAACATATTCCTTCCTAATTTGTTCGTTCAGAAGCAAGTCATATAAACTAGTGTTGTCGTGATACTAAAAACTAGATTTCAATACCAAAAGAAAAAGACCACATTTTCACCATTGAAAATAATATATTTAGTTTTTGATTTTGACTCGGCAACAGTCCTAAGTTTTTATGATTCTCAAACCATGGTTCTCAAACCTGATGACTGGAACTCTGCGTTCTGTTCTCCTGTTCTCCTCAAAAAAAAAAGAAAATGGTGGCTCATACATTTTTCTAAGCTAGCCACTAAATATCATAGTAAAGCACTTCTATCCATCTATTCAGCTATTGTCATTACATTCTAATAAAAATGTTAAAATAGCTTTAAGTAACTGTTTTCCATCTAATTGAGTTTTATATAGTACTGTGCAGATAGTGCAGCCATAGTTGGGAGGACAATTACCAGTATATTACCGTAACAACTTAATCAAGTAATACAAACTATGAAATAGCTCGAATCAGCCAAAATACTGATCCATTCATGTTTTTTAAGCTGGACATTGTAGCTACATTTACAGTTTGTAAAACCTGAGAAGGGTTATATGCTTTTGTTGACAATAGCGTGTAGACGTTAGCAACATTAGCGCGCAACAACGTATTTATAAACGCATTTATAACTGCAGAACATCAGCAGCATTTATGTCATTTCATTGATTTAAATTAGCAGCTTAAAAAGCAATGTTGTACAACAGTATGACACAGCAAACCGTGCCCAAACGGAGAGCATGACTTTTCAATACTGCTTTTTATTACAACTCTAGGCGTGAATATGTTCCCATTGCATGAACCTGAAACACTCACAGTAGCATGGGGCCGCTGATGGTGCCTCCAAAAGCCTTTTCATCGATCCTGGTCAGGTGCTTATTCCTGTGAAGGTCACTGGACACAAAGCAAAACAATGATACTAAATTAAGTGAAAGCAAATAATTTTCATTTCAATGGGCCCAAAGCACACCATCATATTTTCCCAGTCCTCATCAGTGCACTTTCCAAGGTTTATTTTTCCTAATTTGAGAGGTGAGTCAGGACAGGAAAGGTCTCGTTCGTGCTGTTTGTTCAAATTGGGCTCATGTAAGATGGTCCGGTGAACTCTTGAACACACTCACACTTTTCCCCACAGCCCTTAAATCCAATAAGGACCACAGCGGAGAGGCGAGAGTTTGTGTTGGTCAGAACATGCAGCTTGAATCACTTCTCACCTCAGTGCGGACTGTGGGCCAAGGCAAACAGCTGTGTGGTAACGCTCACTGGTCATTCACTCATGCTGTTCTTATATATATATATATATATACATTTTTTTTTTCTGACCGGAAGATTTTAGCAGAGAGGACAGATGCAGCGCAAACCTGGAACCAACCCCACGGCTCAGCAGCGGCAGCAACCACACATTGCAACGCCCCCAACCACTGCACCACCAGAGAGCACAATCATGGTGTCATTAAAGACAGTGATTTTTGACACCACGACTAGTATTGTGATGTGGATATGATATCAATACTAATGCCTTTTATGCGCACTACTGTAAATATGAAACAGTGATTCAAGTTTAGATTACTGTAGTTGTTAGTCGTTAATTGAAGAGAACAATGTGCAAGAGAGACAAACTCATGCAATACTGAAATGTTCCACACCAGATTATAGCTAAATAGCCAGTTTCCAAGTCTAACAAATAAAAGTGAAGGCATAAAAAAATATTTGATGACCAATTAGCAATCATTACTTAAAACATGCTGTTCAGGCATTAAGTTGATATGCACAACAATGACATTAATTATACAGCTATGGTGAAGTTCTGACCCCAAGACCCAACTTCTGCAGTTTATGTATTTATCTCATTTTCTATTTAATCAGGAAAGTCCCATTGAGATTTGGAATCTATTTTTCAGGTGAGTCCTGGTCCCAGAATGGAGCCTCAGAGGAAACCTACGCAGGCATATGGAGAACATGCAAACTTCACACAGAAAGGTCCCACACCACCAGGGAGTCAAACCCAGGACCTTCTTGCTGTGAGGCTTACGTGCTAACCGCTGCTCTACCACGCCTCAGTTTTCAAGCAGTGGTTTATGGAGACTGTATGACGTAATACTTGTTCCTTTGCATCCAGTTCTACAAAAAACAGTTTGAAATTACCTGAATATTGCTTATACTTTACTCAGAACCATGGCATTTTATGACTTTTATCTTGTTTTGTAGCTATGGTTGTGAAGGTGTAGAGGAAAACCGCATCATTCTCAGATCTTGATCATTTTGAAAATCCCATTGACAGGCTTGATCTAAATAACATCCATCCAAAACATATTCTTTGCAAACCAAGTGTAAAACTCATTTCTCGGGTGACAGAACACTTGGTGTCCTCGTCCCTGTGTATGGGGCGGGTCACACTTCCTGATGCCCACTTTTTTAAATCATTTTTTTCCCATGAGAACAGCGGCTGGCTAATCAAGAGCGGGGCTTAGGTCTCTATTGGAGAACATATGAGACGGCCCGCAGAGACCGAGCTGTGATCCTACCGCTTTTGTAGTGCAATTTGGGGCGAAAGGAAATCCACATGCCAGATGTCAGGAGCGATCTCATCCAGACCAAATACTGAACAAACGATTTGGAGAAAATGTAAAACCTCTAAATCCACTCATTTCTGTGTCCCGAAAGGCCGGAACGACGCGGGATAGAATAAAAATACTTTGTACCCGGGATTGGATTGGTTAAAATAGTGTGGATGCTGAAAGTGATGAGATGGAGCGGAAGTAGCATCGTGAAAGGACAAATATTATACATTATTTGTATGGCTATTAGCCTTTAAACATGCTCTTTACTCTGCTCTTTGCCTTTACTTTGGCATCTCATGTTATAGAACATAAAATGATGTATCTACTGAAAGAATAAATTCTCTCATCAGGATTTGTGTTAGCACGCCATCTACTGGCGTTAGAGAGTATTACTATGGGGAATAGCTTTCCCCAACATGCTATTGAGGCCATGCGGTTAATCAAATGAACGCGATTTAACGGCAGAAAAGCGAGTCTGGTGAGGATTTATGGACTTAAAACAGCGCAGAAGGTCTCAAAGCTCTTCCAACGTCAAGCAACTGGTACATTTGAAACTGAGAGTTTTCTGAGGCTCAGGAGGACAAAATAGGATTCATGAAACAAGCGTAAATTAATCACAATACAACTCCAGGTATGTTTTTGATGAAGAATTAATGTTATTACATGGTTAAAAGCAACAAAACAAAAAACGTGTCCTTTAAGGTGCAGTGCTACTTAGAGATAGAATAATCATAAAATAAACAAGCAGTTTTATTACATTTTGGATCATCTCTTTCTGTCCATGGTCGCCTCCGCTTTACGGTGACAGTGTTTTTCGGGTGGAGGGTGCGTCACCCGAAGATGTTATTGCCTTGGAAGTTCCAAAGTATGGCATTAAACTCATCTATCACCATGGCGACAAGAAGGTGATGCCACAAGACCAACTTTCGGCTCAAATCTGCACAAACACTATGACATTATTTCATTGGAGAAGGCAACGTCAGTGAAATGTCTTGCACACGGACAAATGTATGCGCCTGGGCGGGATTCAAACTACTGACAGGTTGGTGGGACTGGCACTGTCGCTGAACTTTTGACTACTTTTTGAGAAATAATATTCTTAAATAACAATATTCTCCACTTATGCTTTTAAGCTGTTCATCAGTTGTAACTCATTATAAGAAGGATATTTGTGTTTCATATTTTAGTTTTACTTGTTGTACTTACACTTGTTCAAGCCTGGTTCCGTTAAATGCCTGATGCTGAATCTCTCTGAAGCCATTTCCAAACAACGCCCTGGAACAAAACACAAGAACTATTAGTTACTAGTTCTATCGTTTTTGACAACATTGTGTGGCCAAGTTACAGTTGAGAACTTCACAAATCACATCCTGCATCCAAAAATCCTAACATTTTGAAAAACTTAATTTCACTCCGTAATTAAATGGTTTCACTTCAAGTAGGTTTAGGACAAGGGGTTTAACAACTGATGCAATTCTGACTTTGTATGTGCAAATGGGAAATGGGCTTGGGAAATGCATGTATAGGGGTGTATAAAATGTATAGGGGTGCCCCAGTGCTGAAACGTTTGAGTTCTACTGACATAGGTTGAAAAACTACTTATAATGTGCTATACATATCCTTCATCTTTAAACATGTATATTTTAAGTTAAATATGAGCTCAATGTTCATGAAAACACAACATTTACCCACTAATAAACTTGAGCAAACAGCATGCATCTTTGTCACCAAAAACTAAACAGACAACAACGCATTAGACATGTGCAAATTAACATAATTGTCAGTAGAAGCCGCAAAGACACCATAGCACTTGTCCATAAAATTTGATGCCTTGATATTCCCAAAATTTTAACTTGATCGGGCTGTCGCCCAAGGAGGAGTTCGTAAATGTCTGAAGTGTAAAAATATGGAAATTTCAGAGAATTTTCCCATTGGGATAACATTGCAGGTTTCTGCCATTGCTACAGCTACGCCGTAAGAAATATGACCAGGGTTTGATTGGATTTTTTGATCGGCACGCCAAAAAGAGAATTTTGTACAAAATGTTATACATTTTTGAAGACCAAGATGTTGTGGTCCCCATTCAAAAGGCAATGTTTGGAAATTCTTTGCAAAATCTGCAGCTTCACCGTAAAAAATTGGATCACTTTTGATGGCCTACTCCTGAAGTTGAGTCTCACCAAATTCTAGGTTAATCGGGCTAACGCAGTAGGAGGTGCCCGTTTACAACGAAATGTGCGATTTTCCAATTACTAGTTAGTACGGTGCATGAGAGGACGAGTGCGTTAGTGAGTGTTCAAAAGCGGCGAGCGCTTCATGCTCGATTTCGTGGGTACTTTTGCAGCCGTGCTTCGCACGACCTTACGGAACTAATAGGCCTCTCGCCAGCTTGTGGCACTCGGGTCTAATTCCAGAATGAGGGCAACAGTGAAGTGGAACATAATGGGATTTCACTGGAAGAACTGGGATTAACCTCAGAGTAATAAAAAATATGAAAAATCTATGTGGTTTTGTCAAATGAAATCACTCAGTTTTTTTTACGGAATAGGAGATTTTGAACGATATTTAAGTTTTACTGAACAAATACTCACAGAAATGTTGAGCCCACAGTAGTTTTTTTTACTTTATCTATAGATATATTGCAGACTTTACCACAAATAAGACTGTTGTGAAGCTAATACAGGTTTGAGGCTAGAAAATTGTACATTCTCCTTGCTTATTTTTTGTTTAAAGACATAAAATCAGTATTATTTAGATCTGATATCAGTTAATAATTGAAAGTGAAATAGTCTACTTAATTTTGCCTCCATTGCAGAACTGTGAGTGTGTCTTTTTGCATCATTTCTGTTTTCCCAGCACATTTCCGTCGAGATAATCCAGTCTCGGTGGTGGTTTATGATTTCTGATGATTGTTTAGTTGGTGATCTTTCCATTTCTCGCATATATGCAAGTTAGGGGTAGGACTTATGTTTAGGATCAGGGTTTAATGGTTAAAGTGGATTGAGGGTCGGGAATTGGTTCTTCCTTCCTCTCTAGTCTAGTCTTGTGATTGAGTCCGACAGCGGAGCGTTCAAATCCATCTGGCTTCGCATTAAAACCCATAATGCAGTGAGAGGAAAATATGTCGTGTTTGTGCAACATATTACGTTAATACTGTGGTTTTGTCTGCCTGTCCTTCACTGCAATTTTGTGGTCACAGCCCCAAAATTCTCAGTAAACTATCAGTACAAACTCCTTCTCCTTTTTCAGTCCTTTACAAATGTCTCTTCTCTATCTGTGGGCTTGTTTTGCGATGTTCAGAGTTCACGGGGCGGCCATGTTGTCAAAGCGGAATCAGTTTCTCTCTTCTATTGGCTGTTATGGGGGGCAGTTGGACACGAGGACTTACAGCACAAGCAGCCAAACAATTAGCAGTACAAAGTAGTCTTTAGTGTAATTAAATATTATAAGAAACCAAATAATAATAGTAAAAGTAAAACTATTTAGTACACACACAGTGGGGCCAATAAGTATTGGGCAACTTAAAAATTTCACCAATTTCAAAAGATAAGAGAGGTTTGTAATTTTCATCATAGGTACACATCAAGCATGAGAGACAGAGACAGAGAGAGTGTAAAAACAAAATCCAGGAAATCACATTGTATGATTTTTAACAATTTATTTGTGAAAATGGGTGGCCAAGCGACAAAACAAACAACTCTTCGGTCCCTCACAGACCAGTCACTTGCTCTTGAAGAAGTTATTCCGGCCTCCACTCGTTAACAGTATGAATGGCACCTGTTTGAACTGATCAGATGCATGAGACCCCTGCACACACCTTCAAACTGTCAGACTTCTTCACCATGACCAAGACCAGAGAGCTTCCCAAAGACACCAGAGATAAAACTGTACAACTGCACAAAGCTGGGATGAGTCAAACTGCAATTGGTAAACAACTTTGTGAGAAAAGATCAGAATCACAGTTGGAAACATTATTAGAAAATGGAAGAAGTATGACATCACTGACGATCTCCCTCGGAGTGGGGCTCCATCAAGATCTCACCTCGTGGGGTTCAAATGATCCTGAGAACAGTGAGGAATCACCCACAACACACGACGGGAACTGGTCAATGATTTGAAGACCGCGGGGACCACCGTCACAAAGATGACAATAAGTAACACACTACGTGTTCATGAGGGGAAATCCTGCATGGCCCATAAGGTTCCCCTACAACATAAAAATCATGTAAAGGCCCGTCTGAAATTTGCTAAAGAGGAGGATTGGGAGAATGTGATGTGGTCAGATGAGACCAAAATGGAACTGTTTGGTTTAAACATCACTCGCCGTGTTTGGAGAATGCTGAGTTGCATCCCAAGAACACCATATCAATGGCAAGATGAATGGGCAGTGTATTGTGACATTTTGGGAAAAACCCTCCTTCACTCGGTCAGAGAATTGAAGATGAAACGTGGCTGGGTCTTCAGCATGATAACCATCCAAAGCACAAGCCAGCAAAACCAAGGAGTGGCTCTGTAAAAAGCATATCAAGGTTCTGGAGTGGCCTAGCCAGTCTGCAGTCAATCGAAAACCTGTAGAGTGAGTTGAAACTCCTGTTGCCAAGGACAGCTCTCAAACATTACAGCTCTAGAGAAGATCTGTGCAGAGGAGTTTAGTCCAAAGTACCATCTAAAGTGTGTGTAGACCTGGTCCAGAACTACAGGAACCGTTTGACCTCTGTCATTGCCAACCAAGGCTACATTACAAAGTATTAAAATAAACCTTTGCTGGCTGCCAATACTTATTGGCCACCCATTTTCACAAATAAATTGTTTAAAAATCATGCAATGTGATTTCCTGGATTTTTTTTTTTTTTTAACTTTCTGTCTTTCACGCTTGATGTGTGCCTATGATGAAAATTACAAACCTCTTATCTTTTTAATGGGTGAATTTGCAAATGTTTAAATTGCCCAATAATCTGTGTGTGTGTGTGTGTGTGCGTTGTAAATGTTGTGTAAATGAGTCCTTGATTGTTGGTTCAGTTTATGTCATCCCTTTCACTGTTATGGCCATTCTCCTGCCGCCACTAATACGTTTCAAAGGTATCCATTTATCGTGTCTATGGCAGGAGTTTAGAGGCCCGAATACATAGTTCTGCAGTGGGATGCCGTCGGACAGTCCCAAAACACATGACAATGCTGGGCCACTTGACAACGAGAATGCACGTATTTCAAAGGTACTTTGAAGCAATAAAAGTACCTGTAATTGAATAAAATGTAATGGAAAAAGCAATAACATTTAAGGCTACTCAAGCAAAGGGAACGTTTATGTTTTTGCCTTTCTTTATCTTCCTGGGTTACTACTTGTTTTAGATTACACATGTTCCTTATTCCTTCTGGCAATACTTTTAAGTATAATTGCCAGTGTGTGTCAGATTTGAAGACGTGTTTGCGGTATGCGTCGGTGCAGAGCGCTCACACTGTCAGCAGTTCAGTGGTGATGCCCTGGAATGCGTTGGCTGGATCTCCGTGATGTACGGGTGATCCACAATCTCCCTGCGCAAAATGACACCAAAACACAGAGAATTGGTCAGGAATTGGAAAATAAGGACTTTGTGTTGTACAGTGGTGAATAAAGTGTAGGGAAATCTATCAAACACGTACTAGGCAGTTTGGAAATTGTATTAAAAGCTACATTTAATAAAAAAGTGAATGTGCCGCTTCAGTTGAAATCACAGTGGTTCTCAGGGCAGTCTGAATTTCTAGTTTTTATTTATCTCACTGATATGTATTTATAATCCATGACACATCAGGATCATTCTTTTTTTTTTTTTTTTTTTTACATTTAAGTTGCAGTATTGATTGAAAGGTAGAGAACAGCCAAATGCTAAATCTGGCAAATGTCACCATTTCAGAGATAACAACACTGTAGATGTGTGGTAGGAGAAAACGGGATCGGAGCAATGGCGTCTTTTCCACCGGAGAATAAAGATTACGCAAGCGTGATGAATCACTCTAAATACAACTCTGAGTGGGTAAATGAGAAGGGGAAACGATTATAACACGGTAAAAGCTCTTAAAAGTGCATAATATGTCCCCTTAGATTAGATACTATTTTATTTCATTTTAGGGTCTTGCATTAAAATCTGGGCATGTTCTGGTGTGCTTATGACTTGATACGATATTGATTTTATTGATTTATTTTCTCAAAATTAAAATTCAATGGCCATGCGACGCTGTCTTGGTCTAGTCCTGTTAGTACAAAATTATGACATTAATCTGTATGAGAACATAGTAATTTAGTAAAAGAGAGAAGAGCCTTTATAGTTTGAATAAAAATAATCATCAAGACCAAGTATAGCTCACAAAGTTACAAAGATATGGGTTAATAATGATTAATTGAATAGACATTACAGACTGAACTCTAACGGTATATCAAAAAGAACACATTTAAATAAGATTTAAATATATTGTGCGTCTTCACTTACAAAATGAAGCCTGGGTCAAACGAGTTGATGTTGCTCAGATGTGGGAAAAACATGAGGCCCGTGTTATAAATCCCCCTGAAGAAATGCACACAAACATATTCAAACATAATGACCCCATAATAATCTCCTACCATTTGTATTTCTGGAACCACAAAGGCCGCCGCAATACAAAAACAGATTTCAGCATGCAACAAACAACATTTTGTTCTTAAAGAATTCAAGGAGAAACTGGACAAACACGTAATTTTACCCAGGACTGAGAATCGAAATTGCAATTTGAAAGGTCGCAATCAGCAAGTCACAAACTCTCTAACTACGGGTGCGTTCACACTTGTTTGGCACTGGTTTGAGCCCAGTTTAATTCTGGTCATGATTCGATTTGGTTCCCTTTGAACTCCTGCTTCAGCCCTGGCCTTGTCCATGTTTGGTTACAGTTTTAGTCCTGGTTTAGTTCCAATTTGAATGTGCTTTAATAAAAAAGCGTTAATAAAAAAAACCAATCCATTTCCAGTGTCATTATGTAGAGTATAAAACCAGTAACCCCTGTAGTTTAGTTTAGGGCGGGGTAATGCAACAAACAATTCCCTCATATTGATCAATCAGAATTTTCCTTTTTGTGTACTCTTTCAATATTAATTTCCTAAACATAAACAAGACATACAATTAATCGTTGCCATTTTGGGTGCATTTACACTTGATCAGGTGCTGGTTTGGGCCTGATGTAGATTTGGTTTGGACCCATTCTAGTTCTGGTTTACTCCTGATCTAGTCCAGATTTAGTTCCAGTTTTGATGTGGTGGTTGTGCAAGTGTGAACGCACCCTTAAAAGTAACATAGCTGTCAATTTTTCCTCAAAAATCTTAACTCTGACAGAGGGTGAGCTGTGGACGTCTCGATTAAAAAGATTATTGACGTTTAGAACATGTTGAGGAGAACATTGCAGGAGAAGCAGTCGTAGTCTTACAGGTATTTGAGGCTTGGCAGATTGTGGAAGGCTTCTGGGTCGATGTAGGTCAGACTCTTTAAGTTTCTCAGCTCTCTGAAACAACAGAACAGGCAGGTCAAAGCTATACGGTATGATATCTTACATCTGGGAATCACAATAAACCAGTTAATCTATCTCAGCGGTGTCCAGATTTATTTTGAGGGACGGTTATTGAAAGATACGAACCGGCGGGGCAGAGACTGGAAGCCGATACACAGTTAATCATTTAAAAAGGTGCATTTAGCAGAGGTTTGACCGGGCCATTACACCTTTTTTCAGCTTGGAACATTTATATCAGGTGTGTTTTTCCAATTTATTCAGGTTATGACGGTAGACAAATGAATACATTTCCCGTCAAAAGCACTATTCATGGTGATTCATGCCAGTTCAACAACAAATACGTCAACTAATGTCTAACTTGTGCATTCTATGGTGACTTTTAAGCTGCAAATGCTTAATATCGATGTAGTAAAGCAGCTCTTATGTAAATCCGTTTTGATGTTTCATTCTATTCTTTTTTAAATACATTTTCAAAATTTCTCTATGAATAGGTTCAATTGCGTGACACTGAACATGCAGCGTTCATCTAAAGAAACTCATAAGTTTCTTCATGAGTGCCACATCTGAGTCTGGGGATGTCAGGAGCTTGTGCGAGCGTTTACGTTTGTGCTCGTGGCTGTTTTGTTTGCGCTCCTTTTCTCCCAGGACGGCAGAGGAGGAGGGTATAGTACTCAGTTACATTTATTTAAGTGTATTTACTTCAGCTGCTTTTAAATACCATTGACTTTCCCTGCCATATTACTCCATCTTGATGTGTCATGTGGTTTATAAAGTTACTGTATCTCTTCCCACTGTCTGCAAGTGTAAAAGTGTCAAAAGCTTTATGTTGTTTACTAAATTATTTGTGTTTCTTGCACCGCTGCTTCAGAGTTGCGGTATAATTTAATGTTTTATTTTTCCAATGACATAAATTGTTACCTGAATTGAGTAGTTTCTCCAAATACTTTTGTTTACTCTTCCTTGGGACCACTACTTCACTTACTTTTGTTTCACTAATATGTTATTGAAGTGACTTTTCGCTTACTTGAGTACAATTTTCTGCTACTCTTTCCTCTCTGCTTGACTGGGCTGTTCTCATAACACCCAATACAACCGTGACAAAACCAGATCTGCACAGCAACATTACACATACTTTAAATAAATAAGTAGATTTTTGTAATATATTAAAACAAATGTTATCCAACTCTGTAAGCCTGAGTACTTTAAATAAATCACTTAGACGCAGGATTGTAGAGACTTTTACTTCTGACTGCTACTGACCCGTGTCTCTGTCTTGTTTTCATGTTCGTCGGCACCAACAAGTCAACAACACACCCTTTCTCAGGGCGGTTTGAAAACAGCTTTAAATGACATGCTGTTGAGAGCCACAGCTCTACGCAAAAGTCACACAACTTCCGGAATAAGGTGAATAGTGATTTTAACTTGTATCCAGGGTAAAACAAAGACCCTTAAAGAAGAACAAACATCAGAAAGCAGGCTTACTTTGTTTTAAATTCACCCCAAAAAAAACCAAAAAGCACAGTTAAATTAAAAAAAGGTTTAGTCAAAATAAATGTTCTTAAACTAATACATTGATATAGATTGATATCCTCATTATCTGCATGTTGTAATGTGTTAAATCCACCTCTTAAATCCCCCTCTGATACTGTAAAAAAGACAAGTGCCTGTGTGGTCTGCAGTGCAGTGGAGTTAGTGGTGGAAGTTGGCGGATTTGGAAATGCCGTTGACAGTTTATATTGGAAAAAACTGGACCATCTCAGTGAACCAGATCCATGCTCCGACAAGCTCTTTTGACGCCAAACAAGACTTAAGCTAATGCATGCTAAAATATCAGACATAAATTCAATATGTTTTCACTAGAAAGAACAATGTGATGGCACAGACTTGACTTGAAATAATCTTCAGAAAGCGAGAGAAAATGTTGTATGAGGAAAAAGCAAATGTCAGGAGGATTAGGATTCACGCAAAGAAAAGCTTATCTTTCAACCCGACATCCGACCTAGACTCTTAATTCATTTGTTTTTAAATAATAGGCTGCATGAAGGGGTCGTCTAGGTCCTAAACGAGCGCACTTTAAAATATCGTCTTCAAAAAATGTGCTTTATTTGCCAAGTTTACACACACACATAAAGGAAAAGCCAATTAATACGTGCAAAACAAACACGTCCGTATGAAAGAATACACTGAGGACTGATAAACATGGCAGACTTGATATGTGAAGGGTTGCAACAATATCAGTCATGATTATTGTGAGAACAAACGCAATGCTTTAGCGATTGTTCATGATCTGTATTGGCGACATAATCAAACAACAGTGAACTACATTTTCCAATTTAAGTCACGTTGTAGATCCCATTCCTCAGTACATGTCCAAATCAAACTGTCTGAATAACAAAGGGAGGCTAATGTGACATACACATCATGAAAGCACTTTACATTTAGGTTTACGTTTTCAGAGCCAAATCTGACACTCGATTTGCGATAAACTGCTCGAGAAAATATCACGACAAACGATGATATTGAAACAAATTTAGAACAGTGACACAATGACCCTAAAGCAGGACAATCAATATGTTTGTTCAATATGTTTAATATTTAATCTAAAATAGCAATGCAATGAATAATAAATAGCAGAATGAAACACTTAAGTTCCCATAAAAGTTAATTATTTGATCCTCTGTAGCTCATATCTTATTTTACAGTAAATGTAAATGTGATGAATATTGAGCACCAAAAAATATTGTTCTGTTTACAATTTATTGAATTATAGGCCGACATAGTAATTATTGTGACAGGCTTATATTAGATACAACTGAAACTTTGTAATTTGGCTTCTAAAATTCTCCTTATTATTTTTTCATTCTTTCAATCAGAAAAATCCCAATCGTTAACATTATGGGCTGTGCCAAACTCACAAACTTTACAATTATTATGGCACAACCGACCATAAAAAGAACAACAACAAGGCAAGCGCTCGCTAAACTATTTTTGCTGAACTGACCTAAAGACGCCCATTTAACTCAAATCCACCAAACTAGCAATAGCAACCTGCTGACTCACGTTCGGCAGCCAAACCAAACGCACGCCAACGAGACACTGTCCTCCGTGAACTGTCCTCCGTGATAGAGTGCAGACCGAACATTTTTGTACAACAGTTTCCAAATAAAAAGTAACAAGTCTTTAAATTGGTGATTTAGCCGCACGCAGCCTGAGCTCCACAGCTGCCGACTGCCTCTCCGCCAACAGGAAACGTAGCATTAATTTGTGTCTGACCCTGAGGGAAACCTGAGAGAGATGCCATTATCTGCTGCATGGCACCGCACCACACCAATCACCGGCAAATGGGCCCCGGAGATCCAAAATACACCTCCGAATCGCACACAACCCAGGGCGAGCGGGTCGAGTTACCCACCGAGTCTGTGTTTTGAAATCTGGAATTAGCCGGCTAATAGGGAGAGACACTAAAAACCAGGGATAATTAAGATCAAAATGCAGAGTAAGTGAGTCTCGCGCACATGAAGAGGGATGTATCAAGTCAATTTGCACGCTTCAGTCAGAAGAGCGCGCCTCTTAAACTGGCACAGTTCAAGTATTGTTGATCTTGTTTTGGGAATTTTTGTGCCTTTTTAGAGGTCATTCAGCAACTTTTTTGGAGGAAGATACATGTTATCACTTTGCCTGGAAAGTTCCACAGTATGGCATTAAATTCTCTCCATTGAGGCAAGGCAATTTACAGCGCAGATCTGTGGAGAGGTGAGCCTGCTCTGTAAGAATGCATGTTTGTCAAGTTTGAGTTTTAGCATTAAAAAAAAAAAGAATTGAATATGTAAGTTTTATAAGTGTAGCACCATAACGTGGAACATTCAAGGCAAAAACGAGGTTAGTACATTTTTAAAAGCGTGTCGTGTGAAGTCCTCAAATTGGAAAGAAGCCCCAGAAAAGAATGATGAGACCCTACAGAATGAACTTCCATCATTCCTTTTCAAACTCAAAACGTTTGAACCTCTTTTCAAATAATTTGGGGATTGACTATTTTTGTCCAGACCCCCCCCCCTAGTGTGACTGATCTAGAAGGTTCTCCAGACCAAGATCCTGCTGAAACATCATCACAATTTAATGATTATTTGTGATGACACCATACAACACATTTCTTCTTCTTCTTCTCTTCTTCTTCTTCTTCTTCTTCTTCTTCTTCTTCTTCTCTTCTTCTTCCTCGCTGTAATGTGCTGGGGTCGAGTTTAGGACAAATGGGATGATTAAGTCTACCTATAACTTACTTTGAAACGTTTGTCCTTCTGAGTGGATCTAAACCAGGATGACTAGTGTAACAGACTTCAACAACATAATAATCCAATCATTTTGCTCCAAATTCAACATACACTAATCAATATACACGATGAAGAGTTTTCAACTGATTACACTACACATAACAGCTTGTTTAGCCCTTTAGCAAAATTTAAGATAATTGATGTAACGTTCCTGGTGAGGGGTCTGACGCCTGCTTGTCATCTTTTTTTGCCTGAAATATTCCACAATATGGCATTAAACACATCTATATCCATCGAGACAAGTAGGTGACGGTGGAACATTCCAAGTAAACCAATAACAAGATGGGTGACGGGCCTCACAGAAAAGTTACACAGCCCTTTAACTTTTGCCACCAAATTAATTTGATCTCCAATCTGAGGCACAATGGCCATTTCACCATTCGATAGAGAGCCGCTTTTTTCAAGATTCAAAATGCTCTTCTTTCTCCTGCGAGCCAACATAACAGCTTAATCGATGAAGGCCAATAAAGAGCCCCTGTCAGTTACTCACATGTGGGCGATTTTCTTCAGCGCGGAGAACGAGTGAGTTTCCAATCTCTCCAGCGTCGTGTCCACCGAGATATATCTAAAAACAAATAAACACAGCCAATCGCAAATGCAACGTACAAGCACTCTTTTGACCGTTTCGCCACATAATGTCGCTTCGGAAACCGTGCGCGAGGCAAGAATGGACCGCTTGTTAAGGGTGTAATTGGGGAACGGAAAGCTAAGAAGTGTTTTTGTATGTGTTGGTTACTCTTTCCTGGATTTATCAGCCCACCTTGTCTGAAGCCGCTGTGTCGAGGGCAATTTTACAGGTATGCGGTGCTCATATACGTTACCCAGTCACCCTCAGTGCACTTGTTATTACTCCAGAAACGGCCGGCTCTTCAAATAAACTTTGAACTTTGCAGCGGGTCGTGTTGAAGTGAGGAGTTATTAGGGAAAAGACAAGCATGTATACCATTACTTAGAGTACTTAGGGAGATACTTCGCAAAATAAACCACTAATTCAGGAATTTGACTGACATCTGGAGGTGGAACGTAACCTGGGATACAGTGTGGAGAGCTTCTAGGACTTGATGTTTCAATCCTTGATTTGATAATAAAAATGTGTATTTCAGTAGTATAGGAGTAATATTTGCCTGATGGTTTACGAAACTACTTTAAATCACATTTTTGCAGAGTAATTTTAATGTGGACAAAATATGTAGCAACTGGGACGAGCCACTTCGACTTGCGGTCAGAAAAGCACTTGCGGTCACAAAAACCTTAAACGTGACTTGAAATTGCAGGTATCAGGTACAGCGCCTTTAACCACTGGAGTTGTATTTCGATCATGGTCGAGCAATTGTAAATCTGATTCCAAACATTCCTGGATAACCAACATGATGACATATAAACCAAAAAGTAATGCTAAGTTAAAGAAGTCTTACAAACAGTAATGGTAACAAAGAGCTTTATTTATATCCATGTGGGCAAAGCTGATATTAATTTAAAATAACACTGCTTCACTTTTACCGAACTCACTGCATGTAAACAGACACAAAGTAAACTATTTCACTTCTGCATCGATCCATCCTTTAATCTGGCTGATGAACAAGACCAGAGCTTGCTTCACCATTTTGCGGCTAACAAAAGCCCCTCCACTCGAGCTGTCTTTCTTGCATGACATTTACCCAGAGAGGCTCAGTGTATATTTTACCTCTCCTCCAGTCTGCACCCAGCACAAAAAACACTGCTCAAATCCCCCGCCCGTGTCCAAGCGCCGCTGCGGCTGGACGGGCCACATTCCTCTCAAAGGAACGCATTAGCGCTTCCAGCTGTGATTGTGAGCCAGCACTGATACTGAACAGACCACATCAGGGAGAGTCTGGAGCTGGGACCGGAGATACGGGAGAGGGGTCCGGGTTTTCAGCGCCACACGAGGAAAGGCACAGGTGTAAAAGAGGGGAGATGAAGAGAGTCTTTGAGCGCCGCTGATTAAAAGGCAGCTTATGGAAACTTACATCCAGGAAATGTTGACCATGTGTGAGAAAGCATCTGTCGGCACCGATGGAAGATGTGTCTCCCAAAGATATCTGTAAACACAAGCAAAACATGAGATGATTTGATCTGGATTACTGTGCACTATAAGGAGACAAACAGGTGAAACCACAGCATTATTTTTTACTCCTGCGATTGAATAAATAAAAGATAGGCACGTTTAATGCCATACTGTTCCATGCGAAAACAAGCAGGTGTCCTCCAGCAGAAGTTACATACTTAAATGAAAGTAACTCTATTTTGAAGTAGGTTTACAGACAAACTTTGCACTCCAAGCGAGAACCATACAACAGGGGCGTTTCCAGGGAGTGCCCGAGGGGGGGGGGACACACACTGCACCTGAAATCTGTTTGGCCACCGCACTTAGAGTGGCTGAGGCAGTATATTGGTGGCAAATAATCATGTTTGGGTATTTTTACTAACATTGTATTCGATTACAACAAAAAAAGAGGCAATTGACATAAGATCCGTGGACCATCCCAGTGAAAAAAACTGGACACGCCCCTAAAATACAAGTCCAAGCCTAATCCTAAAGAGAAACAATGACTGAAACCAGGAACAAAATCCATTCCCTGTACAGATTTAGGACAACACCAGGTCCAAACTCGGCATGTCTAAAATGCCTTCATTTTACTCTAATACAAACAATCACATCAGACAAGCCGAATAAAAATAAAATTAAGCATGTGCTCGTGCAAATGCTGGACACCACTCTTATCTGTCCCATAGAGTCCACCGAATTATTTAGCAACTACAAAACAACAGCATTAAAAAAGAGACAGAAAAGGCCCACTCGCTATCACTGGCTCGTAAACTCTGCTCTTGATAGACTCTTGCGTTACCTAATTAAAAAGTAAATCGTTTAAGGAAAAAAACCCTAAAACTGACTATTGTGACCTAGTATACCATGTGCATTAGCTTGAGCCCTATCAACATACAGCAATCGTATTTTATTCAGTTGTAGTAGGAACATTTTACATCCTAAGGTAGTGACGGGCAGATCGAAACGAAGTATTGATACATATCGATAGAGACCGAGGTATCGAAAAGTATCGTCCCCCTGCAAAGATACCCATAGGCCTACTTTACACCGCTCCAGAATTGCAGATTGCAGCACATATATTTCATTTTTAGACCAGTTCAAGTTGGAGTTGAGTTAAGATAACGACACAAAGGGAAAGTATTCAGATCAGTGCATTGCCTGGCATTGGATCGAAACACAAAACACACCCGTAACTATCCTATGACAGTGCTAAATATTGTCTAACACGTTCGCCTAGATCAGTGGTTCGCAAACTTTTCACCCCACGCACATGCTAAAAATCAAATGAGGCCTTCAGAGCGCAACGAGATCTAAACCAGGTCAAAAGCAGAACTATTCTAGGTCTAAACCAGCTAAACCTAGTCGAAAACAGCTCAACACCAAAGCTCTTCTAGTTCTAAACAAGGATTAAACCAGAACTATGGACAGAACTGTGGGTTAAGTTAACTCTAAATTCAGCAAAACAGACCAAGATGGTTTCAAATTTGACTTTGCCCTCACAAAAATGGCAGCCACATGCGTGAAACTACTATGTGATGTTCTCTTTTGAAGCCATCATCCCTTTGTCAAACATCGTGTGCCCCGTTCCGACGCTCGCAACCCAGAACCAGGTGCAAAATACAAAACGTGCTAACGCGAAGCCACCATGTTCGTGCACCCTGGCCTGATCAGGGGAAACAAAGGGCGAAGTCGGTGCGGTCCACGTTCAGACGCGGGGGTCGGTCAGCCCGTTGGCGAGCGCAGCGTACGGCGTCTGACAAGCTCAAACAAACACGGCGACAGAGAGCAGGCCTGACACCCCCACGCCGCCGTCGCACTTAAAAGAGACGAGGCCGGAGCATGGCGAGTTCAACCCCCGACGACAAAACCACTTCAGTTTGAGAAGGAGAACGCGTAAACAAACAGGGCGTAAATTGAGTTTGAAGTGGGGAGAAGCCACATCGTTTAAAATGGTGTTGGTATTGGATCTACAACAAGTTGCGGTCGTGAGCTTCGAGTACAGGCTTGTTTCTGATGTTTAATGACAAGCGTGATGGGTCAGAGTCGTTATGGGCGACTCTATTCGAACTGAAACAAATGGAGAAATGTCCACAAACAGGAAGGTCGATGCTGTAATCCCAGCTCTGACCTTTAAATGAGGCTGTTGTCGTGTCTTCACTCTTAGTTTGACTGTGTCGTTACTGGTAGATTCACTACCACTGAGTGAAATTAACTGGAGCATCTGGAAAGCTGCTTATAGGTCATTTATTATTTATTTATGTATTTATTTATTATATTATACTATAAATTATATATGGCAAGTGCTAATGTTGTTTCTGCAGATTGAGCAGTTGCATTCAGGCGACATCAGAACATTATTGAATAGTTTTAAAATTGATCAGTAGGACAGGGCAGACTTACAGTAAATATACTATAATATAGTTTAACTGTTAGTTTGACAATGTGTTGACTTTTATGGTTAATATCTATCCAATCCATAAAACAGACAAAAATAGCCCTACGATGTTCACAATAGCTTCAGAAAGTGGTGCCATTATTTCTCAATGCCAAAATTGTAATAGTTGTCAATTAAAATGATCAACCAGTTTGTAGATCCAACCCCAAACAAATATTGATATAGTTCAACATTTGTGGATGAATTTATGACATCATCAAACTCTAGAAATGCAGCCTATATTACAAACAGTGTTGAACAGGTGTGGGAATAGTACTTAGAAAATGCTGTAACATATTCTGTTACATGGTCCAATCAAAGTACTGTATCCTGAATACTTATAGTTGCTTTAAATTTGAGTGCAAAACAAACCAGCACAAAGTATGAAGAACTACCCTAGTGCCATTGGTTATGCGACGCAC
Organism: Chaenogobius annularis; assembly: GCA_015082035.1. NCBI lineage: Eukaryota > Metazoa > Chordata > Actinopteri > Gobiiformes > Gobiidae > Chaenogobius > Chaenogobius annularis. The sequence goes on from BJKM01000258.1 coordinate 435,017, forward strand.
TCAACACAACAAGTGTACTGCACTTTCTTCTTTTCTCACTAATTCCACGTGTGATTCTTCGCTGCAAATTAAAATCGGAGGAAAAGCTGACGCCACAGCAGTTCTTCCTTTTTCACACCTCCAGCAGTTATTTTACAATCAATCCTTGCAACTCATCTGTTCTCATTTAAGCTACCACATTACTTCACAGTATTTCCCCCTTAGTTACAGCCTTTGTCAGATACACGCGGCGGAGATGAGGGATATCAGATGTGAAAACGCCAATCCTACAATTCGGAGGTATTTGAAACTAGAAAAGCTGTTTTTGTTCCTTTCTCCTTGAAGTCTTTTTTTCTCCTAATTATTCTCAAATGGCACTCTTTGGGTGTTTGAGAAATGTGCGGCAGAAGGTAAATATTGTATTTGAATGCATCACCCAGACGTGGCCGGGAGTCACGCCACGAGAGGAGAGTCATGTGCTTTGCTTTCCACTTCTGCGGCTCCAGTGACACAAGTGCGACCTCCTCCATGTAGGGCTGGACAATATATCACATTTTAGTTGATAGTGTGAATGTTGTTTTGAAGATATAGGCAACATTTGAATATCGAACATTTGAATATCATATATAGAGAAAAAATCTACAAATAAAGCTGATATAAAAAATAAAAAAACATGTCGTAAACTTTCAAATAAGGGGATCTTTCTGCACTTTAGTGTTTAATTTTACAGACAAGTCCCATTTGTCTGAAAATCAAACCTCAACTAATACGTTTAAAGACGTGTTTCAGCACATTTCTGTTGAATTGACATAATATCGTCTGAATAGCATTATCAGCATACTCCAAAAAAAGTATTGGGATATTTATTTTTGGCAATATCGGCAAGCTCTATCCACTAAGTGCCTATTTGAGTTGTAAGAAGCAACACAACTTTGTCTATTTAGAAGAAGTGACCATCAAGACTACTAACAGGATTAAAAATGTGAATGGAATGAGCTCTACTTTACACATATAACACACAAAAACACGACAAAAAGATTTGGAAATAGCCAAAACAAAGGTGAAAGTAAAAGACAAAATTGGGAAAAATATGTAATATACACTCTAACAAGCAGCAACATCAATTTTTATTCTTGTTTGAAAGATTTCATAAGTTTGTTTGATTAATCAGTTATTTTTGTTTAATAAACAATATATGAACCTATTAAATGTTCCATAGTTTTATGTATTACCCAAACCCTAACCCAATTCTCTCACTCACAAACATAAACAATCATGCATAATGTGCAGACACTGAAAGCAATGTGGGTCTTCCCCAGAATGGAGCAACTGAACATGATCTTTTCATTTCGGGAGGTTTAAAAATATAAATAAGATAATAGTCACAGTGCGATCATCTGTTCATCTCTACATCCGCAGGGGGCAACAATAACCAGACGATGTGGTGAGGCCAGTACAGTAAAAGATAATGCTGAATGAGAAGGGGATGTTTCTCAGTGTATCAGCCATTATTCTGTATTTTCCAAAAGAGAGATTAGGTAAAGCCTATCCAAAATCTTCGGTGTTACTCATGCCCAAACCTATGCCACTTATAATTATCATGCCTCAATGTGCATCTATTTTGGGCCCTTTTGTTTTTATTTCATGGGTTTTCGACAGCCTGGTGCAGGGTGGCTAGAGTCTGAGCAGGAATGTGGTGAAAGACTGGAGCACGTGGATGTTTGAATTGAAGCAACGATTGGTAGATAATTTCATGTGATGGACGCTACTGAAGTTCCCCCATCTGATTAAACACCCAAGAATGTCCGATTGTCAGTGGAAAGCCCATTGCTACAGCATTCCTCTTTCCACGTGCCACAGTTAAAAGGCACATGTTTCCGTCACTCAAGTGGTCACCCGCTCTTACATAAGTCTCCTCGTCACTCGAGCGATTTAAGATGCATAAAAGATCGGTGGGACTTTTCAGCAGTGACCTTGACACGTTACATCACGACTTCCATCACTCTCCCACAGTCTGTCTGTTTAAGTGCCATGGATGTTACCGTGGATTGAGGACTTAAATGTGTAACTTTTCTAGCAGAGGATCTGCCACCTGCTTATCTCTGTGGAGAGGTTAATGTTTTGTTTGCCCGGGATGTTCCCCAGTATGGCATTAAAGGTGTCTATCTAACCATTACACGTGTTTTTAAGCACCTTCAACAAGAAAGTGGCATTATTAAGTGAAAATGTCAAAAAATTATCAACTATTTCAGCTATTCATCAATAATACACTTTAATTGTAATTATTCTCTATCTAGAAGCCCTAAGTAACAACATTTCAACCTATAATCGGATAAAAAGTCTCAATGTACAATGAAATGATAGTTTTAGTCGAATAATCAAGTTAGAAGCAGCCACCATGGAGAAATATATAAGTTTAATGCCATACTGTGGAATCTTCGAGGCAAATCAATAACATCTCAAGTAGAAAAGATAAATAGCGCCACTTTAAGTAAATTATAAAAGTGTTTTTGATAATCTTTTCGAATTAAAATGACATTTAGTAGCGTGTGTCCTTCTCTAGAGACCACCATGTGTTTTAATTATGTGGAGTGTTCAAACATCGGCAGATTGGTCTTTTCATCCATTCCCTGATATTGATGTTCCATACTGTGATTGCGTGATTGAGTCCTTGCATAAATTAATGTGAGTAACTGTAAAAGTGAGCTGCACATGCTGCTACAGAAGAGGCTGAAGAGGGAATTATACGTACAAAAGCATTAAAGACAAATATAAAAGTGGAAAATATATTGAAACATTACTATCACAATTTTTATTAGAATATCAATTATATAGACTAGAATAATTAATTAATACTAACTAAAAATGCACCTCAAATCAGAATCAGAAGGGTTTATTTGCCAAAATTCACAAACATAGGAACTTGTCTCGGCCTTAAGGTGCAACATAAAACACTGAGCAATAATAAAAAACATACAACAACAAAAGTGGTAAACGTGATATTTCTGCATAGTAGTATATCATTTTATGGTCCATTCATGTTTTATGCCATACCTTGAACCTCAACAAAGACATTTACAGGAAGATTTTAGCACATTCCTGACGCACTGTTAAAAATACTGTCTGAATATTATTATCGAGATGAAGCAAACAATATTAGAGACATTATTTTTGTAAAATAGCCCATTCATTTATTGTGCTTGGTGAACGATAGAATAAAATACTACACTTTATTGAAATACTGTAGCTAGGTAGGCTTTTTTTTTTTTTACAACCAAATGAAATGCTTTGAAGAGTTTGTGCATTTCCAAAGATTTTATTAATGATGAAAAAAAAAAAGAAGTGCATTTTCTGCAGAATGCTCACCAGAAAGTTCAAAGCAATTCCAAACACATCTAACTATATAACATTATTAGTCCTCCCACATGGGCCCACCTCAAAAATTTACATAGCAGCTTTTGCAGCTATTAAATGATGTTACCCTCCACCTATCCAAGGGCACCACTCTGACTCTCTTCCATATTATTAATAGCTCAAAAGACAAATGTACCTTAAGGGAATAACTGCTTAACACGGCAGACATCTTATATAGTCCTCCCCGAGAGCACTTTGTGGGAATATTCATGATATATAATGATTTTTCATTGGGTTTAAGAGCACTTTCAGAATGCATGAAAAAATAAAAAAAAATAAAAAGAAGAAAAAATAACACCCAAGTGATGACTTCTACACGTGTTCGCCTACTTACAGATTCTCCGTGTTGGCTGGGAACCTGGGCAGAAGAGACGCCGACGCAGTAAACCTTGTGCGTCCCGGGCTCGCACTCGCACGACTCCGGGCACGCTTCATCCTCCCGGCCGCAGCGCACACGGGCAGCTCACCAGCGCAAACAAGACGCGCGCAAACTGCACCGCATAGCTCAAAGTCAAGTTTTCAACAACAAAAATTCAACTTGGAGTCTCCAATGCGCGCAAAAGTCCGCTAGGATTGACATGCATGTGGAAGTAGTGGAAGCAGAGAGAGTAGTTTATTTTGCCAGGCCCTGAGAGACTCTGAGAGGGTCTGGAGGTGGGATGCTGTAGAAAGAGCAGCTGCTGCATCTCGAGGAGGATTGGAGGTGGTCTTCTAGTGAGGGAGGAGGACTTTTGGCTTGGGGGTGAAAATCCAAATGACAAAAAGTATATCAATGCATTGTAACTTTAGTTACAACTTTATAAATGAATGTGTCTGCCAAGTGGAGGGAAAATACACATACCATTAATTGTAGGCTGATGGTTTGTAGTTTGCATCACTTAACTTGAAAACATTACATTTAATGATTAAACAATACAATTAAATAAAATTACAGTTATTGTTTTGGCCTAGTTGTTCTATATAAAATAATACATCGAACTTATATAGTGTTTTTTAGGACCTCAAAGTAAAAGGACAACAATGGCGTAAAATCAAAAAAAATTATTTTTTTTGTTTATGTTTCTTTGTTTTTAGGCCTACCTTTACTTCGTTCACTTCTCTTCTTCGTCATCTCATCATCATCATTCATCATAATAATAATAATAATAATAATACAATAACAATAATAATAATAATAATAATAATAATAATAATAATAATAATAATAATAATGAATAAAATAATAATAAAATAATAAACCAATGAATAAATAAAGGCTTACAAAAAAAAGTATAGAGTTCTATTAGACCAAAAAAAAAAAAAAAAAAGACTTGTTTGCCGTTTCCATACTTTCAGAAAAAGCGGCGGCAACAGTGGGCGCACATTGTACTTTTTGGACAATGTAGTTCACACTATTCATAAAATTCCAACGCGCTGCGGGGTGCCCGCCTACATTTCCCGTCGGGCTTTCGGCCCACGTACGTAGACGGCTGTTGAGCTGCTCAGACGCGGCTAGTTTGAGTTGCCATAGCGCAGGGTGAAGCTGCAGAGTTTGTTTGGTTTGCAAGAATCAGCTGCACCGTTATCCATTTGTTACTCCAACTGCTTCACAAATTACTTTCATTCTATGCGTTTGAGGCGTTCATGCAGCTGTTTTATTCTACATTTTCCCGCCAAAGAAAGAATAGTTAGCCTTGGAGCTAGCTCGCTAACGCCGATGGAGATTTGCTTTTGCCACTTGTTGCTAACGAGGAGGATCATCGCCCACGGAACAACAATCTGAAGCGTCTGTGATGTAAAATAAAGCTAAAAATAAAAATATCAGATAACGTCATGTGTACTATTAAGTAGAGGTCTTTTAACTCTGGAGACGAAATGGACATGTAGTTTGTCTGTTTACAATGACAACAACAAAAGAATTGGGGAAGAATGTTAAAATCCTGTGCAGTTTGTGGGTTAAAGCGATTATCGACCCGTCGAGGAGCTAGCATGGACGATTAGATGGACTTCAAGCGTGGGAATAGTACTTTTTTACATGATTACTTGGGATGTCCTTCAGTATGAATACGTCCAGTGAATCGGACACTTTTGAGAGGGGCCGAGGACACAAGGCGAGGGGTCGAAGACGGAGCCGAGACAGAGGAAGAGCAAGAGATGTCCCAGATGCAGAAATCTCCGATAAAATCAGCACTTTGGCGAGTACTTTACAGGTATTGTCTGTACTTCACTGGAGCACAGCACTGGCAACCAAACATCTGATTATAACACGATTTCTGTAGTTGTCAGATTATTGAATTGTCACCATCATGTAAGTAATCTGATTTCTTCCTGACTCTTCACACCTGAGCAAGTTTGTCAGGGAAAATTATACTTCTATTTAAAAATGAGTCCTTGTGTCTTCCAAATACAAAAGTTACTCTAAAACGCCACAAATCCACATATTAAAAATGATATACAGTAATCAGATTTCTCTTGGGCATATGAATGCACGTCAAAAATGTAAATATTGAGTTATTAAATGTTTCTTGTTATCTTTAGGTTTTTTCTGGCTGTGTAAATGTACCAGGTACTACTTGATGTAAGTGGGAATGTCAGAATTTAGTGTTGCGATTATTGAGACAGTGACCAAACAACAGTGAAATCTTTAATTGTCTTTCATTACCGTAGTCTAACATGTTCCTTAAGTCTGTGAACAGCTTTATAAAATTGAACTGTCTGAAAGAGAAATAAAGTTAAACGTGACAAAAACAGTTCTTTACATTTAGGTCTATTTTTTAGGCTGTATATTGAACAAAAAACACGTAATTTTGCTTCTAAAATTGGTTCTGACGATTATATAGTGTCCTTCATAATCGCCATGATCAATTAACCTAATAATCATGACAGCCCTAGATGTGACGTTAATTTTTTAGTCAATAATAAGGATAATAGTGCATTGGATTTATATTGCGCTTTCTTTTTGGACACGCAAAAGATGCATGGTCACTTTAAATGGCTTTGTAAATTATGTTTTTCTTCCTGTAAAATTTTATTCAACAGTGCACAAGAATGTCTACTATAAGTTACACAGCTTGTGTCCACTGTGTCATATACAGTATACCGTACTTGTCAATCTGATGTGCCTGTTCTTATGTTAACAGTGTGGCGACAGAAGCCAAAATATGTTGGTGTGAAGAATGTGTAAATTATTTCTCAATGTAATCCCAATGTCCATGTTGTTGCAGAGCACAAGCAAAAACCTAAATAAAGTGGACCGTATGCTGGGTCAGTACAGGGAGCACACAGATGACCAAGCTGAAACCATGGCTCTGGTGAGAAAAACACAAGCTTATTATAATGTTGTGCTGTAGTAAAATAAGATTCAATGTGTAACCTATTTCACCTTTTAAAAAAAACTCAAAAATGTAATGTTTCAAAACTAAAATCAACAAAAAATATTTCCCTCAAGTAATTTTTATCCTTTGTCTTAATGCTGTAAATTGGTCTCTCTAATTTGAGTAAACTAAAGTCCCTAAATTCCTAGCCATAAAATGAACTAACCATTGTCCAATGTGACCCCAAGCTCCTTCAACACTGTGTGCTCATTTATATTTTACCTCAGCTTAGGGAAAACTTGGAGGACTCGATCAGCCAGCTGCAGGCCCAGCGGCAGAGCGGGCGCAACGGGACCAAAAGTGCCTCTGCTTCAGCCTCACCTCTTCACACCAGTGACCTAGATCTCTACTCCGAATCAGGTACAAAAAGCTTTATTGTGCCATTGTTTGCTTTTTTAGATTGTACTTTATTATTATTGTTCAGTGTCTCGCAATATTGTTTTATAATAAGCTTATTTGTACTTGGATGCCAATAGAGTGCGTTGATTTTAAATTATTGTTTTTTACCTTATTTTTCCAGAGAGTCGACGTTTTCACCCCACTTCTCCCTTGAGAGACTATAGGAGTTCTCCAGAAAGAAGGAGGAGGTCCCACTCAAGTGTTCGCTTCAAGGATGCACGGCTGACTGGAGAAGAGGTGAGAGAAAAAATGTTTATTCAGGTGGTATTAGTTTCTACCACCAGGGGGAAAGCGGCATTAAGTCCTCATCTGCTGAATTCTGCCTCTCAGAATTGATGTCCCTTTATATATTCCTTTTTACAGACTACGTTTTACTTGCCTGATTTGTATTCCCTTTCTGTCTGGAGTAGATTCACACTTTACACCAGTCCCTGCGGGATCTCCGTAGTGACCAGCAGAGACTCGCAGATGACCTGGGAAGAGAAATTCTCAGGAGAAATAGGTATTGTTTGTGTTTGTATATATTTAATTCTGTCCAAAGTAGCTGATGATATACAAACTGCAATTTTAAGACGCACAGCAATTTATGCATAGGCCCATAAATATATTTTTACATGCAGTGATATTGATTTTGGAGCTACTTTTCAATTTAGGGATGTGCGATATTGACAAAAATGTTTATTTAAATATTTTTGGGGGCTTATTTTGATTATCTCAAAATTAATCAAAATTGTGCTAAAACGTACCCTTAAATGTGGTTGAGGTTCAGTTATGGGATGATTACATTGCACGTTTCTTTTGTTCATTTTCACCTGGCTCTTTTTGCATGTAGCTTTTTCAGGGAGACTGCCACCCGCTCGTAATGAAGATGCTGTTGCATTGCTCGGAATTTTCCACAATATGGCATTAAATGTATCTTGCATTTATCCACTGACAGGTGGTTTTTATGGCTGAAAAATACCTTGAAAAACATTCTCACTGGTAGCGGGTTTACCTTTGCACAGATCTGACTTGTTACTCGGCCTGATGGCGTCAACAGCTTGTCTCCATAGAGAAGTTTTAATGTTATACTGTGTGGAACTTCCCGGGCAAAGCTGGACACAAGCAGGTGGCGGACCCTCAACCAGAAAAGCTAAAAGTGCACGTTTAAGCAAAATGTTTATAGAAGTAAGAATTGTTTTATCTTAGTGGCAAAAATGATCAACTCTCTCTCCTGAACAAAGATGGTGAAGTTATGGTATTTAAGTAATTCACATTCAGATTTTGAAAGTCAAGAGTATTTCGTCTTTCTGCTCATTAGAATTTGACATTTTGCTGTTATTAAAATCTGCGACGCTGCTGACCATGCCGTGCTGTATTTCTTAATATGGGCCTCCGTATTTCAAAGCCCTCCGCCCGCATAGTTATTTCAAGTAGCTTCGCATTACGCATTCATTTTGATTAGTGCTGTTTTTGGAATAGGATTTAAAAAAACCCGCCTCTGAACCTCCAGTACCGCGTAAATATCTCTCCTCTGAATTAGTCTTTTTTTTTTATTTTTATAGGGCAGATGTTGACACGCGGCGAGCGATGGAGAACCTCTCGGAGCATATGACAGCCTCACAAAGACAGGAAGCAGTGAGTTGTGGCTGCCTGTTCCACCATTTTAAATAGACGCTCCCTTTTCCAAAACGTCAGAAGAAAAGCGAGAGGCGCTGAGGACTTAAACGCATCAAAGCCATTGATGGTTAAAAAAGAACAAAACTGCCACGCACACACATATTTAAAACAGACCAACGGGTTTTTGTTGTAAAAATGTCTAGGAAAGAATTAAAGTTCTGCTTCCAGCGCCTCTGCTTGGATGAGTGTGTAGCTCCATCTGATATGTTTAATACATTTTATCTTGACGCTGACAAGATTTGATGCTTCCTGATTAAACAGAGAAATCGCGCATCAGATCTTCAGTGTAATGTTTCCAGTCACATTAATAAGATATCTGTCACAGTCTCCTCCAATTTCCTGTTTCCTCACAATGTCTCAAGTACAAAGGTAATGCATTGATGTACTTTGTCAAAATACTGTCCACAGAAGTTAGAAAGAAAGTAAGTTTTAATTAGCCGGTCTTTAATAAACCCAGTCTGATTATAATTCCTTTTGACGATGAACATGGTTTGACAGAAAAAGTTTAAGATATTAAAGAGAATACTTGCATTGTGTTGGGGACAGTGAGTCATATTTACTTTTACTACCTTTGATTTTACCATAGAAACAATGCATGCTAAAATGTATCTACTAAGAAAATAAATCCAGAAACTAAAAATGGAACCTCATAAATTGACACACAATATTGTCGCGCGTGTTCAGCTGCAAACAAATGGGGCAGTGTAGAGAACGCTAGTGACAATAAGTTGCATATTTACCTTGGTCTGGCTTTTAGGTTGCCTTCGTCTAATAGACAACTGTGAGATTATTAGAATTTTTCCACTTGATTTAATGTAATAGATGTTTTTGTCAGACTACCCTTGTCTGATTTATCATGTCATCTTTCCAATTATTAACTGTTATTGTTTTGTTCCATGAGTAGGTGTCGTCTCTTGTGGAGCGGCGTCTGCATGAGCTGGAGAGGGAGATGATCTCTGAGAAGAAGGTCCCAGAGCACGGCAGGAGGACAGAGCAGCGGGCGGCCATGTCTGAAGAGGTGACACGTATTACACTAATGTGATCCTGTCATGTCACACCTCGTTCCTCACAATGTCAGGAAGCTCACATGTTCAGCGCTGAGCCTGATCAGGGGCCTGACATAGTCATATTCAAAGTCAAAGGTGTTAGATTTCTTATTTGACCAAGTCACTGGTTGGCATTACAAAAGCATTTCATATGAGAAAGCCTGCAAAAAATTTAACGGGATATACTAGATATATTATACACACACACACACACACACACACACACACGCGCGCGCGCGTATACATACAATTCCGAAAGGAGTCAAAAAAGAATGGAAAATAATGTAATTTCAATGGAGAAACAGGGCTTAACCACAGAAATATGACAAATCGAGTAAAATCAGATTCTGGTTTCATTTAATTTTTTCATTAATTTATTCATACAGGGAAAACCCAATGAAAAAATTTCTGTTTTTCTTTTTAACCCTGTTAAAACACAACACAAAATAAACAAACACAGGATACTAAAACACAAATAAAACATTCAATACAATTAACCAATACATAAAAACACATTTATGCAAACAATATGAGATAAAATTATATAAAACAAGTGCATCGGCACTGCCCGTAGTCCTTGACCAGTGCTTTAAAATCATTAAAAGGCATAAAATGCTTGAAAGGCTGAAAGCCTTTTTTCCTGTCTCTGTTAAAACGATGGATTGTAAAATAAAAATGTCTTGAGACCTCAAACTGTGAATACCTGATCTGATGTGCAATAAACTTGATAAATAATCAGGCAAAATGCCAACAAGAGCTTTATACACAAACAAAAGGCAGTGCTGTTCCCTTTGTGCATCCAATGATTGCCATTCTACTTTAGAATATAATTCACAGTGGTGAGTTCTGTGTCCTTCTCCTGTAATGAACCTTAGAGCTGAATGATAAACCGAGGTTTTAACACTGTTGCTGTAGAATGCATGTCAATAATGTCACCATAATCTAGAACTGAACGAAATGTAGCCTGTATTAACTGTTTTCTACAGTTAAGAGGAAAACATGTTTTATTTCTAAAGAAGAATGACAATCTGGCTTTAAGATTATTTGTCAGCTCTTGTATGTGTTTGTTGAAGGAGTTTATCATCGAACCAGATTCCCATTTATTTTGGGGTACTTCCATCAAGCGTGAGAATATTATATAGAGGATATATATATATATATATACAACAACACACACACACACACACACACCACACACACACACACACACACACACACACACACACACACACACACACACACACACACACACACACACACACTCTTAAGTGCCTGTTTAGCATCAGAATGCAAATAAGGAAGGATTCTCTTTTTTAACAAAATGGCCTCCTTAACTCCTCTTCAAACCATCTTCATCTCAAAGCCACAAACCACTCTATTGAAGACATTGAGGTGGAGATTCTGAGCAGGGAGAAAGATGGTTTGAAAGAGGAGTTAAGGAGGCAATCTTTGTTAAAAAAGAGAATCCTTCCTGAAATCGTAATGAAGGTTTAAGATTCAACCTTCCAGTTGTTTATAATGGTCTGCTGAAACCCTGGAGACGCCGAGGCATTCTGATGCTAAACAGGCACTCAAGATGAGGCAGCCAAACGCCAGGAACAAGAGAACAATAGGCCCATCCCAGTTAAGTTTCAATGGGCCATTATCAGGAGGTCCCGCCCTGTGGGCAGGGCTTTCACAGAGTAGGATATAAACAGGAGTTCTCAGACTTGTTTCACTGATTGAGAATGACTCTTGGATGAGAGTCGAAATGGAGTCCAGATGACTATAACTGAATCTTTATCTACAAAGCTACAATATACCGTAGTATTTTTTTTCCCTTCTTTTGCAATTTCTACTCTAGAAATTAAAAATTGTGGCTTATGTTTTTTTATAAGACTTAAAAGACACATATTATGAACAATTTAGTTTTCTGAGCTATTCTTTTAACCATGTTCAAACATTGCTCCCTTGTCAAAAACATACCTGGAGCAGCATTTAGCTTCATTCACACTTGTTTGATGAATCCTGGTTATAAAGTCCTCTCCCCTCCGGGCGTCAAAAACGCTATGTTCTGAATTTCCTCAATAGCTGTCGTTTTCTCGATCTGTGATGTGGCTCTTGAGAATCTTCCCTGTTGTTTTTAAGTCCATAAATCATTGTCAGATCATTTGCATTTCTGCTGTCAAATCGCGATAATTGCCAGTAGATGGAGCCAAAGCTCAGTTACTCTGGCGTCTCCCTAGGCTGTTTTTTGTTAAAACATTGTTTTTTTTAAATTCTAAAACGTGAGCAACCTAAGTAAAGGTTCTCATGGGCATGTCTAAAGGCTAATAACAATACAAATAATGTGGAATATTTGTCCTTTAAAACCATTAGAATTTAGCTCTAATGTCAGTTAAATATGGACAAAATAGTTTGCTTCATTCTATAATTTTAAACATTCTGATGTCATAGAATTTTAAAGGGTCTATATTAGGATAGTTAGTGGGGGTCAAGGGGGCTTTTATACCCGCCACAGTCCGAAGGAGCGAGTCTTCATGACAAAACTCTGCACCAGGGACACTGGTCCACTCCCAACCACAAAAAGCTGAACTTACTACTTACTACTACTCTTTACTAAAATAAAAAAGTGAACTCTAACTATGACCAGTTCTGTAGTTTAGTTACAGTACACTTTTAAACTTGCTGCTGATGAAATGAGCCAAAACTGTGTCGCTAAATTGTGTGGAAAAACAAATAAACAATGTAAACAAAAAAGGTCGATCTGAAGAAAACTGGAGTATCGATGCACTATTAGTACTTGTTTTGGAGTTGATATATCAAAGTTTATGTCCAATCTGCACAGCTCTACATGTTACTAAAAGATCTACTCATGTTGGTTGCTCTTGTTTGTCTTAAAAAACTGGAAAAAACCGAGTGCTCTGCATATGCAATCACCATTCTCCAATAGTCACCATTGCATAATGATTGACATTTTCAAAAGCAATTATTCAGTCTTTTTTTCTTATTCAGTCAGAATGGGGAAAGAAACTCAAAAGTCCCAGCAGTTGTCCTCTCGCTCTTTTCCACGCTTTTGACTCAAATTGTGGTGGTGGTGCAAACGCTTAGTTGCAGCAATAAGTAATCAATTGCTATGTTCCCTTTTGGTGCCAATCAAGCCCCTTATTTTTAGTTGCGGCTCTGTCTAAAAGCGTTAATGGCACCGAGCGAGCCCTGTCATCAGGTGCACTTTAGTGTAGTAGACGTTTTACCTCAGCAGAAGTCTATAGGAGAAAACTGCACATGCTGTTCTTAACTCGTGGGTTAAAGCAAATGGGAAAAAACTCATTTTAATTCTTCTTCTGGAATAAATCTAGCTCTATATTCAGATGTGGGATTTTCGATTCGTTGAATGAATGTGTGTTCTTCAGTCTCTCAAGATTAGGGATGTCACGGTGTCAAATTTTAGAGTTACGATTATTGTGAGAACGATTATTCACGATTATTGAGACTGTGACCAAACAACAGTGAAATCTTTAATTTTCTTTCATTCCAGTGGACTAACGTGTTACGTCTTCACAAGTTTGTGACCGGTTTTACAAAACTGAACGTTCTGAAAGACAAAATAAAGTTCAATGTGACAAAAACAGCCAGATAAGATAAAGTTCTTCTAGAATTAGGTTGTTTTTTTTTTGACTATAGATTGTATAGATTTTGCTTTTAAAATGATCACAATTATCATTATTTGGTTCTTACAATTATGTTATAATCATAATAATCACGTTTGGAGTTAATCTTGTCTAAATTGCATATTACCTAACTTTATTTTTGTCAGTGAATTTACCAGCAGTGGGGCAGTATTTTGCTTGTCCACAGAGGGGCACTGTGTAGCCACTCTCACACACTGCAGCTGTTATGGAAATCTGTGCAAAGCCAGTAGCGTCCAACCCATTTGCATGCCTCTCTTCTGTAGTGGCCTAATGGGACACCAGCAGAGCACTAGAACAAAAAATGCATTTGTCCAAAAATTAGGACTAAATAAACAAGCATGTGGTAATGAAGAGCAAAATAATGTTTTAGTACTAAAGAGCTGTGGAAGAGGAGGCAAAAGGTGCATTTATTCCCCACCGTCGGGCGTGCTGCGAGAATCAAAGACATGATGAGTCACTTGGCGCACGTTTTTGCCGGCAGCTGGTAATTCATAACCACATTCTGCGTAAAGAAGTGGCATCTGACCCCGTTAAGTTTTCGTCATAATATTGGCTAGGTTGCTTGGTGTTAATCGTGACTTAACCCTAGAAAAAAAGAAAAGAAAAGGACTGCAAGTAGAAAATCACTCAGCGTGCAGAGAGAAGATACGCGTGACTGGGCGATAGTAGTAAGGAAAACTGCTTTTGTCAGCCTCGACTACGATGTCAGGATGATCAGATTAATCTATAATCGTGATAATTCAGATCACAACATAATCGTAAGAACTAAAAATAATAATCCTGACAGTTTTAGAGACAAAAAGCCCAAAAAATAGACCTCATTGTAAAGAACTTTAATTTATTATCTGGCTGTTTTTGTCACATTTAATTTGATTTTGTAATTCAGAGAGTTCAGTTTTGTAAAGTCGGATACCAACTTGAGGAATAGAAACACGTTAAACCAAGGGAATGAAAAAAATTCATTCACAATGATCGCTACACTAACATGCTACGTGAAGATGGTCTCTGCTTACTCCAAGTTCACAGTAGCGCTCCGACTGATCGATTTCTCTTGCTATTACGGGTGAGCATTATTGACAAAAAAATTATATCTCCATGTGTTTCCGATAACGATAGTCAGACAATATTCCAACAATCCAACAGAAATGTGTTAAAACAAGTCTTTGAACGTGTTAGTCGAGGTTTAATTATCACTTCGATTAAACGATTTATTGTTTGAATTGCAAAAGGTCAGTAAACAGGAGATTTTTTGCTCAATTTAACCCGGATGAACCTTGAATAATGGCTTTCCAATCAAAAACCCTAATTTTACAATATTCCTGTGTGATTGTGATGTAGCTCCTGCTCTGCCTGAGTTATACAACCTCTTCTGTCAGCACACGGCATGTTTTGATCACTAAATTAGCTGAATTATTTAAATAATGGGCTTGATTCATTTGTCTCAGCCCTAGTTCACAGGCATCATTCTGAAAACTACTATGTATAAATATTGAAATCGCTTTCCATCCATTGTACATTGTCTAAAGGTTTTGCATTATCCTTTTCTGGTAGTTTCCGGAACGCCACAAAATCCAACCTAAAGAGAGCGATGAGAGGGTCACTGAGAGGCTTCTCCAAGTGGAAAGAGAGAGGACCAAGGTAAATGTGTTCACAATAACCAAATGTTGAGTAGGGATTGAAATTCTGCACTGCCTAAATCACTTGATGTGCCCTTAATACTGTATTTCCACTTAAGAATTTCAAAGCTTTTCCTGTAATATGCGTTCTTTATTCAGCCAAATGAAATGCCAAATAGACTGCACTTTCCATAACCTCAAATATCTCTTATATTGTTCTTCATTGTATGTTGTTGTGGCCTTATCAGATGGAGGTGGAGCTGGACCGAGCTCATAGACTTCTGGAGCAATCGGAGGACAGCAGAGAGTCCCTGGTCCAGCAGGTTTGTTTGTTTGTTCGGTCTTCTGGATTCGCAGGCTGAGGAGATCTTCCCTGGTACACCAAACAGACGAAGCAGTTGGTTTCGGCAGTGTTTTAAGAAGCGGTTTAGTGCAAAGAGTACTGTCTAAACAATGAGTCAGTCATTGTGGACTTAACTACGTCAGACTCTTCTGCTGGGGCTTTCTGATGGGATGATCCCTCTTCTCTTTCGCAGCTATACCTTGCATGCTAAACACTTTTACTACTACTAAGACGTGTGTGCTACTGACACCTTCAAACATCAGTTCAGTAAACTTTTAACACCATTTAGCACTACTTTGTGTGTAAATAGTGTGTATTTGTCCCTAACGTGTTTTCAGTCCAAAAACACATTTAAGACCTATAATTTCTAGGTCTTGTGGTGTTTAGTTACCACTTAGCAATTTAGCCTCTCTCTTTTTTTTTTTTTGAAAGTCTTAAAAAAAATGAATGGGAAATTGTCTTCCGGAAGTGGTGGGCAGAAAATGTATTACAAAATTATTTCAGATTTGTCCCTTTGGTGTCTGTCCCTAAGATCTAGAACACGTGTCAAACTCAAGGCCAAATATGGCCCGCCAGACGTTTTAATCTGGCCAGCCAAACATAAACATGGAATAAATAATGAAAAAGTTAATAACCCATTATGCTTTGTGCGTCCCACCTGTTGGACTTTTTCATTATTTATTCCATTTTGAAAACTCTCAAGCTGCTTGATATGCTGTACATAAAAATAAAGCTGTAACCCTCGTATTTCCAGTCAAATAAATCATTCTGGGAAGCATCAGGGTCAGTTTGTACTCCAAACCCACAAGTAAAAAATTACCCAAAATGAATAGGACTTTTATATAGATTCCGCCTGGACATTTTTGCTTTGTTGCAAGTCCCCAAAACAATTTTTTTTCATGTTCCTCTTCCTGCTGCATGAATGTGGATTCAGTCTTTCACCTGCTGCAGATCTGTGCAACAGTGTCCACAAAGAACTATTACTAGGCTATATGAAGCTATTTATTTCTTATAGATTTTATTGTCTTATTTTCTACGTTATGTTTGGCCCGCGACCCAGCCTGAGCATCAAAAATCGGTCCGCGGCCCAAATGAGTTTGACACCCCTGGCAGAAAGAAAAAAAAACAATATACTGTATTCAGAATGCAATCAGTGGTTGTAAAGAGGTTCTTGTTGATGCCAGTGACCATCAAAATAACTATCTAAATCTAAATGATCTAAATGTCTTTCTCCCAGGACTGTGCAATTAGACACATTTTTGATTGAGATTCAGTAATATTAATTTCCTGAACATATTTGTGGTTCAGACATTGGAGGAAAAAAAGTTTATTATTGTTGGTGTTAACTTGCAACTATTGAAATTCTGCATAATTTATGCTCAGAAAATGTATATTGAAAGCCATTTGAATTTGTTTTTCCTAATTAAAATCCAATATGAGGCAAAATAAATTGTGATTCTTTTCTTATTATTGCCCAGCCCCACATTCTCCCCTCACAAAACTCTAAGTAAATGTGCATAAACAATTTTATCCAATCTAAAAACCCGGCTTTGTATAACACATGTTATATGTATATATGTAAACGGTTATATATTGCATTGCAATATCATTTCATTTTTGCTGTATGTGCGCTCTTGCCTGGCAACGCGCAGGTGGAGGACATGCGTGGAGAGCTGCAGAGGAGCAGAAAAGCTCACAGTGAAGCACAGAGGGGCCGTCTGGAGGCGTCACGGCCCATTGCCCCACCACATGGCCCCCACAGTGAGAGGGAGGAGAGGACGAGCGGCCCGGGAGGCACAGGTAACTGATTCCAGCGCTCAAGAGGTGAGGGTCAGAGCACAGGACGAGGCAGCGGGACGAATTGGAAATCTTTACTTTTGCTGTTTAGAGAAAAATATGGTTAGCTTAGCCTGGTATGCCAGACCTTATCCACCCTTCTTTTTTCATTTAGTAGTAAACAAAGAGAAAATATCTCTTACTATGGCCTCTAAAGTTTATTTGCCACTAATGATTCACTGCAAAATGGTGAGTGACAAAAATAATGGTTCATGGATGAACAAGTCGGGTAGCCTTTAAAACGATAAGATAATAAGAGACACGTATTATTGATAATTAGGCCCGAGCTGAAGGACGAGAATCGTCCTGGCGAGGGACTTATTACAATTGTTTCCGTGGGCCGGAAAAACACAAAAATCAAGTAGTGAACACGGATGAATATGCTTGAGAGTGGTATCAAAAATTAGAACTCAATGAGCTCTAGTTTTGACTGAAGATTCTGTGAAAAAGATTGAAAGACTGCTCAGTAGCGCCACCTCAAAAATCGATTAACATGGAGCCAATGGAAGCCTGAAGCAAATAGAAAGTCGCAGTAAAAATATGATTTTCACTTTTAAAAATTGTTAATGTAAGGATATTTTTAAAATGATATGACCACGCCCTAAATCATACAGGAAGTCGGCCATGTTGGATCAAACATGGCGCTGACAAAAATGCACCTCGTCGTACTTTTGGCATTCAGGTGTGGTCATAGTGAATTTTCAACAAAATCGCAATTTTGGGGAAGTTTTTTAAAAATCCACCATTTCTTTAAAAAAAAAATTATACGAAGATGTTACTGGAGCGTTTATGAAGATTTTCAATCTGAACGCAATGATATGCAAATGTAGTGGTTATATAATAAAACGGCTCTCTAGCACCCTCTCAAAATGTGATGTTCCTAAAAGACAATCTAGTTGTTGGAGACAACTGAAAAAAATTACAAGAGGGTCATTTGACAAAGTCACGTGACACTAGCTCGTGTCCTTAAAGGAGCAAAAATAATGGCTGCAAAAAAAGTTTCCATTATTAAAAAAAAAAAAAATTAAAAAATCTCCCACAAACCACCCCAATTTTGACCCCCTGAACCTTAACGAAAACTAAACATTTTTCAAACCCAACATTTAGGATCGGTGAAAAATTTGTTTCGTTGGTGTTGAAAAAAACGCAATATGACTCGCAAGCGCCACCTAAAATTTCCAAATATATTAGACTTATGAAAATTGGTACAAATATACCTCATGTCAGGACTAGGGAAAAATTACATTATGACCCCGCCCTAAACCCCACAGGGAGTCAGCCATTGTGGGCGGAACCGAATTTTTTCAATATTTTTACACCACATACTTTATTTTTTTTGAATGGGACCAAAACATTTACTTGTTCGTAACAGTTAAAATTTGGCACACTTATTCTCCACATCACACAGAGTAATGTCCCCATTGGCTTTTCTTTCAATCTCGA
The DNA here is from genome assembly GCA_015082035.1 of Chaenogobius annularis. Classification (NCBI taxonomy): domain Eukaryota; kingdom Metazoa; phylum Chordata; class Actinopteri; order Gobiiformes; family Gobiidae; genus Chaenogobius; species Chaenogobius annularis. The sequence goes on from BJKM01000258.1 coordinate 453,776, forward strand.
ACCGTGCGGTCGTGAAATTGTTAAATAAAGTAGCATACATTTGGTCCTGTTTGTGAGGGAGGTGTGCTCTTTGCAGTGGCTTCGCACCCCACGGACACAAGGGGGCGAGGGCCTTTATTGGCTTTAATTTGTATTATTATTGGCCTTTAAACATGCTCTTTTCGCTTTAGGATCTCATGTTGTAGAACATAAAATAACGTATGTACTGAAAACAACACATTTCTTACCATCAGTCAAATGTTCCCTCATTAGGATTTATGTTTGCACTCTTCGACTGACAGCAGAAATGCTCATATCAAGTCTGGTGATGATTTATGAATTTAAAAACAGCACAGAAGATCTCCGGATTTCTACTAATGGAAATTTGAAGCCAAGAGTTTTGTGAGGCTCAGGGAGGATAACCTTCCTAAGCAGGAATAATTAATCAAGCAGACCTGGGGTGTTCATTAATATTTAGTGGATAATAGAAAAGTAAAAAAAATGCAAGGGTGGGCTTCCCGCGTGAAGGGCGAACACCTATCCTGAGCTAAACTCACATATCATATCGGTGTGCTAAATGGATAAATAAGATGACCTCATCGATCAATTGATTACACAAATTTGCGTTCAATGTTGTTAAATGATCGCCTGTATTTCTAACTAACATCTAGTCATTGGAAACATGAACCGAGCCTTAGCTACAAACACAGACTTGTCTCCAAAAGATAGTTTTTAAGTCAGTTTGTTGAAACTTGGCGCTGCTGCTGCTTCGCTTCTCCTCTGCACATGCTCAGTTAGGGCACAAACTGCAAACATCCAAGATTATTCAGCAGAGTTTGAGCATTGATCCATGGGTTTGAGGCTGTGTGGTCCTAAGAGCGCATGGGCAGACCTCTAAAAGTAGCTGCTGTCCACTCTTTCTAAAAGCTCAAGTTAGAGACCGGAGCATGAACGGGCCTCTGACCATGGCCACAGATTATGCCGCTGCGGTAAAAGCAGAACCATACTTCCCGCGCAGTATTGCCCAGCGGCCTGCAGTGGCCAGTAAAAGACACTGTGACTTCAGCCAAGCTTCAGCAGCAGACATGAGGGGGAAAACGGGCTTATTTGGATATATTTTAGAACAATTCATACATAGTTGTGACTCAAGGTAATTTTAGATTTTATTGGCCAATCTCTGATTGCCTTGATTGCCCTGACTGCACGCCACTGTTATAACATGGTTGAAATGTCAAAAACGTAAGCAGGGAAAATCTCCAGGTATTTAGGGCACTATGGTTTAAAGGTCAATGCTGTAAATAATAATTGAGCTGCTTATATCACGAAACCATTTAATGACGTAATGGCGTCGAACTTAAGGCAAGGTCACATCTAATTACTAATTTGATTCTTGCAGATCGTTCAGACCTGGAGAAGGAGGTGTCGGAGCTAAAAGAGCAGCTGCGCAGAGCATCGGTGAAGGGCGAGGTGGAGGAGCTCAAAAGGACTGTGGCTCGAGAGGAAAAGGAGAAGATGCAGCTCTCCTTACAGGTTCAGGTCAGTCCACTGTATTATATCCAAGACACTGTAGATGCCATTTGTTTTGCCTTTATTCTCTCTCAATGTCTGTCTAACAAATGTGCCATTAATCATCACAGTTAAGTGGTACGCTTGCCTTTTTCTGTCTCGTTATTTCAATGAGAGATGTGTCTCTAGCTCCAGAGTGGCTTCAACTGACCTTTTCGATATCTGCAGAGAAACCGTAACCTTTGTATTGACAACAATAAACCTGTCTATGTCTATAGGCATTTCTGTAACGTTTTTTTGGGGGGGAAAAGAGTAGTGCCCAGATCCAGTATCATAACAATGGCGTAAATAGTAGACAAGCAGGTAGTGGACTTCTCATCAGAAAAGTTAGTAAATACAACACCTTGTAAGGGATTCAAGCATTTTGGATCAACATTTGGTATTCAAAAATATGATTTCACAAATTTCAAATCCAGCTAAACATCATGTGAAACTCGCCAAATAATAATAACAACCCACCTGCCATTATAACCAATTTTCTAAACTAACAGGTTTTGTTTGATTGTTTCATTTGTCAGCTGCCTGGTAGCTCATTGGATTAAAAAGCTTCCAGGATTTTTTTTCTGGTGTTTCCATGACAGATACTGACTCAATTATACCAGTCACAATATGAGACTTTGGCAAAGCATTCTACACACAAAAATTACTCAAAATTCTTATCACTGGTGGATAATAGTCATCCATCTTAGTGTTGTCATGATACTAAAAGTTCAAACTCTGTTTCGATACGGAGGAAAATGATTGATTTCAACCAACAATGACGCTTAAAAAAACCTGTAGATACACGAAATGTATAAATATACACAAAATATTACTTTCTGTAATATTACCATGTGGTTTTACACTTTTTTTTTTAATATAGTTTAATAATACTCTTTTCAAATGAGTATCTAGTTTTAGTATTCATTAGTGTCCGGGTTGTGCTTTTTTTGACAACCCTATTCCAACTTCACCGTTTGCTCCAACCCAGGTTATTTAAAGTAGCATTAAGTAACATTTTCACCTTATTATATGTATGCCCCTGTGATGGTTAAATATGTATTTTCGGGGCATTTGAAGTGTTCATCTTCGCACCCTGCTATCTCTGGGTGGAAAACCAGCCTTACAACATTTGCCGACACCCGAAGACAACTCTCCTGAGAAACCCTGGCTTTTTGTTTGTGTAATATTTTTGAATGCCATTATTCTGTCTTATTACGATAAAGAAATCAATTCCGGGTCTGCATACTCCAAAGGACCCAGCCGACAGAGGCTGGTCTTCCTTGTAGCCTCCTTGGACCGCAAAGGCAGTGCCGAAATGGGACAGGCCTATCCCACGGAGTCACTCCATCACCTAGCAACCAAGACTCGCTGTTTATGCTAACGCCACACAAATTAGGTACATGGACGTATTAAAAAGAGCACGCAGCAAGGATAAAATATTCAGACTTTGAGCACAAGAGATTATAGTTCATCTCACCCAAATCTTATGTCCAAAATATTATGTTCAGCTCTTGTAAAATATAATAATTACCAATGTTCCTGTGAAAACTCTCAAAATAATCTAGAAGTTTCAACAAAAGTAGTGAAATATGCAGTCTTAATTTCAGAATGGGATTTTATAATGACAAAAAGGGAAAACATGAAAGGTAATATGTGCATTTAAGTCACTTCATAAAGAGAGAGGTCTGTGTTTCTGGAGAAAATATATTTAAGAATCAGAATATGAATATATATATATATATATATATATATATATATAACATATATATAAACATATTAACCCTGCAACGAGTTGGCCACTGTTCAAGGTGTACCCCGCCTAAGGCCCAAAGGCACTGGGATAGACTCCAGTCACTTATGTGTATATGTATATATGTATGTATGTATATGTGTATTTATGTAATGTATAACTTTTTTGCTCCCACCCTGATTCATTAGCTTAATTGTTTTATGTGTGTTGCTCACTAAGTTTTGTGTTTATTATTTAATTCTGTGTTTTTGTGAAGCACTTTGTGACTTCTGTCTGTGAAAGTTGCTATACAAATAACATTTACTTAAGTGGTTGCTTTTATATTACTGCGTTACATAAAACACATTAAAATTAGCTGCCATTTACAGTTAAAACCGAACTTCTTTTACAGCTTTGGGAGTGTTATGCCCATATTTTAACACTTGTGTGTGTACTTACGTGTTTCCTCCGCTGTCGGAAGGTGCTGTTTTGCTCCGCCTGTTTTAAAAACATCTGGCTAGCGCCGCAGTGCATTATGGAATATATGAAGTTTGCTTTTTCATGGCCTTAGTTCACGGCCAATCTCCATGGAAACGCAGGCCACATTTGTCGGCCTCATTCGTGGGCTGCATGAAATGGGACAGCCTTGTCGTGCAGGAAGTGACGCAACCGACCTTCAAATGTAGCCTTTGGAACATGCAGACCCTGGATCTATTATACCCGATCTATAGCCATTGTGTCTTTTTTTCTGACAATGTATTTTCACAAGAGGGCTATAGCGGGAGCTCTATCACCAGAATTACTTAGTTCTACTTTAAGGTTCCAACTTTTCCTCATTTTGGACCACATACCCCAACCCCACTGCCATTTGATCCTCTAAAAATCAACTGTCAGAATAGAATATCAGACATTTTGAATCAACAGCCATTTACGTGCTCAAACTAGTGAAACGTTCAACCATGACATTCCCCTGCGCTGTGCTACACAAGGCAAAGGTTTGTATCAACAAAATGTTTCCAGAAATGACTCCACTTTTAGCATTGGCACATTGAGTTTTTTCTTCCAACCTCTGATGCTTTCAAACTCCCACTCTTTCTTCTGTGGCGGAGTGTATCACCTGAGGCGTCTCTTAGCGGTTTTTATGTTGACATCAAACTAGACGCCATTCATTTTATCCTTAAATGAGTTAAATGAAATATAATCAGGAGAATGAGTTGAAAGATTTCATTTCTCACTGCTGCTGTTCACAATTTTAAGATGATTATGACTAATCACTTCATGATTACTGTTGATTTGACAGTTTTATTCACTTTATCTGACTCACCGCACCTGCACAGTTTAAATGGCTTTTTCATCCAGTGTTGAAACTTACCAAGACCAAAAGACATCCTCTTCTATTACACATTTTATTGAAATCTTTCTGGTGTTCCCTTCACTCCTTTCACCTTTATCCATCCTTTTTCTATGGTTCGTCTTTGTTACATCGAGTGCAAACGCATCCATTCTTGACCTTTTCTGTTTCGGATTCACCAGGAGCTGACGTCAGATTTGGCACGACGAGAGCAGCAGCAGCTTCGAATGCTCGACCAGCTAAAAGAACTACAGGTATTTGTCTGGTTCAGATTTGATACAATAACGCTGCACACAGGAATAATTGAAATGTGGGGTAGTGGCTTTTGCCTTCAAATTTGCTAAGCCGTAACTTCACCCTGTGATTAGAAACTGGTCTTAAGCAGATTCTGTTTCACCAACCTGTTGTTTAAATAAGATTAAGAGTTACTATTACTGCCCAAGTGAGAATTTTGATTGGACGATTCTTCAGTCACTGCAAAGGGGAGCTAATTTAACTTCATTGAGCGGTTCCATATGGAGGCTTCTTATTGCTGCAAAGAAGTTGCAAAGTACACACTTGATTTAAAGAAGTAAAATTTAGAACACATTTGCTTAAAGCCACTGTACAAGTATTGGTACATTACTTTTCAGTCAAAAAAATAAGCTGAAATACAAGCATGTTTTTTTTTTGTATTGCACAGAATAACTTGTGCCCTTACTGTGAGCGGGCTTGCATCTCCACAAACCTGACTCGTACTTGGCTGGAGGATCCTCCTCCAGCTTGTTTCTATGGGAATGTTGTTCCTTTTAGCTATAATATTCCCCAATATGACATAAAACATATCTATCCACTGGAGAATGTTCAGAAGTGTGGCTTTAACTTTCTATATCCATGGAGTCATGCAAGTTATGCGTCATCACCAGAAAGTTACATGCTGAAACTAACATTTGAGGAAATGCACTTAATGTGAACCTACATGTAAAATATTACAAAAATGGACAAAATTACAAACCTGGTTCATTATCAGCTTCAACACAATGAACTTTTGTAATTTTCAGGCCTTTATAAACTCTTGCCATTTTCTAACGTTTGTTCTTGCAGGGCTGTGAGAAGGCTGAGAAGCGGCAGCTGGAGGACATGCTGGATGAGAGCAAGAGGAGCAGAGATGAGCTGAAGACCAGAGCTCAAGAGGCCATCCGTCAGTGGAGGGCAAAGTGCAAGAGGCTGCAGAAGGAGCTGGAGGAGGTGAGCGCTGCTTAAACGAGGCCTTAAGCCTGGTATACACTGAACACTTTTATCTTATAAGATTAATGGATGTTACACTACAAGACGCAGGGAATTTAAACTGTAAAACAGCACACATGCACACTGTCCAGTGGGTCACACAATCAGTCGTAGCTATGTCTAAAGTTTGTCAGGGCACATCGGGCTATGTGTGGGAAAGTCACTGATGCTGTGACACTAGCGCTGCATGCTTGCTGTGTTTATGTGTTTGTAAAAGTTACTATATAAGAGTAATAGGGAGGTAAGGTCACCATCCACGGCTGAGCTCTTTTGCTGTTACTTTGACAATTGATTCTGTGTTTGCTGTTGGTCACATGTTTGACACAGATTGATCGTAGACGCAGAGAAAGGAGGGCTCACTGTGACCACGATTCCACAATATCAGACATGCTTGAAATTAGTCGCCGCTCATCTTTGGCTGTACGACAGTTCTAAATTTAATCTTTGTACCTGTCTCACTGGGACCCACGGCCCACGTTTTTGAGCCGCGACTCATGGTTTTCCCCACGGCGACACCCGGCTTTACAGATTGTTTTGTCACAGACTTTTCTGACCACATCATTGTTGCTGATTAACCACTGATCCTCCCAGATAGAAGGTAAAGGCTTGTAAACTAATTAGTGAGAAGAAAACAAAATGTGTTGTAACAGGATTAGGTGTAAAATCGTAGACGGATGAGGATATGCTACACATATGACACAACAGGATTTTGTAACAACTGTGGCTAATTAACTTATATTTTCAGTGCAAGCTTCACTTCTTCTGTCGTAGATTTCGTTCTGTTGTCTTTTTAAACACTTTCAGATGCTTTGTTTAGTTAGAAACTAATTAACATGTTTTACAGATTGAAATAATTGAAACGCATTATACAATATGTTACCTCTCAATTTGCCAAAATGATAAGCCTGTTTACTCCCAACAATTTGACGCAAGTATTTGAGCATATGGTATTTGCTCCCCTCCAGTGAAAACATACATCTGCTTAAACGATCTGCAAACTGCCACAATTCTCTATTTGTGTCTTATCGGGGGCTAGCTTTGATGGTAATCTTTGTTTTTGTTAGAAGCCTCCTTTTCACAAACCTGCAAAGCCACAGCGTTTCTATCAGCAGAATCCAGACACGCAGCAGACCATGGTAAATCTCTCCCAAGCAATCTCGCTGCAGAGAAATGTAGCAGCGGTTGTGTTGGTAACGGAGGCACAGATACAGAAGGGCTGTTAGCTGTTAGCTTCTGGCGGTTCTGTTCGACACGACAGAGTTGCCCCGGGCTTCTGCTTTAACAGCTGCTTGTGCTGTTAGCTACAACAACCAGACATCATTTAGTGTGCAGCCCCTTTGTCCGGTTTAGCGAGTTATTACTACTCTCTTGTTTTAGCTGTTTTTAAATTTGTTTTATTTTTTTATGTTTGTCGAACTGAACAAGTGCTCTGTCGTCCCCCCTGAAATTACTGTTCGGTTTGGTGCAGTCCAAAGAAAGTCACACAAAACTATAGGCATTGAGTGAAAAAAAACACAGCATTCATAGAAACATTAAACAAATAATAATAAATTACCGGTATGTTTTGAATTTGAGATTTACATCTATTAAGAGAAGCAACTCCAAAGTGTATCCATGGGTTTCAGATTGATGAGAAATTTGGGCCGTTGCCATTAGGACTATGCTACTTTAGTTGTTTAGTCAATTATTCGCCGATGGTGTTTTAGTTGACCAAAATTTGTATTAGTTGACTCATTATTTTATTTGGATTCAAAGGATTTATGTTGGACAACAGCAAACATTAGAAGATATGGAGTGCTTTCGCTGAAGATCTTTGATTGAATCATGAGTTTAATCTTGGTTATACATCTGACATACTGCTAGTACGTTTCCGTCTAAATATGAACTCTTGGTCTCTTGGCGTTTTTAGTGCAGTTTGGGTCAGACACTTCATAGTTTTGAGCTTTTGCCACACACCCTTTTAGTCAACCAATCGCTCGGCAGGACATTTTTTTTGTTGATTAAGAATTTCTTTACTGGAGTCCAGTCCTTGTTGCCATACCAATTGACAATTTAAAACAAACAACAAAGGCCTCCTGTGATCAACAAAGAATAGGCTTATAACAGGAAGATGAAACTCTTGAATATTGAGAGCTGCAGTTAGTCCTTTTGGCACATTATTTCGTTCCGATTGTGTTACATTTCTGTCTTGTCTATTGCATACTGCAGTCCATGGTGAGCTGAGCCTGGGCCATTACATATCGTTTGTGAAATGTTGTCGTTTGCTTTCGAGGCCATATCAAATTTGGAATATTGCAAAATAATTCCGCGTGTAGGGGAGGCGGACAGAGATTGCAGCTAATTGCACAAGACACATTATCGCGGACGGTGGAGGATCTACCAATACGAAGAAGAGAAATCAGAACTTGGAACTATCAATCAAATATTACAGATGCCACTGTTAAGTACTTATATTGTTATTGTGGAATTTACATGCAGGAAGTATGCAAGCAAGCTTTTTTTTGGCAAATAAATAGATGCAGTTTACAAGTACTTTCATATAGCTTTTTTGTTTGAGCTTCTGTGCGCCTAATACGGTCTTGTCAGTGGAGTTTGGGTCAGATATGTGGTACCACAGCCCCAGAAAATCAGTGACTTTCTTGAATAATCTCTTGAGAAAAATGTGATTATGCATTCTCCATGGTAAAGACAGAAAACATCTAGATTTAGAAATAAACGACCTTAAGCTTTTGTGCATACAGTAGGTTAAAAATAATAGGGGTTAGCAATGCCCTGTGCGTTTTTGTGTTATTACTGAGTGAGTCACCTTCATCCTCAGCAGCCCAGCTCTCACACAGTCACAGACAGACTCCCACCTGGCTCTGCGACGTGACCAGAATCTATTACACAATCATCTCTGGGCCTTTAATGAATTAGGGAGGGGAATCAAGTGCTCAATTAAATGATTAGGTTCTGAGCTACAGCGAAATCCAGTCAAAGCCGACGTATTAGCGCCAATCTGCCTTGAACAGACCTGACCATTGTCCCTTATCACAGAGCTGAGTGCTAGCGTTTTCCTATCAGCAGTAAAGCCGCTGCTGCAAATGTTGCCTCCCTCGGTTACTGTTACTCTTTCAATTCTTCTAATCATTATTGTTTAGCTGTTTCTCTGCGTATACCTCTCGCACCCCCGTCTTCATTTTGCCTTTCTCCTTGTTTGTTCCTGCAGGCAGCGGGGGAAAAAGAGAGTTCTCATGCCCAGATGAAGGCGCTGAGCCAGCAGACAGAGGCAGCCCGCAGGGAGCTGGCTGAAATCCTAGGCCGCCTCACCCATCGGGAAGAGGAGCTGCGGCGCAAGGACGTGGAGCTGTCCCACAGTCGCCAACGGCAACTGTCTCTGGAGCAGGAAGTCACGGAGGTACGAGAAAGAGCAAGCTACAAATAGAACTACACTGAAGAAGAGCTGCACTTTTCTTATTTGCATTTGCTGAAGGATTCCATTAATAAAATAAAAATCTGCTAAAAATCTGCTAAAAATCTGCTAAAAATCTGCTAAAAGCAATCTGGAAGATTGAAAAAGTTCTGATGCATAGAATGTGAATATAACAGAAATTGCAAATACATTTTCTTCACTTGGAATCAACTAATTACAACAATTAAAGGTGCTGTACTTTTTGTCATCCTAAAACATGAAAAACAGAACTTGTTCAACTGTTCAAACTTTCCCCCCTCTTTTCATATGTATTCAAATGATTCACTGTGTTGAGTTTATACGTACTTTTACAACATTTCTGCACTGGGGCAAGACGCATTTTACTTTACTACTTACAGTGTCTCATTAAATCTAGATTTGTAAATGCTCAAGTTATGTCTGATCTATCGTAAACACTAAAGGAGCGGTACAGGGCCGAGTGGTGCGGCCCATGGTGTTTCCGCTGCGCCCTGATTGAGAGGTCCGAAGGGGGCTATGTGTGGTACTAGCTTCCAGGGAGTGCTGGCTCGCTTTAGGCCCGCGGAGTGGTTTATTGAATATAAACAGAAAATAATGAGTCCTCACCAAACGCTGACTTGATCGGGTGACAAGCCACTATATTTCCAGTGATAACTGTATTCGTTTAGCATAACAAAGCTAGTGCGTGTTAGCGTCAGCTGTTTCCTCTTCGGTACGGCAGTCGGCAAGACATAAAATATAATATTTGCAGTGAATAATGCTTCTACCACTATCTAAATCAAACACTACATAAATAGAGGTTAAAACATGCCTTAGAGGTGCAGAGAAGTTAAGTAAATGCAAATGAAGTGGTAATAAACCAGAAGTTGTCTTGTTAACCTTGGCCTTAGCCACGTCTCAAAGCACAACAAACATCAAAATTACTAAACGTCTTTTTGTGCCAAGCTCAGCATTATGAAGATGAAGAATAATTAATGTATGATTTTAGATTTTATTAAGAAATTATAGGTTATGTTTGGGTGACGTCAGCTGCTCACCTGCCAACGGGCCCCTTTGTCATGGAAACGTAGTCCGCAATTAACAGAAGCGCCCCGAGACATGAACCGGGCACCAGGGCTAGTAAAAAGCAGCTTGATATATGTACAGAGAAGGGCCGTGCAATTAATACAATTTCTATAATGATTAGAATTATTGTTCGATTCAATTACAAAAATAATGTCATAAATCATTTTAAATCTGCTCTCATTTATAACGTTCTACCGCAACAGGTACAGAATTGATTGAAGTGATCGTTTCAAATCATGATTTAAATTATCATCTAAATAATTACTATTCTATTTTTTTCCCATAATCATGCAGCCCTCATTCTGAGCAAATAAATATAGTGATAACATCTATTCATTAACCATCCTAAATAGGCAAAGCGCAATTAGTGAATCGCTAGGACCACAATTATTTAGCGTACATAATTTCCTTTGCAAATAACAAATTATCTTGTGTGTAAGCCTATGGACCCATGTTCAGAAGTATATGGGATTCTTTTACTAGTTTAGCTGTTCAGATTTCAGTCTTTTCTCAATGAATGCTCCTGAACGCATTTTAAGTTTTGATAGTTCTGTTCACATTTCACTCATGAACTGAATCATAATTGCAATGAGATCTGTTTCCAAAATTGTTCAGGCCTAATCTTAAACCTGAATGCTAACCCTAGGTACGGGAGGCCTACACTTCTCTGGAGCAGGAGGCTCGCAATCAGGTGGCCATCCATAAGAGACTAAAAGAAGAAAACCAGAGACTGGAGGAACAAGTGGACTCACAGGCCCGGAGACGACAGAAAGACGAAGACCAGCACGCCGAGCTCCAAAACGCGCTCAAACACGTCACGTCCTCTCACGCTCAGCTGGTCCAGAGGCTCGCCGAGGAGGAAAGCCTGAGGAAGCAGTTGCAGAAGTCCCACTCGGAGCTCCAGGCCAAACTGACGGCCGTGCAGGAGGAGAGGGCCGCCCTGGGACAGCAACTGCAGCTACAGCGGGAGGTGCATCAGAAAGAACTAGACAACATCAAGATGGCGCTAGAGGAGGGAAAGGCCAAAAAGGAGAGGGATCTACAGGACATGCTGAAGCTCTTCACACAGGAGCGAGACGAGATGCAGAAACACCTGAAGGAGGTCAAGGTAGGTCCCTGGCTGCTTGTTTCTTTTTGTGAATGGTTACGTAAATCTGTCACTATACCATCATTGGCCTCCTCCTTTTAATATTGGTTTGCTGTCAGATTTAGTCAGGTCTTTTTATTACATACTGTAAAACATACTGTATGTCTCAATGTGCTAATAAATGAAGAGTGGATTTAACCAATTGGCAATTCTCAGCCCATAATTACGTGATAAAACATGAGCTTCCAATGCATAAACTCTGCTTAAACTGTAATTTACTCATTAATTTTTTTTCATTTAGTTTGTTCATTTGTGCAGCATGCAAGTTTCGTTACATTATGCTGAAGTAGTGGATTTGTGCTCAAAAGGGATTAGGAAGAAGTGTAAACTTTTATATTCTATTTAACTCAAACAAAACTAAACCAGAATCAAACCAGGACTAAACTAGGATTGAACAGCTTCAAAGTATCAAACAAATTCGTACAAAAATGCAATTCAAACTGCTTCACAACGCAAAATAAAATACACAATACAGTGTAAATCTAACAATATCCAGAACTATCACAATATTTATCTCACGGCACTATGTTTATTGCGATATTTTTGTAGGGCTAACGAGATTGTAGATATGCTACTTTTCACCTTTAAAATACCTTGATTGGAAAGAATCATGGTCTATGTAGCAGGGGTCTCACTATGGCGGGGCTGCCATCCCTAACATGATAAATCAAATGGCCCGCCATCCGATTTGACATGGGTGGAAAATAAACCGTCCCTAAAACTCAACTTCATCCCATATTGTAGGTAGCGCCATCATTAAAATACTACTTCATATAAACAAGTCTGTGTTTTTATCACTTATTAGCCTAGAAATGTCATGCGAGATAACTAAGTGGGAAATATATTATGTTTTGACGAGCCAACAACACAAGACAACAGCGGAGCCGTAGAACGCTCACATGAGGGAGGCGAAAGAGGAGAGGGAGTCAGGCCGAGGAGCAGGAGGAGACAGACCTGTTCACGCTGTTTCTGTCCTTCACAGAGCAGTTTGTTGCTGACGTGACCCAAAGGAATGCTGACTTTTTCTACGTCTCAACCCGCTCCTCCCAGCGTTACCATGGAGCTTGTCTTATTATAATAACTGATATTATAGTTAAAAAAAGCTTCAAGTGAGGTGATTATAAGCTCAACCTTCTAATATTTTGTCTAGTTATTATGTTATTTTCAAAATGGTCATCTGTATGAATGGGTTTAGTTAATTAACAGATTTTCTCTTCCCTGCTTTATATTGCACGTCTATACATAATCAAATATTATTAGGCATTATATAGGCCTATATAGTGTTAATAGTATGTTTAGGGTGCATGTACCTTTGGAAATAGTGAAGGTACATCGTTGGAGGAAAATACATCCCCATATGAGGCATATTTACCATCCCTTTAAAATATTCTGGGGAAAGCACTGTGTAGTTTCCTGTTTTGTTTTTTTTTCTTCTATCTGCTTCTGAAGCAAAACAATAGTTTTAAGCAAAGAAGCTAGTAATTCAATTTAGTGGCAGCCCATGATATTATTGTGAGACATTTGGAGATACAATCACAATATTTTGGTTATTGTTACAGCCCTACTTATAAATCACAGTGGGACCACCTCAAACCCGTTTATGGCTTTAACACATACAATATATTATTTATTTTTTGTGTGAATGATCATGTTGTCCATAGTTCAGCTGTTATTGTATTGACTTTTGTTAACCAGGAACAGTCATTATCTTTTAAACTAAAGTACGCAAAGAATAACTTTGTGAGAAAAAAATTAAACTTGTAGTAGTGTTCTGCTTGAATGTCAATAATGTTATATTTTCTTTGAACCGCTGCTTTCAGGCAAAACACGGGGATTAAGTTTGATTAGTTGTGACTTTTTGACAATCACATTACCCAAAATCAATTAGAACTTGACGTGTAATTTCATTTGCCCAACAAAAGAAAAGTATATCAAATGGCAGCAAGTTAATTGACTGACTGAAGCTTCAAACCCTTTTAATGTGCCGACCTTGCACTTACCTCAGCCTATAATTGTCTCTGTCATGTTAAAATCCCATCTCCCATCTGCTTTTTCCCCCTCTTCTGTCACATTTGAATATACCTCGACGTCCTCCAAAGGTACCAGTTGGCGTTCAATTATGCATCTTCCACTTCACACGCACACATTCTGTCAAACCAGTGAGCAATCGCAAGGTCATAAGCCAAGCAAGGAATAAACACGGCTTAGTGCTTTTTAATTGACACCTGAAATCTCACGGGCGGACATTTTGAAATTCTGAGCATAGAAGACACGCCTCAGCCACTAAACATCTGGCAATATTCCGCCGACTAAACCCTCCTTTTGTGCACTTTTGCCTTCATTGTCCTCGGAGTACGGGTGAATCGAGGATATCTCCGCTCCTAATGGTGTGCAGTGCCCCACGGATACTCCGGTCCTTCCAAGGCTCGGAGCGTGAATATTTAAAAAGGCCTGCTATCAGACCTTTGCAGTCTCATCGAGGCAGGCTGGAGATAGGGGACCCTTCCTCTCTTCTGTCCCTATCTCCCAAGATGAGCCCTCGTGGGTACATTGTTTCTTAAGGGGGCATGGTCCTCACTGATATGCTCCAGTTTAGCCCATTAGCGCACACTAAATGACATTAATATCTGACATAGCTCATTGTAATGGTGTCATTTGCAAAGTGCGCTAAGGACAAGGGCGTTCGCCGGAATGTTTAAAGTGCTTCGCCTACGGGGCAGATGCGCCTACGGGTGCGCCCAGATGTCCCCGTAGTGGCCCACCCAATATTCGAGCAGATCTACCCCCAGGCCTCGGTTGGAGATTTAGATCCAGTGGACTGTCAGGCAAAGCTTTAAGTACTCGTAGATTTTGTCCTTGCATTTCTCCAGCAGCCTATCCTCCCTCACACTGTCTCAATGTTAATCCGTCTTTTAATGCTCCCCTCAAGTGATAGTTCTACATTTTCCATCTGTTTTTCTTCTTTAACTATTTCCAGTAGACGTGCTTTGCTACTTTGTTTATAACTCTTTGGCCGTTCCATTCTTATTATTTTTGCAAAGCGTTGTAGTAAAAAGGCCATAACGATCATCATAACCCCAGAATTTACATAATTTCCACAAAAATGGGGAAAAGTCAGTTTTTATTTGCATCGAAGTACAGCCCAAAGTCTAATTATTACAATGCGCTAAGTATTTGTTACTTACTGAGAGAGGGGTGTGAGTAGTATTTGTGTGCGCTGAGTGGGTTTGGTCCTCCACAATGAGAGGGCTGCTATTGGTTGGTTGCATAATGAGATATGATTGCACTAAATTCAAACAATAAAAGCTAGTGCTAGGCGTGAGACAATATTGACATTTTGTGTCACGATTATTATGTGCAAAGTAATTGCAATTAATGATAATAATGAGTAAAATAGCTGGCAGTCTAAAAAATGTATGGCTATTAATCATTATAATTTTTATGTTCGCTATATGTTTAAAAATGATTATAAAATTGTACTGTGTAATGTACTTTGTCATAATTGAAAATAACAGCGATTTAGGAGAAAATGTCGCGCAAATCGGAAAAGGTTTATTGCCATTGTCAATGAACAAAATTCACAAACATAGGAACTTGTTTTGGGCATTAAGGTGCAACATAAAACACTAAGCAATAATAAATGTGAAATCAAAAGGGCATGCATTAAGAAACAATTTAAAATTACTATAGTATACACTAAGAATAGGCTGACTATGTACACAAGAATTTACAGTCAAATTTACATTTGTGAGTGCAGAAAGTGACAGTGCAGTTATTGTGATTAAACTGTAGTTGAAGTGGCAAGTGTTTAAGAAGTGTTTCATGAGTCCAACGGCAGAGGGGAAGAAAACTGTTCTTGTGGCGGAAGGTTCTGATCCGGATGGACTCTAGCCTCCTGCCTGAGGGGAGTGGTTCAAATAGTCCATATTCAGGGTGAGAAGGGTCAGCTGTGATCCGACCTGCTCGTCCCAGAGCCCTGGAGACGTACAGGTCCTGCAGAGATGGAAGTCTGCAGCCGATCACCTTCTCAGCAGAAACGCACAATGCGTTGTAGTCTCTGTTTGTCCCTGGCTGTGGCTCCAGCGTACCACACGGTGATGGAGGAGGTGAGGATGGACTCAATGATGGGCCGTGTAGAACTGCACCATCATCTGCACTGGCAGCTTGAGCTTTCCTCAGCTGCCGCAGGAAATACATCCTCTGCTGGGCCTTCTTGATGAGGGAGCTGATGGAGGGCTCCCACTTGAGGTCCTGGGTGATGGTGGTGCCCAGGAAGCGGCAAGGAGTCCACGGTGGTGATGGGGGAGTCTGTCATGGTGAGGGGGCTGGGGGGCTGGGGGCTGTGACTTTTCTTAAATCCACGATCATCTCCACTGTCTTCTGGGCGTTGAGCTCCAGGTTTAACGCTGCACTAGGACACCAGCCGGTCCACCTCCCTCCTGTTGACAGACTCATCCCCGTCCGAACGCTGATACGAGGACGCGTATGAACCGGCTATGATCGTATAATGAACCCCAGGATAGGGGGTGGTCGCCGATGAGGGTGGTGTCGCCTGCAAACTTGATCAGTTTGGTGTGATGATGATTATCTTTTGTTGGTTATTATCACAATCATACAAAATGTAGCACGAACTAATGCATAGTGCAAGAAACACTTTAGTTGTTTAGTCGATTAAATGGTTGATGTTGTCTCAGTCGACCACATTTTGTATTATTTGATTTACATTAACAGAAAGCATGGACTGAGTTAAGCAGAGGTTTGGAAATGACAGGACATTTTTCCAGTGTCACAGCGTCTTTTAGTGGATTAATTGATGCACAGGACTGTCTTTAGTCAACCAAGAATGTGTTTAGTCAACTATGACACTAATCACAAAGTTCTCAATAGGACAGAAATGTCGGTGTAATCCCTCAGGACAGAAATATCCTTAATTAACATGTTTAAAGGCCGAATTTAGCCTTGTTTGGTTTTTGTCTAAGCTCTTTTAAGTTTATTTAGAAATCCATGTAGATGTGTGTTTAAATTTAACTGAGCTAATGTGTCAATATTTAGATTTGAAAAATTGCATTAATAATGTTTTGCTGTATTAAACACATAAAAAAATACAATATAAATGTTTCCTTTCTATGTTTAAACTTTCAAATATTCCTGTGAGAGGAAAATTTGGTTTTATAACAATGAACTTCCCTACCCTTTAATACAGCACATTAATTAAAAAATCAAATATAATGGCCACAAATAGATTACATAATATAAATGTAAGCTTATTGGCCCCTCATTGCTGCCCTTTTATGCATTATATAATTTATTAGTGAGATGAGCTCCATGGTAACGCTCTGGGGGAGGGGCTTGAAACTTTGAGAAAATCCTTTGGCTCATGCCAACAACAAACAGATTTGTGAAGAATGAAAACGCGTTTACAGGTAAGATTACGCTCTGGAACTTCCTCTCTCTCTCCACTCTGACTCCTCCTCTCCTCCTCCTCCACTCCTCTCCTCCTCTCCTCCTCTCCTCCACTCCTCCACTCCTCCTCTCCTCCACTCCTCCACTCCTCCTCTCCTCCTCTCCTCCACTCCTCCACTCCTCCTCCTCTCCTCCTCTCCTCCACTCCTCCTCCTCCTCTCTCCTCCTCCACTCCTCTCCTCCTGTGTGTTCAGTGGTTCCACGTTCGGCTCGCGCTGACCGGCCGCTTTGCGCTCCAGCGCAGTCAGTGGTGCGGTGCCTCGCTCTGCCCCGTGTACACTCAAGAAGCAGCGGCATAAAAAAACAAAACGGCTACTCACGCTGACTGTAGCTCGCGCTGTTCACTCGCACTTGTGTGGACTCCCGTATGTAACGGACCGGTCATTCAGCGCGTTTATTCAGTCTTATTGACACGCTGCGCTGCGCGTGTGCGCACGCCGCTCTACGTGACGCGCATTGAGCCTGGACACATTTCTGCGGTTAACCGCAGATTCCAAAAGCCCCACGAATAACCTATTTTGACCATAAATAGTCGCGATGATTGATAAACCGGTTGATCGTGACATCCCTACTTATCATACATCTTTTTTCAGATAGCCAAGTACAGGCATTGGTGAGACATTTTAACAGTCAATTAAAAGTCATTATAGATGTACTCAACCAAGCACTTAAAATTGAACTCAAAGCTTTACACACATTCCATGAAATAATTAAGCTGTTGCCTCCATGTAGATCTATTACACTTTTAAAAACCCTATCAACGCGTTTTATGTCCCGGTTTGCTTTCCCCGCCGGATCGCCCAGTGGCTTTTATAGCAGTAAATGATTGCTTATGTCCACATCTCCTCTGTACTAGGCAGATGCAGCCTCCGACAGAGAGCTGTGTGAGGCGCTGCGCATCAAGCTGGACAGGATGAAGGATGAGTGTGATAAACTGGCAGCACAACTGAGCTCAAAGGAAGACGCGCACTGCCTCCTCCAGAGAAAGCACCAGCTCCTGCGAGAAGAACTGGACGACCAAGTAAGCACACACTGCCCACATTCAACTCAACATCACAATCAGTTTTAAATTTGCACAATGCAGCTTTTCTGGTAGAGGGTACATTAGCCAACTAAGTGAGTTAATTAATATGCGTGCACTGTGCTGTATTTCATATTCGTTCACTGTAATAATATGCGTAAAAGCCAGCCATTACGCCCTTTTCACAGCTAATGTAAGTCTAGTAAACACAGATTCAACCATAATCACTTTACATAATCAGAAGGCCAATGAGAGCACAAACAGCATGTTCAATGCCATTCAACGCCACAACAATATTGTGGCAGCACTTCACAAGTGTTAACTAAAGTGAACGGAAAGTCAAAATGGACACATTTACAACACTCACCGCTCAGAAACACTACCTCTCGGATCACAACACGTCACAAATGAGAATTCTTTTAATCCGGTCTCCAAATGATTGTCCATAGTAAGAATATAATCATTATGTATCAATGGCAACAATCTTCTCTTCTTTTTGAGTTTCTTGTGTTTTAGATAGACCTGAAATCCTTAAAATGGTATGAAATTTGTACAGGCCGGTAGCACAGTACCAGGACTCCATCTGATGGCACATTGAAAAGTGAAGTTGTTTGTATGAAACTTAAAACAAAGATAGTAAGCTTCAAAACTAGGCAGTGGAGACAATTTACGCACCAACATATAAACTTCAAAAACATGGAGGATCTTCATGGATTACAACATGCAGCTGTATTCAGAGGGTCTGGAGGAAGATTCATGATTGACGAAACATGTCCAAATGAAACAAAAACACAATTTCATGTGTGTTTTTGAGAAGGATACATGGTCAAAGTCTCAGAAACGTACATATAGCAAAGTAACTATGGACATTTGCACATGTAGCAGAACATCCACTTATGGTTTTGGATAGTGAAATGCGTATCTTCCCCCCAAGTTGATGTTGTTATACAGTATTTGTGCTGATTCTAATTATCTGTGACAGCAGAGGTCCAGGGACATGAGAAGATGAGCTGTAAAGACACAAATGTGTGTTTGGCAGCACTCTTTCACTGACGCAGCAGCTTTCTTACTTTACTGAAATTTGAGTTTGCCGTGGTATCTGATATAAAACAAAGCGCATGGGAGCACTGTGAACTCTGGGATATATGAGATACTGTGTTTTATTACAGGCATTTTTAGGACTATTATTAAAAAGGTCCTATTATCAACTATTTTGAGTTTTAAGCAGTGTTATAATGTTCAGTTGTTAATGCTTTTTTTTTTTTTTTTTTGCCGTTTTTCTCTCTATACCCCAAAGATGAATCTCAACCTTGAAGCTACTGTTTTAAGCCTAGTTTGAACTGCTTTGTTTATTTATTTTTTGCTCTTATGACACTTGAGGAGTTTTATAAGTTCAGAAATCAATCGAATCAAATTTCACTTTTTGTTCCATACTGAAAACAAAATGTATGTAAAATTCCAACGGTAAAGTGTCCAAAAAGTGATTTAAAATACCTGATTAATAATATACAACATTTAATCTATTGCATATGTCATTAAATCGTAAATATTGTACAAACTTTTAAAACAAACACATTGTAGACAAACTTCTGCATCGCCTTTTTAATTAATCTAAATCTACAGCCCCAGGCACTGCCACACGCAAGGTCACATGCTTATTTATTCTCATTAATTACGGTGTGTTAACTTCAAAAACTATACTTCTCATAAAGGCATCACATTTGCACAGTCCAAACCCAGTAACCAGCCTGCGTGCTCTTTGTGCTGGTTCCAGGCCTTGAGTTGTCATTTATGTTACTGCGCAGACTGTGTGGGTGAAATATCTCATCCAGGGACCAAAGAACCTCAGAAGATTGTTTTTTGAAAAGGAACTAACGACAAACAAAAAAGCCGACATCCTCTTCAATGATATCATACAAACTAGCGCTGTACTCAAAATATTGTATCGCCAATATATTGTGATCATTGTAATAACGATACAGAGATGTTGTGATACTTTAAACTACATAAATTCATTCTAAATTACAGAGAACTACTTATTTACCAGGAAGTACATCCTCTGCTGGGCCTTCTTGATGAGGGAGCTGATGGAGGGCTCCCACTTGAGGTCCTGGATGATGTGGTGCAGAGGAAGCGGAAGGAGTCCACGGTGGTGATGGGGGAGTCTGTAATGATGAGGGGGGGCTGGGCTTAATAGTGACTTATATTAAAGACCATTGTGAACATTAAACTCCAATTTATTTTGTCATTCTACATAATAAAAACATCATTAAGGGATATCCATGCATCAGAACACATATTGTAACAAGCGCAAAGTATTGGGATAATTATTCTATCGTGAGGTACGGGCAATACTCTGTACTAATACAAACGTACTCTACCGTATGTCAAAACTTGGTATAATGTTGTTCGTATCATACCCAATTCCATCCGAACAGCTCCGGTGACTTTAGATAACCCACTAGTTCACCTTCATAAATCTACTGCGGAAACTCCAAATCCTTGCGAAGGTGCTGCCAAATCGGCATTATTTTTAAAAGCGTTTTATTGTCACGTCTCTGGGTGTTTTATAACCACAGATGAAGTATTGAACAGCCATTCACTCATATGACAGGCCACTGATGTACCAGGGACTCTATTGGGGATCCATGAATTGATTTAAATGTAAGTGGAAGGAGAAAAAGCGGCTGCTCTTAATGTTACTGCATACGTGGTTTATTATCCGGGGGCTGTGTAATGATCCAAGTCGCTATAGTCTTTTCCCATCGGCTGACCCTGAAAGTATTGATCTGCACAGACAGGACTTAGATGAGCGATAAAATATGGCGCTATGTAGAGTGATGTCCTCTCTGCAACTTTAGGCTGGCATTTCAAATATCTGTCCATGCCCTTGACGAGGGTCTGTGTAAAGGTGATAATTCAAAAGTGTTTTGAAGACTGGATAAGGGATGCTGGTCTCATTCATGGGTTTGTTTGCCTTGTTTACTGGACACATTTTGGAGCGCATTTTGAGGTGCGATACATTGCTGTAAAAAATATGGAAAATAAGCAATAATATAAGAATAAAATAAAATTGTATGTCACTGAAGCAGGATTATCACCCCCACAAACTAGAAATGTTTATTTAATTCATGTATTTGTATTTATTTATTTGTATTTAAATTTACAGTATTATTAAAAAACATTAGCTGCAATAAATTTATACATAGCAGAATGGGACACTAGTAGTTAGTTTGTATCTATAATGAATTAAGTTATTTCTACTGCTCAAATCTTATTGTGGTACAGAAAAATAAAAAGTCCCCCACTATTCAAAGTTTAGTCAATGAGAGAAAAGCTGTTATTTGCGTCAAATGTAATGTCATCCTTAGCGTTCAGTTTATGTTCAAAGTCTATGTGAACACGCATCCTTGGCGTCCTGCATTTTTGCGGGGCGTTTTGAGCGTCGGAGAAGTTGAACAAAGCTGAACTGTTGACAGCCGACGCAGCAACCAAATAGAAATTACGCTCCAGTGACATACCTACGCATTTCATTATCTGGATGCAGCTCTTGGAGCAAATATTTATATTCACTTAACTCTGAACTTCTCCGAGAGAACGGCAACACCGTGAAATACAACTTCTCCACCGCGCACTCTCCATGTGTGCTGGAAGCCTCAGAGGTACATCCAAAATGTCTGCCTTCAAATGTACAGGCGTCAAACTGGGGCGTCCAGCACGAATTTGGATGCTGCGGCCTGAACATTAAGATTATTTGTACCAGTTTACTCATACTGAGGAAGCACAGTACAGTAACAGTTTATTGTGTCCCATATGATGAATGTGCTACATGATCCAAACAAGATGGATGCCTGAGAGATAAACGAGATTGAGTCTGTGGCGGGTGGTGCTGCCCTCTTGGATACTTCAAAACGGACCATGGTCTCTTGTATGCTCATCTGTTGCTCTTACTAGGATTGTAGATACATCTCCCCTGCAGAGAGTTTCTCCTGTTGGATTTGTGGTCAATTCTCTGAGGAAAGCTGGCGTACCTTGTGTCAATTTTGGCAGTTTTAACATCAACCCATCTTTCAATGTGAATAGGTGTTACACTTGGTTATTTGCAGTAATTCCAAGAGGTGCAAAGAGAGGAGGAGCCTCTTCATAGCTTTGTTTTTGTTATTCACTCAAAAATAGATGCTCTTATAGGCTCGGTTTTTCTGTTTCATTTTTTTTTCCTGATTGGAGAGATGATACTTGTTTGATGCTCTGTTGGTTTCAGTACCCTAATATTGGCCAGAAATTGTTCCTCTCTTCTGATTAGAATGTATTTTGCCATTGTATGTAGTATTGTAATAATACATTTTCCACGTTATTTCAATTTCTTGTTGACGGTTTTTCCTTTCACTGTCCAAATTGGATTTGTTTTGTAATGCAGGATCTTGGATTTATGATATCCAATAATAAGATTCCATTGTTGTATTGTGGGAGCCACTGCTTCTTTGCCATGATGAACTAGTCTTTTCTCTGCATATGTTTAAAGAGGTCTTTCATCAGTGTAGTTTACTTTTTTGCTTCCTTTGGGTTTTGTTCATTTGCACAGATTGTGTTTTCGAGATTTGTTGAAAATTCATTAATTTTGCCCCTTCGCCGACATCCAGAAGGGAATCGTTTAGAGCACAACTCGTATGTTTCTTTTCTAAGTGCAATGAGAGGCCCGTACTCTCCAAGTTCGGGTAAAGTTTAGTCTATGATAGACTGCGAAGAGGCGGCGAGGATCGTTCTCAAGGTCTTTATTTGGTGCAACGCAGGGAAAACAGGCAAAGCAGTACTGCTTGAGCTGAAAGTCTTGATTCTGAGTTTGTCCTCTTACAGTTTAACTGTGGTTTAAAAAGCTGTTGTTTGTGTCAGATGTGATGTCAGTTTTAAGATTATTTGTACCAGTTTACAGATCATGAGGAAGTACGCAGTTACAGATTATGGTGTCCCATTTGATAAATATGCCACGTGATATAAACAAGATGGATGCGTGAGACGTAAACAAGATGGTTACATGAGAATACCTCTTGGCCAAAGTTCACACGATATATAAAAAAAAAAAAATCATGATTAGATTTAGATCGATACATTTGTATAGACTTTCATTAAATGTAGATTTTTAAACCTCACAAAGAATCTATTTCTAGCAATACTTTTCTAGAAACTGATGATACATTTGTTAAGCAGCACAAATGTTAAGCCATTGGTTTAAAAAATGAGCACTTAGCAGGTCATAGTAATGACCAATTTCGAATAAAATGGATGGTTAAATGTCCTCAATATGTTGCCAACAAACAGGAAGCTGAACCCCATGATTAAGGCACTGAGCTCTGTGGCACATTTAACTGCTGCGATCAAACCAACTAAAAAGTCTTAAACGGCTAAATTTAGGCTGGAATAGTTTATGAGAAACAACAGTTCAAAAAATTGATTCTGAGCAGGGAGAAAAGATGGTTTGAAAGAGGAGTTAAGGAGGCCATCTTTGTTTAAAAAAGAGAATCCTTCCTTAAATCGTAATTGGAGGTTTAAGATTCAACCTGCCAGTTGTTTATAATGGTCTGCTGAAACCCTGGAGACGCCCGAGGCATTCTGATGCTAAACAGGCACTCAAGGTGAGGCAGCCAAATGCCAGGGAACAATAGAACAATAGGCCCATCCCAGTTTAAGTTTCAATGGGCCATTAGCAGGAGGTCCCGCCCTGTGGGCAGGGCTTTCACAGAGTAGGATATAAACAGGAGTTCTCAGACTTGTTTCACAGATTGAGAATGACTCTTGGATGAGAGTCGAAATGGAGTCCAGATGACTATAACTGAATCTTTTTCTACAAAGTTCAAAAAATACTTTACTGTTTTGGTTTTTATTGTTTTCTATATTTAAAATTGTACGTAAACCATGTTATACGCATCTAATTCCTCGCTTTTTGTATTTGAATCCATCTTTGAAAGATTGGATTAAAGACATCCCACGGGGCTGATGAAAGGCTGCTGTCTCTGTCCTTTTCAGGTCAGGTCAAATGAAAGCAGGCGCACATCTGAGTCGGAGATGATCCTGCTGAAGGGGAAGGTGTCAAAGATGGAGGCGGAACAAGAGGCCGTGCTCAAAGCCATGGGAGAAGAGCTGGACGTCGCCTGCCGAAATCTCGCCAAGAATGGAGAGGACAAACTACAGGTACGTTCATTATTCTGGCTTTGGTTGGCTCAGTGAAACAGAAAGAGCTGCTAACAATTCTTAATAGCCATCTTATGCAAAGAAGCAGGAACTGAATATCTTAGTGTCTGTATCACATACTGTATATGTTTTGGTTTATGCTAAGCAGTCCTTTGATACAAAAGAGCAGTTTTTGCATACTTCATTCTGGTTTGCTTTTAAATGCCAAAATATTATATGTTATGATTATATATTATAACATGTTCATAATGGAATATATTTTTCACTATAAGAACACTGCTTGCGAGCTTTTGTAGCTAAATTGTTTTTCATCATCCTTTTTATGGCATTCTAAGCAAATATTGTATGCAAACCGTCTAAAATGGGCCAGAAAGCATAAAGAGACATCACTACTGTGTAACTGTTCAGGTTCTGTTTTTCTTTCCTTTGAGGTGTAATTGCTTTGCCTGGAATGTTCTACGATATGACATTAAACTTTCCTATCTCCAATGGAGACAAGCAGTTGATCCCACCTGACTGTGACAAATCATATCTGTGAGACGTACGTGAGACAAGATCTCGTGCCACAAGATCTTGTGAGAATTACCACAAGATTGGGCACACATAAGGAAATTTAAGTTGTGAGATTTGTTTCTATGGGTTTACATTTGGCTTGGAGAAAAAAAAGGATTAACGCTGGAGAGTTGCATATTTTGAGAAACTATCGTTCCAAAAAGCAGTGCTACAAAGACAACAAAACAATTAAATAAAACAAATAAACAAAATTTTGTTGTATCTGATCTGAGATCTGTTGTAAACGATCTCAAAATCTTGTCACTTCTCACCTCTAGCATCCGCTCACAGTTAGAGTGCATGTTTTTTAAGGTCAATAAAAGCACCTGTAATTGAGTAACTGCTAGATATACATTATTCCAGCCAGAGTCATAGCTTGTCCATGGAGCACCCAATTTAAACAATTACATATGTAGTTGACCTTAAAGTAATATTTCATTCCAAGTTCAAATTATTCTGACCATTGATTGCACAGTGATAAATTGGCATTCAACTTCTCAAATTTCAACTCCAAGATTTAGTTTCGCAATGATACTCTTGCCCTCTCATTCCTACTTTTTAAACTGGTTCCTTCTGCCGCTCAGGGCTAATGAACCTAGCCAGCTCTTATCTGCTGATATGGATTTGCTAATCTCACCCAGCCGTTTTCCACCCAGTTATTTGAGCCAGTGCTGCGCCTCATTTGTAATCTGTCATAGTGAAAATAAGTCAAACTCGCTTCTGATTGGCTTAATGAGGGGAATCATTAAGAGTTAAGAGCTATATCAGTTTGCAGCTACCCTAAAATAACCTCTTTCCTTCCAGTTCTTGTTGCCACAGTCAAAATGGAGGAACATATCAGTTGTGGTTGAGTGTCAGTGCATGCTGATTTTTTTCTTACTTTGACTTGATTAAATAGAGCTGCACAACAAGAAACTAGTGACTTTTGATCTGTGGTATTAATGCAATACAATTATGACCTGCAACAATAGAAAGATGGTTCTAATCTAATTTATGACAAAAGCCATTTATGAAATTTTTTTTATATCAACTGACCAATTACACACATGATTCTTTCTATTTGGGTGTGACTTTACTAAATATTTATCTGTTTTGCAATAAATTATATGGACAATTTATTCATAATTAAATTAAGAGCTTTGCTTCCACCTCCTTTGCAAACCAGATATTGTATGCAATATGTTCGAAAGGTATATATTATAATTTGCAGTGGCGTGCAGTGACTTTTTCATTCAGGCTAGCAGAAAGTCAAGTTGTCACGATGCTAGTTTCAAACTCAATTTTGATACTAAGGAAAATACTTGATTCTCTAAATTCAAAATGCTCTTTTTACATGAACAATGGCAGGTGCCCTGATGAATTTTAAAAATGAATGAAATGGGCTTACACTGACTGTGTCAACTCAGTAAGGCACTGCCAGACAATTTCTTACAAACTGTTGTGTTTTCAACTCACCTCATCAATGCATCAATTAACCCCAATTATTGAAATAATTTGTAGTACTACGGCTAACTACACAAAACCACATTTATGACGAAATACTCACAATAATGGTGTACTGTTCAGACATATGCACTTATAATAAACTCATTTGCCACAAACGTAACCAGATGCAAATCAAACCACGTCTTTCCTGAAGAAACATTTTGTATTCTCCTAAAGTGGACGTGGTCCAAAACAGCCACCGATTCACTCTCTCTGCATAAAATGTCCTGTTATTCCTTTGTCGCTGTTGCTGCTTCTTAAAATAGTGTCATGTCAGACGAACACTCCTATCATTTCACTTCTCAGCCCGGGATCCTCCATTGCTAACTAACTATGCCATTAAATGACTGCCTGTATTTCTAACTAACTTCTAAATCATTAGTTACACAAACATAGCTGTAGCTACCTACAAAGACTTGTCGTTAAAAGCTATTCATTGTTTGTCAGTCACTTCCTGCTGCACACCCGCAGTTTGGGCACAGGATCACAATCTGTTGACTTATCAGGTTTTCATACAGGTTTATTCAGCACGGTTGTCCTCAGAGCGCATGTGATATGAACGGGCCTCTGAACACAGCCACAGATTGATCCACTCTAGAAGAACTAGAATCATACTTTTCAGTTCCCATAGTACTGCTCAGCGGCCTTCAGAGGCCACAGCAAAACACACTGACTGACCAGAGGAATGTCCATACATCAGATCAGCTAGTGACAGTTGACATTGTAGCACAGTTGCCACATGTACACCTAAAAAATAAATGTCATGTTCAAAAATGAGCCCACAGAGACACAAAGAGGTCGCTCTTGAGGCTATAAATAGGAATAGAAAAGTGTAACTAATGTAACAGTTAATGTACTACCGTATTTTGCGGGCCTATAAGCCGCTACTTTTGTCAGATGTTTTGAGCCATGCGGCTTATTTAGAGGCTGCGGCTTTTCTGTGGTTTTTTTCTTTCACCGCTAGGGCGAACTAACCGGAATTGGAATCAAAACTACAAGAAAAGTTAAGCAAAGAAGCAGATGTTCTTTTTATTCACTAGCAAATAGAACACGGACGACAAATTACCAACTATAAATTATTTTCAAATTCTTGCCGCATCATTATGGAACCAAACGAAGAAGTTCGTACGAAGCAAGTTTTAAGCTGAAGGCCATCGATCTTGCTAGGAAGCCGCGCGGCTGCACGCAAGCTTAACATCAATGAATGTACGGTGAGACGCTGGAGGGAGAGCACGCTGGAGGGGACAGCGGGACGAGCTCATGCGATCAAAAGTCAAGGAAAGAGTTCTGCGGCCTATACAAAAGGTGCTATGTATTGTTTTATTATCGTTTTTTTAAAAATAGAGCAAATGCGGCTTATATAGGGAGCGGCTAAAGGTCCGGAAAATACGTATATTCATTCTACGCTTTCACCTCTTGTAGAGTGCTTTGGTTCAGTTTGTAAAAAACGTGTTTGCTCAAATATCAAACTTTATTATAAGCCTGTTTTTACAGAAAGTTACAGAAGGCTATGTATGGATGTAAAGTGGCATTGACGATCACACATGCAACTTAGTGTACCAAATCCTTTTGGAAGTGTCACAATATGACGAGGTTGCAGTATCCATAAGAAGCACAAACCCGTGATGCCTTCATTTGACGCCTCTGTTCTGGAAGATTGTCAATCTTTTGTTATCTTCTTGTTCTGAGCCATACTCTGGCTCAAACATGTACGGCTGACTGTTTACATCTTCAATCTATTCAACGGTTCTTTATCTACATGGATGAACTGTCTAGATGAATAACCCTCTCTTCCTCCTGAGTGGTTCTGGCTCCAAAGTCTATCTGCAAATTGAAACATGTCCGCCTGTCTGTCCGTGGGAGTCGGATCTCTACTTCACTCTGGTTCTCCCCGAGGTTTCTGCTTTCTCCCAAAGGATTTTAGTTTTTCCTTGCCGAGAAGGAGGATCAAAGGACAGGGGATGGTGGGACATTTGCTAATTTGCTATGAATTTTTTTAATCCATTTTCCACTGTCTCCATTCGAGGCAACTGCTGTTGTGATTTTGGGCATTACAAATATGAATTGAAATTGAAAGAGCTGCGCAGAGAGCTGCGCGCTACTTCAAGAGACCGCGCCAAAACAAGGCACCCTCTGAGGACTCTCACAACAAGTGTAACAGATGGGCTTGTGGACAAATAATTATCAGGAAATTTGACCTAAGCACAGCAGTTTAAGTTTATTGAGAACTTGAATAAATGATTTAGACGTTCATAGACATAGAAATGAATAACTAAACAAACATGCACACATTGAACTGTCTTGAATGCAGCAATATGAATTGTAAACATGCAATCATTGTATTGATTTGTGTGTGTGATAGAGTTTTGGAGTGGAACTGGTTTTACTAAATTAATGACTGGATGAGTGATTGTATTAATATACTTGAAATGTATACTGTATATTTCTTGTATTTTATTGGCATGAACACCATTTTTTACATCAACCTTAATAGCACGATATGTCTACTTTGAACGAAGCAGATAATACATGGATATTAAAGAATACTTACAAAACGACTTTTTGAGCTTTTAACCATGTTATAACATTGTTCAAAAACATACCTTGCTCTATTTTGCTTCGTTCAGACTTGTTTCATTAATCCTGTTTACAAGGTCCTCTCTCCGTGAGCACTCATTAGACACACACTTGAGTTTTACTGTCAATGTTGACGGCTGAGCATTTCTGATTTCAAATTACGTTATTAGATCTGTGTGCTTGTATTAATATGTCAGAGACAATTTAATCTTCACCGGCATTCCCAAATGATCCACCGACAACCCAGAACAATCTGTTAACGACTTCATGGTTAACCAGCTCAAACTTACACCAGAGACTGTCGAGCACATCACCTACCACCGCGTACCGTTTAGGAAAGAAACTTTCC
Source organism: Chaenogobius annularis (assembly GCA_015082035.1). Classification (NCBI taxonomy): domain Eukaryota; kingdom Metazoa; phylum Chordata; class Actinopteri; order Gobiiformes; family Gobiidae; genus Chaenogobius; species Chaenogobius annularis. The sequence continues at coordinate 482,924 of BJKM01000258.1, forward strand.
AACCCCACCCGACCCCCACCCATCATCGTCAAATTCGAACATTTCAAACAAAAGGAACATGTTCAGCGCTCTCGTGCTCTCTCGTGCTCTCTCGTGCGTGCTCTCTGTCTCTCGGTAGTCTCTCTCGTGCTCACTCGTGCTCACTCTCTCTCGGCTCTCGCGCTCTCGCGCTCACTCGCGCTCTCTCTCGCGCTCACTCTGCCGCTCTCTCGCGCTCTCTCGCTCTCTCTCGCTCTCTCGCGTCTCTCGCTCACTCGCGCTCTCGCGCTCACTCGCGCTCTCTCGCGCTCTCTCTCGCTCACTCTCGCGCTCACTCGCGCTCTCTCGCTCACTCGCGCTCACTCGCGCTCTCTCGCGCTCTCTCTCGCTCTCTCTCTCGCTCTCTCTCTCGCTCTCTCTCTCGCGCTCTCTTGCTCTCTGTCTCTCACATCCACATTATACCTGCACCACGCACCCTCACTGTACACTAAATGCACCGAATGAGTCCTTTTTTCTCACTGTTTGCTTGTTTTGTTGAATGTCTTTTGTTTGTCCTGCTTTGTTTGTCAATTGGAATGTAGCCCTACAAGGGCGCGCACACACACACATTCTCACACACAGTGTAATTTCGAAATAACCCCCATAAATTCATGCAACTAAAATTTTTAACATGGAACGTTTGTTCTTTCTGTCTGTGAGCCAACTCCTCAAAGTACAAAATTACCTCAATAACATGCAAGCTGCTATATATTTTTATTACAGGAAACCCACCTCTCACAATCAATCCAAAACACTTTAAAAACTAAACATTTTAACCACTGTTTTTCCTCCTACTATAATTCAAAACAAAGAGGAGTGTGCGTCTTAATAAACAATAAAATTAACCACCATAGCCACCATAAAACCATTTCAGATCTAGAAGGCCATTTCATAATCATTAACATTTCAATAAACAATATTCCAATTTCAATTGGCAACATCTATGGTCTAAACTCTGATGACCCCTCCTCTTTTTCAAACTTCTTCTCCTCTCCTTTCCAACTCCCCTATAATTATAGGGGGAGACTTTAACACTGTTATCAATCCATCAATGGACCGGTCAAAACATACAAACAAATTCTGGCAATCCTCTAAAATAATATAACAGTTTATGACTGATTTTGGTCTTGGCGATGGTTGGAGGCTACAACATCCACTTGACCGAGGAGATACTTTTTACTACAATATCCACCAAACCTACTCTCATATTGATCTCTTTCTAACCAGTAATATATATCATAGAAAATATCATAGAAACAAAAATTCAACCCATCAATATTAGCGACCACTTACCAGTATAAGAGTGTTATTACCATTATTAATATTATAAGAGTTTTCTCTCTTTTTTCTATCTGTTTTTATTATTATACTGTGTCTAATCTGTTTTCTGTACCCTTTGTTGCAACACTAGAATTTCCCCATTGTGGGACAAATAAAGGTGATCTTATCTTATCTCAACTCTCTCATGGAACATACCTGCAATACAGAAGCACCCTACCAGATGGCATTTCAACACATCTCTTTTAAAAGATCCAGAGTTTGACAGCTACTTTAAGAGAGTAGACTCTCCAAAGTCATCAGCCTCATTACTCTGGGAAACATGTAAAGCAGTATTACAGAGGAAAATCATTTCATACTCAGTCCATTAAAAAAAGATGGAAAATGAAGTCACACTGGAAGAAAAGATAAAATAACTAGAAATCTTACATGCAAATAATCCATCAGAAACCATCCATAAAGAACTAAGAAAATATAAATTCCTCCTTAATGAAATAATAAATTCCTTATTCACAGACTTCGTCACAAGACTTTTCACCACAGCAATAAATCCGGAAAATATTTGGCAAATCCTACCGAGATAAACAACATTTTTCAAGAATACTACTCAAAATTGTACTCATCTGATCTGGACCCAAATCAAGAAGACATAAACCAATTCCTCAATAACTCCCTCCTACCAAAACTCAACCCGGACCAAGTCAACACTCTCGAAACACCAATCACTGAAAAAGAACGACACTCCGTACTGAATCAAATGCAAAATAATAAAGCACCAGGACCGGATGGCTTCCCTGCTGAGTTCAACGCTGCATTCCCATCTCACATGAACACAGCCCTAATATCACACATCCCTAAATCCAACAAAGACCACACACTCACATCTATCTAATTACCGTCTCATCTCACTTATAAATGTTGACATAAAAATTATCAGTAAAGCACTATCTCATAGAATGGAAAAAATTATATACCACATATCATTCATCCCGATCAGACCGGCTTTATAAAAGGAAGACACGCATCCAACAACACCCGCATATTATATAAATTTAATGCATTACTCATCAATACAATAGAAAGACACACTCATAGCCACATTAGATGCAGAAAAAGCTTTAAATAGGGTCAACTGAAACATTTTATTCACCACACTACAAAATTTGGCTTTGGAGAGTCATTTATTAACTGGATCAAATTCTATACACATCCTTCATCTGCCACAGTCACAACCAATGGACTAACATCTCAAAGTTTCACACTACACACAGGGGGACAAGGCAGGGATGTCCACTCTCTCCGTCTCTATTCACCATTTTTATTGAACCCCTGGCAGCAGCTATCCGCCTGAACCCAGGTCAATCAAAGGTATTGAAACAACACAAGCCCATTTAATCTCACTTTATGCAGACAATATACTACTATTTATACAAGAACCTCAAACATCTATTCAAGAAATAATCAAAACAATTCAGTCTTTTTCAAAAATTTCAGATTATGCAATTAATTGGAATAAATCATCCATCCTCCCGTTACATAAACCCAAATGGGATGTGGCATCCCACCAATCACCTATACCTATATGCCATGATCACATCACTTACCTAGGCATCAAGATTTCCTCCAGGCTGTCATAATTGACAACACTCAACTTCACACCATTGCTAAAGACAATAGAAGAAGACTTGCTTTGATGGCTCAACCTCCCCCTCTCCATAATTGGCAGGATGGCATCAATAAAGACGACAGTTTTACCAAAAATAAACTATTTATTCTCAATGATCCCAACCCACCTCACACTCACCTGGTTCAAATCACTAGACTCCATTATCACGCACTTCTATTGGAAAAATAAAAGACCAAGGATGAAACTCGGTACATTACAAAAGAACAAAGCTCAAGGAGGACAAGAAGCACAACATTTTCAATATTACTCATTGGCTAACCAACTACAATACATTCACAAATGGACCCACCCCACCCAATCTGATATTACATGGCTAGAAATGGAACAATCATTATGCAAAGAACTAACTATAGCTGACATCTAATTTCTCACCAAATCAATAAAACGACACACATGCTTTAATGCTATAACCATAGCCTCTACTCTGGAAATTTCACCAAATCACAAATTCCACACATCTAACTTTACCCCACTTTGGAACAACCCTGACTTCTTAAGCAATAAAAAAAACACTCAATTTCCCCACATGGGCTGAAAAGGGTATCATCCGCATTAAACTTTTTTTTTAAAAAAAAAACAACATGTTAACAACATTCCCACACTTGGTCCAGGAGTTTGGCATCAGGAGCAATAATTTTTAGAAATACCTCCAAATGGAATCATCAGTTATGGAAAAAATAAATGGCAGACCCACAAATTTAGAACTCCCGCGTGCAATATCATACTTGATTAATATCGCTTTTCCAAAGAAACTTCTCTCTAAAATGTACAAAATCATTTCAAAGCAATCTCAGACCATATGTTTACCAACAATAAAATGGGTAAAAAATATTTATATTATGTCCAAAAATGCCAACTTACAATTAATACAATACAAAACACTTCACAGACCACATTACACGAGTAACAGATTAGCTCAAATGGGTTTCACATCAGAGATTTGCACACATTGCCCTCAGAAAAGTTTAGACGCATATATCCATGCAACCTGGCACTGCACTCCAGTCAAAAACTTCTGGGAAGAGGTCACACAGTCACTATCCACTATAGTGGGCTGCAACATCCCATTATCCCCCTCTTTCTGCCTGCTAGGGGATCTCACAATAATTACTGAAAAAAAACATAAACTTCAAAACACTCCTCACAGCTCTAACCATCGCCAAGAAAACTATCTTCATGAACTGGAAAACCCGCAATAGCATACACATTAACCACTGGAAAATCTTCTCACTGACTTCATTACAATGGAATATACATCTCCCCCATATAATCACTCATCTGAAACCGATCTCCCCCACCCAACGCTCTCTGACCTATTACAACTCTCATTCCTCTATCTTCTATTCTTCACACATTTCAGTCGTCTACCAACTTTATGTATTTGTCAGTGAACCAACTCCTATACAACCACACAACCACCACTCTGCCACAAAAAACATGTTATTAACACATAGATGTATCTTTTGTTGTTGTTTTAGTATCATTATCATTGTTGCTGTTGTTTGTACTATTATCACTGTTATCATTTGTATCACTACTGAAACCGAAACACACTCAGGCTGGCAGGACCAACGAGATGGTTTCGTTAGTACAGCATCTCTGGCCCAAGTGGAGATGCTCGTAAAATGTCCTCTTTCTTTTAATGCACCTTAGACACTAAACATGACACAGGCAAAAAAAAAAAAAGAAGGGGCAAAAATGATTATCTGACACGTATATGCACTGTGTGTATATTTATATATGTTATATCTATATATATAAAAATGCAATGACAATGGGTAGTGGTATATAATGATTGCTATTTTAAAAAGATGACTATATATACATGTATGACAATATATGTGATGATGGTAATGATAATGTAACACATTTTTACTCTGTTTGAATACATACACACAGACACTCACGCACACATATGCAAAAACAAACATACACACACGCAAACACACGTATATCCATGCACACCCACACACGTACAAACACACGCAGACACACACACGCGCACACACAATCACCCCGCTCTGAAGTTTCTACACTGTTGTCCCTCTATGTGTTTTTGTTTTTGTTGTCCTCATTATTGTTACCGTATTGCATTTGTAAATAAAAATAAAATAAATAAATGTCAGGGCAAACGCTTTTGTTTTTACCACATGGTAATTGCCTCTGAGTTCTAACCAAATCCAGATTAGAGAATGTCTGGCTGATAAAAAGTAATGTGTGGTTTTCAATAAATACAGTATTTGAAGTTCTAAAGCAGCAGCTAGTATATTGAGTAAAGCTATGTTGAAACTTGCTATTGTATCAGCATCTAAGAAAGTCACACATTTACTCTAAGCTTAAAAGAGACATAACTCATGCTATTGCTTGTTATCCGGGGCAGACACCCGATTACCGCCGCTTGTGGCCTTTTTCACTTCAACTCCGCAGACAGCACTTTCAACTTGCAGCCTACTCCACCTTCTCAACAATTTCACCTCCTTTTTGTCTGCCAGTGCTGTGGCTGCCTTTGATGATTTTCGGGGAAGAGTAAAAAAAAAAATCGTAAAGCCATGTTTTATCCACCCCCACAATCACACGCTATGACAGGGACCTCTACACAGCTGCGTGACGTTTCTCCGCTTTAAGCAGCCGTGGCAACATCTCTGGATATTCATTTTGCTTGGATGTGATCTTGAGTGACATCGTGGGGAAAATGGCTTGACACCTGTGCAGCGCCGGTGTTGTTTACCAAGGCAAAGGACAGAAAGAGCGCCGAATACCCCAGTAGAGTGTGTATCATGTGTAAACACTGTGCCATGAGGAGCACTTTAGAAAAGCAGGCCGTAGCATTAGCCTTTTCATGGTTTCTGTATGGGGATATGAGGAGGTCTTTGCCTATAGTCAGAGGAGTGGTACTTCTGCGCGTTGCCTTTTTCTGCCAGACTTCGCTGTTTTCACTGCAGAGACTCCCGGTTCAAGTCAAGTCAGACATCACTTTTTCTTTAATCTAGTAGTATGGCAGAGTTTCTCTCCAAATTCAAAGAGCTTTTGGTCGGAACCTTTAGACTTTCCCTCCAGGACAAGGTATATTGTCAGTTGTGAAGCACCAGCAGACCCATGTCTAAAACTACAATAGACTTGCTGCTACTTTATATTTTATAGACTGCACTGCAGCAGTTGCCTCCAGTCGGGCTGACTTTTTATTATAAAACCTGCTCGTCCATTTAAGCAATTTGTCATTTAGAATTGCCCAGACCTGAATAACAAGTACTGCTAGAACTCTGCATTTATATAAAACAACTAGAATGAACCATTTTACCTCATATTATTCTAGCTTTGGGTAAATAATATCACATGGGGGCTAAAAGCATTTTTGGATGAGAATCTTGTGGAAACAACTGCCTGTGACAATCCCAGATAGTTGTTTCTCTGTCATAGTTCAACATCAGTATCAGAGAAGGAACAAAGAGGAGCGGGTTTAACAGTTCAGTCTGAAGCATGTTCTATAAAGTTTCAAAACTTATACATGCCCTTTATGTTTCGATGAATTAAGAGGATTGTGTGCTAATGTGTGCTGCGTCTCTTTTGCATCGTTTACAATGGAAACGTTATATCTTTGTGTAGACAACTCTGGTACTGTATTAAAAGAAAGCCCTGTTTTGGACTCGTACCTTTACAAACACGTGCCTGTTTATCTGAGTGTTGTATGTGTCATCAGACATTAGGAGCTGTGTGGCTGATGCTGACACGCTTGTCTCAGACTGATCACTGCACATACTCCCAGAGCTCATTTTGACGACGCACAAACACGAGTAGCCCTGTGGAGGCGTCAAACTGTCACATTGGGCTGGGCAAAACTTCGATATATAAGACGTGTAGATATCATTTGGAGCAAGATATACATTTGGCCATTTTGTAAATACTGACAGTTTGTTCAATGTTGTGATAATAGTAGATTTACTGTTCTGCTTCTGTTTTTTTTTGTCTTTTTCAAATCGAAGTACAGGGCTTTTTTGTAAGGTTTGAAGAAAACCACTCCGCCGGCGGGTCCATCAAACCAACATAGCATAAAGAAAGGATATTTTCATACACTTAAATACTTGAAGCTGTATTTTTATGCTACAAAAAAAAAAAACTACGACGTATGCATAGCTTGGTCAAAATAAAAAAAATAACTCCACCTCTCAGTGACAAACATGTATTAACGGAATCTGGTGCAACATATAAATATGACCATGTCATTTGCACTGTGATATTAGTTGAGCCGCGCTGCCGTTTGCTTCTGTGTCCTTGCCTTTCTTGAATGAAAGTACTTTTTTCTTGGATTTAAAGAACAATATTTAAATACTTCAATCTGTATTGTATGTGTTTTTATGCGTTTTAACATACTAAACTGTCTAGGGTTGGTCATTGTTTTTTTGTCAGTGAGTTAATATCTATCTGCATTTTGGCATGACCAACAACATGTCATCTACTCTTTTGATTATTATTCAACATCTTATTCTTCACTGCCATTTTTCACTTCATCATTTATCTCATCAGCTCTTACATTTTATGCATTCTCTTCGTTGCCTAAATAACCATGGACGATAACAGAATGTTGAGTTGTTACCAAATGCATTCCACAAATAAGTTCCTGATTTGAGAATTCTAAATGTTAATCTTATTATTTTCACATTTCGATTTGCCATGCTCTGTGGAAAGTGCTTCTTAGAAATGCTGCCAACGTGACTCACTTCCTGCTCTTTTACCAGGCAATCTTGCAGAAGCCTGGATTAGTGCGAGACCCCCACCGCTGGTTAGCTGAGACAAAGGTAAGGATTGACTGCAGCAAACACAGCTTTTCCTCTGCTCTTTCACATAATGCAGAGAACATGGGATTAGCACGTGGCACGATGAGCAGAACACAGTGCTTATGCTGCACTATTCAATTATAGGTCTTGCATAACCAGGAACTTTGAGGCTTTTTTTTTTCCCTGCAAGAGGCTTGTTTACATTGCTTTACTCGTATAGATAAATCGTTATGTAAATTAGAATTGAAGTGGAAAAGGAAATGGAGAGCTACTGTCGCCCCCGTCACAGTATTGAAGTAGTATCAAGGCTTTTTATATTGAACATTCTGTATCAACATTGGTAATAGTGTTGTCTAACTTAACTAACTGAAACAGTCCACTACAGATATGGAGAAAATAAATTACATCACAAAGAAAAAATGTGTTCAGTAAAAAGAGACACCGTTTCACCATATACATATTCATGTATTATTCTTTTTTAATAATCACTAGAGATGGAAAAACGTTTTGTGATGATGATAATGCCACTAGATTTAACATCTGTAACAAGTTATATCAAATATCACAATATGTTGGCAACACGATAAGGACATTTTATGCCAATATCGATATGTTATGGGAAACGCCTGAGCCAGTAACTGATAGTAGGCCAATATTTTCTATACGTTGCCTAGTTATTTTAAACACTTGTAGTTGTTGTTGTTGTTTTTTGGGGGAATGTTTTTATCAAATAAATATAGCTATAAACTAATTCACTTATAATGTAAAATAAACAACACATCTATTTTAAAATGTTGAGTTAGAACACATAATACCTTTCTTTGGAGGAAAAAAAAGGAAAAAGTTTGATATGGCATATATAGCACTATGTTTATATCGTATGATTATTCATTATGAAAGTAAAATTAGTCTTCACACTTTTCCACTCTGTGAATTTCCTGTTGTATTTAGATTATTTCTCAGACTAAAGTCTCTCTCTGAACCTCTCCAGTCATGTGTCATCATCGTGTTGCTCTGCCTCCTCCTGTAACGGTAGCAGAGTCAGACTTTGTGTCTGATCACACACACAGAACTCTCACTTCACCTTCTTTAAACCTCTCACTCTAAATGTGAAAGAAACATCACGTTTATCGCAGGTTGCGAGTGACTAAATAACTTTCGTCTAAAACTTTTCTAGAGCTTTTAAAAGTCTGTAACTTTGTTATTTCTGGGTCTTTTGACCTGAATAAATACTGGATTAAAGTTTACTGTCTGTTCTGTTAGAATATACAGCAGATGTTGTTTTCTTCCTGTTTTTGATGCAACGGCAGAGTTGACTCTTTCATTACCAAAGCGTAAAATCATGGACTGATATCTGTGATTTTGATCGGTAACAAATTACTCAGTGGTGTGAATAACGACCGATACCAATACTGTGCCGATATATCAATGCACCCCTAATAAAAATGTATTAAACTGTTGTTCTGTCGAAATCCTGACTCGTTCTTTTCTCTTAATCAATTTAGATCCTTATTGTAATTTGCTGCTAACTGTAAAACATTTGCAAATCCTTCATTGTTACATTGAGGCAAGGTTAAACACATTTAACACTTGTGCCTTGAACTAACGGGAAAAAAAACCTCCTTAATAATTCAGCCTTATTTTCTAAATAGCCCAACGTAGCCATTTTTGATCATTTCATTCTCTTTCCTCCCACAGTCCAAGGTCCGCTGGCTATGTGAGGAGGTGCGTGAGCGTAACAAAAGAGAGCAGAGCCTGAGGAAGCAGCATCAGCACACCAAGGATCAGCTGAAGGCCCTGAGGCACAGCCGCGACTTGGAACAGGCGGATTTCCTGCAGCGCTTAGACCAACAAGAGAAACTACTGCAGTCACTCAGCAGCGAGAAGCAAGGTAAGTCTCTATAAATAACTCATACCCCAAACAAACCAGTCCTTGGGCTTATGTTTTAGCGAAGCTGAAAAATGACTAATAATAACTCTATCTTTTCACAATATGCAATGTACTATTAGGGCTGCAATGATTTGTTTTAGTTTAGTTAGTCTGCGATTATTTCTTCGATTTGTCAACTAGTCAATTATTGTACATTGACATTTTTTTTAAAAATACATTTTTAACCAAAAAACAGGTTGAAATATGGTGACTGAATGCTTCTAAATAGAGAATATTTCCAAATAAAGAGTATTATTGATCAAAATCCACTTGTTTTTTCTCTTTTTTGAAATTTTTATTTTTATAATGCAGCCGTCTCTGTTATAAAAACAGTTTGGTATTTGTTTTAGAGTCTCTATAGGCCAGATAAATATGATGATGATGATGATCAAAGAACGTCTACGATTATTTTTTGTAGTTGACTGATAGTTGCAGTCCATATACTATAAAATAATCTTAACTTGAAAAATTTGAGAATAACTTTACATGCACTCAGTAGTAGAACTAGAATCTCAAATAAGTGAGGCTTTCCCCATTGGCCTAAAGATTGGCAGTTCAGTCTGTCACTGCCCTAGAGCAAGACACGACTCTCTGTATGACTGGGACAATTGTGACAATTACACTTTTAATAGCCTTAATAAAGTGTGAACAAACAAATAGTTTATTAAGAATGATTCAGGCTTAGTAACTATCAAATTAATACCCTAACTCTTAACCCTAACCTGTTAAGTAGTTAAGCCTGAATCATTCCTAATAAACTATTTGCTGCTTATGAATTAAGTTTTTGTTCATGCTTTTGAAAATGTTTTATGTCAATTGCCAGGCTGTAACAAAGGCTTTTTCAGTTTCTAAACTCATTGATTCAACATCAACTCACTGATTTAACATAAACTCACTGATTTACTATACATTTTCTACAATTAATTACCCCAAAAGGACGTTTTTTTTCCCTTATTAACGAAGCATCCTTTTTTCCACTTGAGCACTTGATTTTGATCTTTTGAAAAATATACATATTTTGTACCCTGCGGCATGGTAAACATTTTTTTCCATCTCTGACTTTTTCCCTATCCATTTGTATCACTTGAATGACGTGATAAAAAGAAGGTACATTATTTCCTGTCAGCTGGAGTCAGTTCTAAACAACGTTGGCTGGTGGCTGTTTACAATTACTAATGTTTGAAAAGGCGTTGTGATGTGCACCAAGTTCTGGGAAAATTGACTTGATCTTCTTCTAATGAGCTGTAACTGCCAGAGGAAGAACAGCTTGTTTTTGTTCTTCAGCTGAACAATACAGAGAAACAGGTCTAAATTGGTTTCCATTCTTAGAGAGAACAAGAGAAGGGTGGACCCCAGCGAAACTGACGGGGATAATCAGTGCAGTTCCATTCAAGTAAGAACATTTGAGTTATTGCCTTTGATTACCAGCAGTGTGCATGTCTTTCTTGAATGGGAAAGCTGTCATTTTCAGGTTCTCTAAATAGGTGCACCACGTGAATAATTAATTTTGAACAACATGTATACAGGACAAAGCAGTTTGATTGAGCAGATGATTCAGAGAAACATGTGTGAGAAAAACAGCTGAGTTTTTGAATTTCCCTATTGTGGAAAAGAAAAAAGTTCTCTTATCTTATTCAGATACACATTTTCACAATGTACACGTTAACATGTGAGTTTTTTGTTGCTACTTTACTTGTTTAACACTATGCCATTTGTTGGAAAGTTTCTTTCTGACTTTGCTTACCGTATGTGCATCCATTTCTTCATAAGTTGAGCATGTCTCATACAGATTGCTAGCCAGGGCTGGATTCCTTTGGTTCCAGTATTTGTATGAACTTTCACTTGTTTAGAATATTCCTGTAATAATGATTTTCTAGATCCGCAATCAGAATATGTCTCTGAAAGTAAGCTTCTGTTTTTTATCATTCATTTGTCGTACCTGTACCTGTAGTTTTTGGCAATTATTTTCTGTACAGGTAGTACTGTTATTATTATTTTTTTTTTTCAGTTAACCAGTTCCATAGCTATTTCTAGCACATCACTACATGACAGAAACTCGCTGCTCTTGGAAGAAGAGACTTGATTATAATATATTCATATCGCCCAGCTTTCCCAGCCCACCCTTTCAACCTATTATTTCCTTCCCAAGAAGCCTATCATTTTGTGTTTTATCTTTTATTTGCGTTTAACATGTCCTCAGTTACAACATTGTCTATCAGAATCAGAAATGAACTGAACAAAATTCACAAACATAGGACCTTGCTGAGGTGATTTGGTGCAACATACAACAATGAACAATAATAAAAACAACATAAGATTTGCCAACATAAGAATTAGAGTTGCAAATCATATCAATCAATCAATCAATCAATCAATCAATCAAAGTTTATTTGTAGAGCGCAGTTCATACAAAAGTAACTCAAAGTGTTTCACAATAGTAAAAACATATAAAAATCACAATATAACATAAATCACAAGACAAAAAATAAAAGCATGAATAATTACTTTAAAATACATTTAAAATGAATGAGTTCACTCAAAAGCCCAGCTAAACAAAACCGTTTTAGCTTTGATTTAAACACTGCCAGTGTTTGGGGCTTGTTGTTTTTCCTCCATGAAACTGAAATGCAGATTTCCCATGTTTGGTTCTGGCTCTGGACACCAATAGGAGGCCAGCTCCTGAGGTCCTCAGAGTCCGAGATGTTTCATATGGTCCTAACATGTCCAATATATCACAAAAATATCAATATCGCAATATTGGCTAAAGCAATAATCAATATTGCAACTAAGAAAATGTATCAAAATAACATCTAGGCCCTCCCTCTGACAGAAATGTATATGTTTAAAATGAAAACATTAAAAAATTATTTGCTTCCTGATTTTCTGCATGAAAATAAAAGCTTAAGAAATGATTGTGCCAAAGAGTATGTTAAAATGTAAAAAATAATATCCCAGCACATACATATATGGCATATCGCAAACACTTCCAACACTCAGACAGCTTTACTAATTAAAACTTAAAAAGCGCATAGGGAACAGCCAAACATACAAAAACATGTAACACATAATGGATCGATTCTGAACAAGGAGAACAACGAGGAGCTTTGAGGTCAGTAGATAACATCCAGTAAAAAAGACATTACATCTAAATATTCACTTACAATTCAAATTTTAAAGGCAATTTCGGATACTTATTTGTTTTTGAATAAGGGACAACATGGCGACGGCCTGAGGGCAGTAAAGAAAACTCACAGAATATGGCTTACTTTGAGCTAAGAATCACATTGGCTTTTTGCAAGATCTGTGCCTTACAGAAAGAAGTCTCTCTTCTGCACTCCAGGGATTTTTACACTTATTTTCACAATGGAATTGTTTTTGTATTTGACAGCGAGATTTTTAAGCCATCAAATAAAGGAAAAACACAGGAGGCCCTCAAAACTGGACTGATTAAAAATGACACAAAAAGGTGCAGTGTCTGCTTGTCACGTTTCACACGATGCTGTGTTCGCATCAAATTTAAGTTGGTTGTCAAGAAACATTCCCAAATATTTGTAAGAAGCAACAATTTCAACGTTTTCCTTGTGGATAATAATCTCTGCTGCAGTGCTGTTTCTGAAGTCAAAGATGAGCTCGCAGCATTTAAATCCAAGAAGTTACAGCAGCGACAAAACAGACGAGTGCCTCTCACCATATCGATCAGCCCTAATGAGAATCAAGTCTTTCGGGCTAGTTTTCATAAAGCATCACGCCTAGATGTGTCAGTAAATTGTGTACCTAAGCTTACATCATTATATACTGTTCAATACCTTCCGTAGATCACAAACTCATTCACAGTAAATACATTTCACAGCAGTTCTTCCAGTTTCGGTGATGAGATGCCAACCCAGTCGTACTGTATTATGCACAAGAGCTGCGTTTCCTCTGCCGTTACTCGCACTCTATCAGCGTTCCCAATCAGCCTTTGACAGCACTCGTCCTGCCCATCTCCTCTGCGCGCTTCGATACAAGCTCCAGTCTCCAGTAATTAGAACTACACCTAATCTACGCTCCACAACACCAACCAGATCGGCTTATTTCAACCGTGGGAATTAAGATTTTATCAACTTTTACTTTGAATATGGCTGCAGCTCTTTGTGAAATGATTATTGAGCGTCACAGGGTGTACAAATCCTCGCTGTGCTTGAATAGGTTCTGTATAATGAACCATACCTCACTAAAAGCACTAATGGCATGGTGCTTTCACAACAGCGGATTTGAAATTCTAGTTATGTCCTATTTTTACCTGTCCATCACGCGTTGTTTTTCCGTGTCAAGAATTATTGTAAAAAGTTTATGTTTCATTAAAGTCTGCTGTCCCCGCGCTTACAATACTATTGAGTTTATTTATGCTTAGCAGGCTTTTTGATGTGGCATTTTTACCTCTGCTGCTTAAAACTGTAGACCTGAAGTTTGAATATTATAGCTTGGAGTGAAGATGGTGGAAGATTGGTTTGCAAAATAATTAAATTCACAATTGCGATTATTTAGGTAACATATTGTCCTCTGCACAGAACAATGTATTCTGTCCTCATGGAGTTTCTGTATAAAACCTGCCAACCCTATAGTTTTAAACCTTTACTAACCTGTTCTGAAAAGGTTGTGATTCCTCTTCAGCAATTCATATGTATTTAAGCCTAAAGCCGTACGCTTCTGACAAAGGCGAAAGTTTCCCTCGAAACATGTCAAGGTAAATTACATCATATCTTAGCTATTGTCTGATATAGAGGAAACTAAAAACAAAACAAACCCCTTCCATCAAATGTTGATGCTCCCGGACCCATAGCTATACTTGATTATTAAAACGTCAAAACTCAACTTTAATGAGTTTGTAGCAGTGTTACAACAGTGTTTCCTCAAAGTTGTATCTTGATCGATTCATGCATGTTTGAATAATCCTGTAATGTTATGTAACTGAGATTTAAGTCCTCCTGTTTTCACCTTCCCCTATCCCCGCCCACATCCCTGTACTTAGTTGCACTTATTTGTAAAAACACTTTGAATGCACTTTGAAAACACATGCTGGGTCCTAAAATGCATGTAGCCACTTTTCAATAATAAAAATGTGTAAATGACTGCTGCTTGCTAAAGTGAAATGCCACTATGAAGATTCGTGGCTTATTGCTGCAGTTTTAAACAGGAAGTCAATGGACTTGTTTCTGCTATTAAGCGATTTTAGATCAATATTCCGATTTACAGTGAACAAAGTGATACAGGGCTGCAACTAAATATTATTTTGCTAATCGATTAATCTAACAAATTATTCTACCCAATGTGAGACATTTTATTCATATTCCCACTGAATCTAGTCTGAAACTTGCTGTGCTAAATAAGAAATCATTCTTAATTCATGATTTTATGTCTTCATTTTATGTTTTTAACTGAAAAATGTCTTGACAAAAACACTGGAAATTAAGTTCTTATAGAATCTGCTCCACCCAACTTTAAGTTTGAATCTGAAACACGGGAAAACAAAAAGGAAGTAGGTGTCTGTGCGGAGAAGAAATAGTTAACCAGAGATTGTCCTTTGGGGTGTTTTCATCATTAGAGTATGCATCCTTTAAAATGGAGCTAAAACAGTCTCCATCCATTCTCTTCATTGTTTTATACAAGCCTCCCAAGCACTGCAAACGTTTTATTGATGATTTTACCGAGATGCTTTCAGTCGTATGCACAGACTTTGAAATCACCTGTAATGACCAAACCATCAATGTTCACGACATAAACGCTAAAGAGCTTGATGTTGTCCTCGAAACCTTCGGTCTTACTCAGCGCGTGAGTGGCCCCACCCACAGCAGAGGGCACACTCTAGAACTTCTACTTACAAAAGGGGTTAATATTTCAAACGTCAATGTGGTCGATGCTGCTCTGTCTGATCATTTGAAACTTTGAAAATGTCTCATGTTCTAATGTAAATGATTTGCTGAACTCTGTTACATCTAGTGTTTTGAATGTTCTGGACACCATCCCTATGAAGGCTAACATTTTTAAAAATAAGGAGAAGACTCGAAGGAGAAATGATGATTTGGTCAGGGCACAGAAAAGGAAGTGCCACCGGGCCGAACGAAAATGGCGCAAGTCAAAGCTCCAGGGTCAGAAAGAGATTTGCAGAGAGAAGTTGTACATGCACAACCTCATTTTATGTAGAACTAGGGAAGGATATTTTTCTGAAATAATTGGAAGCTGCAGTAACAACTCGCGTGTCCTGTTTGCCAGTAAACAGATTAACAAATCCTCCAGCTCAGCTGCCGTTAGAAATCATTTCCACAACCAAGTGTAATGTGTGCATTATTTTTAATGACAAATAAGGATGTCATGATTATAATTTTAGGAGTCACGATTATCATGAGGATTAAAATCACGATTATCAGCAAAAATAAGGAAACATTTATGTTGTATTTTTGTATGTTTAAACTTGTAAATATTCTTGTGAGAGGAAAATGTGGTTTTATAACAATTAACTTACTCTTTAACACAGCATATCATTTACTTGGCTTATTGGCCCCCATCATTGAAGCTCTTTTAAGCATTATATAATTTATTAGTGAGCTGAGCTCCAAGGTAACGATTGGGGGAGGGGCTTGAAACTTTGAGAAAGTCATTTTCCTTTGGCTCACGCCAACAACAAGCAGATTTGTGAAGAATAAAAAAGTGTTTACAGGTAAGATTACGCTCTGGAACTACCTGTCTCCTCCTCCTCCCTCTCTCTCCCTCCCTCCCTCCATCTCGCTCCCTCTCTCTCCCTCCCTCCCTCCCTCTTGCTCCCTCTCTCTCCCTCCCTCCCTCTCGCTCTCTCTCTCTCCCTCCCTCCATCTCGCTCCCTCTCTCTCTCTCCCTCCCTCCATCTCGCTCCCTCTCTCTCCCTCCCTCCCTCCCTCTTGCTCCCTCTCTCTCCCTCCCTCCCTCTCGCTCTCTCTCTCTCCCTCCCTCCATCTCGCTCCCTCTCTCTCTCTCCCTCCCTCCATCTCGCTCCCTCTCTCTCCCTCCCTCCCTCCTTTGCTCCCTCTCTCTCCCTCCCTCCCTCTCGCTCTCTCTCTCTCCCTCCCTCCCTCGCTCTCTCTCTCTCTCTCTCTTTCTCTTTCTCTTTTTCTCCTACTTTGAGTTTGTCGCTCCGCTTTCGGCTCTCGCTGAACAGCCGATTTGCGTCCGTCAGCGGTGCGGTGCCTTGCTCTGCCCTGTGTAAACTCATGAAGCAACGGCATAAAAAACTACTGACGCTGACTGTAGCTCGCGCTGTTCGCTCGCATAAGTATGGTCCTGTGTGTAAGGGATCGGTCGTTCAACGCGTCACAGCCACGTATACGACAGACAATCATAAACAGATCAGGCACACACACACACACACCCATGTGTGCGGACACCGCTGTGACTTGCACACTCCGTGTGTAACGGACCGATTGTTCAGCGCGTCTATCCAGTTTTGTTGACAGGCTGCTGTGACTCGCGTTGCACCTGGAGACATTTCTGTGGTTAACCGCAGATTCCAAAACCCCCACAAATAACCGTGGTCATAAATAATTGCGATGATTGAAAAAACGGTTAATCTTGGCATCCCTAATGATAAAGTTCAGGGCATTAAAAATTCTATAAATTCTACAATGCAAAAAATAACCCTCAAAACCACCTACACACTTAGAGCTGACTCACTTTGCACCTGTAACTGACAAAAACTGTCCAGGAGATCATCACCAGTCTGAGTTCATCTACATGCTGCCTCGATGTGTTTACCCACCAGATTTCTAAAGTCCTGTAGCATCGATCTCTCACTACTAAAGTTGACATGTCGCTTCAATCTCTGGAACATTATTTTTGAAAACTGCGGTCTGATAAAACCTCTCCTAAAGAAGAGCAGTCTTGATGCCGCAGTATACTGAGTAATTACCGGCCCATCTCTAATCTGCCATTGAAGCCAAGTCCTTATGAATGTAAAGTTGGTGTTCATGACAAACAACTCACGGCTATAGTACTTACTTATTAGGTTTTAGAGAGATTGCTTTTGTCAAGATGACAAGCAATGACATCCACGCTGAGCGTCGATGCAAAATCCTCACAGTCTTATATTCTGTTAGATCTGAAGTGCTTGCTTTTGACACTGTCAAATCATGGATCACTCTGTTAAGGATGACATTCCAACTGAGGTACTGCGCATAGCTACGCACTTGCCACTGCGCTACCACCGTGAAAAATTGGCTTAAATGCTTGAGCTCTAGTCCTGATGAACGATGAAAAGATTGAGTACTTGATGTGGAATCCAAGTTGAGATATACTACGCATCCCATCAGAGCCCAATGCCACACTGACCTATGTGGTGTGCTCCAAGGAGTCAATGGCCTCGACGCCACACTTGCTATGTAGTGCAACCTCTACTTATGAAGCCATTGAGCCAAGGGGTTAGTACACATTTTTGCTGTGTATCAACTGACCTATCCCAAGGATCTCTCTCTCTTACCCATTTGGCGACGGACACTCAGATCTGATCGTAATACTCACCCTGTACAGGCAGCAGTGAAGTATGGAACCAAAGTTGAATTCCGACTCTAATCACTGCAATCCAAACAGATCGTAGTGTGGATAGCTATAACAACTTTCTCCAGCTGAACTCAGACAAGACTGAAATCATCGTCCTTTGGCTCAGAGAACAGACTTTAAAGCAGCTCTGCTTGTGTACAAGTCTCTCCATGGCCTAGCACCAAAGTACATCTCGGACATGTTAGTGCCATATGAACCATCTTGGACTCTAAGGACCTTAGGGACTGGCCTCCTGCTGGTGCTCAGAGTCAGGACTAAACATTGGGAATCTGCGATTCAGTTTTCTGGAACAGTCTGCTAGAGTAGAGGACTGTCTCCCATCCTCAGGAAATGTTCAAATCTAAGCTAAAAACAGTTTTGTTTGTCTGTGCATATGACTGAAAGGATTTTCTTTGCACTCTTCTTTTTTATGTCTTAAAATGTTCTGTGATTTGTCATGTCTTTGTGATTTTAATGAATTGTTTTTCAGTTGTGTGAAGTACTTTGAATTGCCTTGTGTACGAATTATGCTCTACAAATAAACTTGCCTTGCTGTTTAACATCTCATATTCTCGGACCTGATTGCAATTTAAAGTGATGCTGCCCTGAGGATGTTTTACAGACAAAATAAGTTTTCCATCAGAAACCCACATTTTACATGATTCCTGTGTCATTTTAATTACATTTCTGCTCTGTCAGTGTCATAGAACCTCTTCTCTCAGCACATGGCATATTTTAGAGTCTGTGTATAGACCAGATAACCATTATTTGATTACTAAATTATGATTAGCTTCTTTCAGAATAAATACTTATGTTAGTGGTCAATACCAATTACCTGGAATATACTGTATCTCCTTTTAAAAAAGATAATTGAATAAAAAAACATCACATTTAGGTCATTTCCCATAATGTTCAGCCCCTGTGGAAAATTAAATGCCATATTTGTGACAGCTAAACTTTATTCTGAATACTTTGTGGTCCTGTGGGCAATCATTGGACTATGTCAAAGAACTGATGCGATACCACGGAGAAGCACTCAACATGTTGGGAAGAGCACTTGTAGAGGTACTCAGTCCTGTTCACATTGATACAAAAAGGATACAATTCTGATAAAAAAAATATTATCCATGAGTGTTTTGCAGAATATGTTAAGCATTTTGGAGAAATGGAGTTTTGGTTCAGCAAGGTTTTTATCGATTCAGCCCTTTTTCTTTTTCTTTTTTGAGTGGTTAAAGCTGAAAAGACTGAAGAGATCAATTCAAAGATCCATTTCCCTGCCACTCGAGAACTGTCCGGTTGGAATGGTAAATGATCACCTTTTTATTCAGCGCTTGGATC
The DNA here is from genome assembly GCA_015082035.1 of Chaenogobius annularis. Classification (NCBI taxonomy): domain Eukaryota; kingdom Metazoa; phylum Chordata; class Actinopteri; order Gobiiformes; family Gobiidae; genus Chaenogobius; species Chaenogobius annularis. Next base: position 502,491 of record BJKM01000258.1, read on the forward strand.
AAAGCCTGCGAGTTAGTTTGTTCAGGAACCTTGGCGTTCAAACTCGATTTTGATACTAAGGAAAAAGCTTGATATTCAGTACAAATGTCAATACCATGTTGAAAAGAAACACAAGCTGCATTGATGTTCTTGTGTGAACTCCTGTCTCCTTTTCAATAATAAAATCCTAATTGTGTATAGTATAATGATATTTTTAACACAGATTATCACTAATCTCCTAAACTTTACTCTTTGGTCCTTCTACTTTTCATTCTAGTTTTAGTGTCTTGCCAAAGGGGACATAAAGCTCATAAAAAAGAGGGATGTTCTCTACGATATTATAGATAAATAATAGTGTGCTCTGGTCAGAGCTGCGGTCGAATCATCAACTTTTTAATTTGTGGACAAACTTTGGGTCATTGACATTGATATTTTTGCACCCAGAAGCCACAACCTTTCTATGAATTTCTATGAAAAGTTTGAAATGTATTTGTTTTGTCACTTTTGTTGTTCCAATATTCATTTGGAAAAAAAACAAAACAAACATTGACAGTCATTTGTTAAAACAAGGCGCACGTAGAAGCAACGTGACATTTGATTGCATAAATTGTTAAAAAAAAAGAAGAAGAAAATTTAAAATAAAACGTGCAATCAGAAAAATCTACAAATCTAGTTGCATTTTTACATCCTCCTCCTTTTTTTTTTTTTTTTTCAATTTTTTTTGTAAATGTAAAAATGGTAAATGTTAGTGCTGCCCTCTAGTTAAAATGGTTCTGGTAGCAGCACATATGCCAGGCTCCCTGTGCAGCCGGCTGCAGTGTTGTAAGTTTGAATCCCAGCTCTGACAGTTTACTGCATGTCCTCCCTTTTCTCTCATCCCCGTTTCACACTCGGCTGTCCTGTCTAATAAAGCCTACGGGCCAAAAAATCCATGAAAAAAAAAAGTATAATCTGTTTTCTTGACAAACACTTCAAATAGGTTAAAAAAAAGCCTTAAACCATTGCCTAACAATCAGTGGTGTAAACAATGTGGCATTTCCATAATAGGGCTGCGCAGCTAAATAAAATCAGTCATTCATCAGCGCAAACATTTAATTAAGCAAACACCGGCTTGTAGTGTTGTAATTGCAAACAGTAAGTTGCAGCAGTCAGCGGTGCACAGCCACGGTTTGTTTTCACTCCTCTTTCTACAAGTGCTCAGGTTGTAACAGCAGTCATGTTTGTTATTGAACCAAAACACGTCACTGTCATCAAAGTACTGCCTCCTCAAACCACTCTGACAGCTTATTTGTTAAGTGGCTTCATTTTAACAGCCTTGTATAATCACACACATGTTGTCGTTACAGAGTTGCTGGAGAGAAGTCGCAACAAGGAAGAGGAGATGAGATGTATTCAAGTGGGTATCATATATTACTATTTTATGTATGTATTTTCTTTAAATTTTTTTGTTTTTTGGCGGTGGCATATTCAACTTAATCATCCAGGGTATTCGTCAAAAAAGTCTTACATGTTATGATATGAACATGCCGAAATCTGATTATGTAAAAATCTGTCCATGTTACTGAAATCCCACACTTCTTTTGACAAGCCCACCATTGAATGTTTCATCAAGCTCGACTAAATTAGCATTTTGTTGATGAGTTTTAAGGTCAGTCTAAAATATTTTAATTTGTCCTGCCCACAAGCGTTTGATTAACAATTCACAAAAGTGTTTCTGTGGCAGATGCTCAGACTACGCTCCTGATTTGCATATTCAGGAAAGGAAATAACACAATACCAGTAAAAGTATATCACCCACTTCATGGTTAGTTTTATCATGAAGTTTGTGACATGTAAATAGCTGTCATTACCTGCTCTTACCTGTTCCTGTTCTTGTTTCTTGCTACAATGAGTTTTGATTATGCCAGCCTTACACGGACAAAGTATTGGAAAATCTGCTGTTGCGTTTCTTCTTAAAGTCTATATTTTCTAATTATGACTTTGTTTGAGGGTATAGAATCTGTTGTAAATATGTATCTTAGTTTTACCTCTGTGAAGACATTTTGAAAAATAAAACATTAAAAGTACAAGTAGTGCTGAGTTCTATGTCATCGAAAGGCGACATGCCTTTGAATACAATTTACACGACACCGTTTAAACAATCAGTCAACAAAATAAAGGTACCATCAGATCTTATCTATTGTCAAAGCGTAACTGTTGTGTAGTTTATATGGATTTTGTGGCTCTTGTTTACAGTAACAGTTGTGGAATTACCTCTACATATGTCACATCTGTGGCTCACGTCCAACTACGAAGTAGAGCCAAAGCCACGAATCAATTAACATTTACATATACTTAAAATGTGAATTATTTCAATTTCCTATGTTTGTACATTTGCCTTGGCTTCAAAAAGAACATGCAGAGCTTTGTTCATGACTCTGATAAATACATGGCATTTATTTTGGCAGAAGTTTTGTGAACGAACAAATCTGGAGGGACAATACTTTCCTGTTCTTTAAACTCAAAGGCACACTTTACTGCTACAGTCTGAGGAGGGATTATGTCCAGTTGATGGTCCACTGAAAGTCCAGGACTAGAGTCTAGAAGTTGCTTGTTCCAATTCAACAGATGTGACACCAGACTCATAATCACCCACACCGACCCGTTTGGTCTACTTGATCAATTGCCTGTTCAGTTATATATATCTATATATCTCAATATCTAAATATCATATATCCACTGTATGATCCCCTAATGTCACAAGGTTAAACGGATCATTTTCTGCTCTGGGCTAAATATGCAGGGAAAAAAAATACGTTTTTGGTATTCAGTTTCACTGGATGACTGGCAGCTACCGCAACGTTTCCATTGAAATCTTCGTGTAAGTAATGACCCAGTGTTGTTTCATAGAAAGAGCTGCTACAGTTTTCCTTTGGACCTCATATTTGTGCTTATTGTGAAATGTCTTCTGCCTTCTCGGTCCTGTGGCTCGTGGTGGCGCAGTGCTACAGCACAAACAGCCTTGGGCCTGTCAGGCTCCGTACAGCTTTGCTTGGACAAGTAGCTAATTACTGCAGACACAACGCGTCGCACTTTTAAAATCCTCCCGGGGCGCTTCTTTTCAATACCACTACATCTACTACACTCTCTTGGCAAACCACCAACTCACCTTAGTCTGTAGTGGACCGGCCTGCGGCGTCGATGTGGCCCTTTACTCCCCATTAAGCAGCCCAACACGTAGCCCTGGCCCTCGGATACGCAGAGAAAATGTGCTGAGCAGTTGGGCTTCCCCCTGGAGTGTGCAAGCTCGACGCTGTTCCCATCTGCGGCGGCTTCCGTGGCACCTGCCAGAACTCATGTGCAATTAATCAGCCCTCCCCGAGCCAGTCAAGCTTTTAATTATGAAGGATGAGTAGAGCGAGAGGAAGCAGAGAGGAGACAGACAGCAGGACAGGCGATGATGACGAGGTAAAATGGCGTGTGGGGTTTGGAAGAGTGTTAAAACATTTCGAGATATGGAGAGACAGGCGGTCGAGGATGTGCGTTTGAGTGGCAGAGCAAAAGGAGAGCGCTTAGACATCTTTAGAGACAAAAACTTCAGGAGGAGCCGGAGGAGTGGGTCGTGTGGGAACAAGAAAGTTGAGTTGGTTTTTGGATGTCGATCTTATACTGGCAACACTGAAGGCAGTTACCTCGCAACTGATACACATGAACTCTTGTGAGAAAAGCAGATAATGGAGGCTTTCAAAATGTAAATAAAATCTGTTTTATGACTTCAATATTACTACTAGAGGAAGTGTAAAGAGTCAATGTATGTTTATGAGGTATTGACAGTTATATTATTGTCTCATTTTAACAGGATCGAGTCTTGGACCTCGAGATGGTATGTGATTATTTACACTAAAACATCAATTAAAGTGGTGGGAGATTTGTTGAAAAATGTATACTATTTTCATTTTGGAAATATACTAAATTAAAAAATCAAGTCGTAATAATAATGTCGTAATTAAAACTATTAAAAATAATCCCTAAAACAGAAACTACTAAATCGAATGTGAGCTCTCAAAGAGTATAATACCACAGCAAATTCAAAAAAATATCGGATACACATTTTTGTCAAAATCATGCACCTCTACTGAGCCGTATATCTAAACCTGAGCTTTTTTGAGAGTTTAAAAGATGGAATACGGTAATTCTGGAAAAGCACTACTCCATGTGACCATTCATTATTTTTTAAATATTATATAGTATATTTTAAAGAGCAAATATGAAACATAGTCTTTAGAGGTTGCACACGCATTAGTACAAGTTTTGACGAATATTAAAGCTTTTCTGTTCTATTCCGCTGTGCTCCTGGGTCAGTTTGACCTGAGTTAAGAGCGCCACTAAATCATGCAAATGTTTTTTTTTTTTTTTTCTCAAGTGTACGTCTTAATGGACTGCCATCAAGTTAAAAAAAAAAAGCAGTTCAAATCTCTAAAATACTTTGTCACACTGGGTCATAGTGACCTGTTGAACCAAAAAGGAATGAAAATGAAAACAGCAGGAGGGATACACATTTATCAGAGGTATTTAATTTGTTATTTAGACATTACTGCTTTAGATCTGAAGGTACAGCACTAAGATTGAAATTATGGCTTTAGTCAAGGTTTCATTGACTAAAGCCAGGTTTCATTTCATCATGTCATTGAGTGCTGACAATACATTATTGACTTCTCAGCACATGGCAGGCAGGAGTAATCTACCGGCTGATTGAACACATTTACAGACGACAGAAAAAAAAACAATACGTAATGTCCATCTTGCTTGGCAGTTGTAGAGACTTAAATTGTGTGTAGGGTTCAACAATCAAGCTGTCTTTTGCTTGTGTTTGAATTGAGGGTTGTTCAAACCATTTATGAAAATATTAACAAAATTGTGCTGCCCGGTGGTTATGCCAGGCTCCAAGTGCAACTGGCCGCAGCGTCGTGAGTTCGAATACCGACTCAGACATTTACTCCTCCCTTCTCTCTCATCCCCCATTTCACACCACTTTCCTGTCAATAAAGCCTACGGGCACAAAATCATGAAAATTAAAATTAATTGAAATGTTTTAATCATTCTAAGTGCTTTATATAATAGGAAAATATGCATTACAATCACTATACATACGGATAAAATTATAAATGATTATTATAAAATTAACTTTTAAAGGAGAAGTCTGCAGATGAAATCCTTTCAGTCTTTAGCCCAGATTTGAACTGTTCCAGATTTTAGATGCATAAAACTGAAATGTTGCCTCTCCATGTTTAGTCCTGACTCTAGCACCAGCAGGAGGCCAGTCCCTGAGGTCCTTAGAGTCCAAGATGGTTCATATGGTACTAACATGTCCGAGGTGTACTTTGCAGCTAGGTCATGGAGAGACTTGTACACAAGTAGCATTTTGACATTCAAGACCAGCATTATGACATTCTGGTGGGTCAATTTAAGCCATAATCTGTTTGTGTTTTTAGATTTAAGCAAATGCGACACACAAGGAACATAACACAGAGAGCAAGCAAGCAATATCAAGACATCCAAGAAATTAAACAAAAATGATGGCGCATCTTGTCCAGCATATGACTCTGTCAAAAAGGTCAATTTTCAAATTAGGTCTGAATGAAATGTTTTCCATTTTTTGAATATCCGTTATAATTTGGGTCCAGTCGTTGATTGACGGTTACAGAAACGAAGAATGAATGATGCAAACTGACCAACAGTATGCTCCAAAATTATCCACTGACTGTCCATGGCAGGAGTTTTATGGCCTAAGTCCATTGTTCTGAAATCTAGTGGGAGGATATTAAAAAATGTCTGTAGGGCTTTGTTGATCTCAGTCCTTCTGAATTCACAAAACGCATGATAATGGCGAGCCTCCTGGCAACCACAGGCCAGCACAACCGCATAACCACAAGTTAGCATTTCCTTGTGAATAGTGAGCACTTTGACATGGTGTTATGAAATGAAAGGAACTGAAATCATTTTTCCAACAGAACTCCCTCCCAACATGTGATTTTGTGGTTCTCCATTCAGATGTACATATATTTTCCCTGTATTCGTCGAGTTAATTACCTTTTCTCTGTAATTTATATAAATAGCACAATTAAAATCTTTCCGCCTGGAGGAGAAATGGAGGAAAAAGGTGGTAACTCACCAAGTCCTATTTCATCATTTTTAGCCAGAATTAGTTAAAACTTTCACAATTCATTTGACATGTTTGAAGAAATGCTCTTGTCTTTATTGCATTTGGCACCTTTGGGTACATCGGTGCACTATTACGCAATTATAAGCACAAATATATTATAATAATATCACAAAAAAGTAGAATTTGTTCCCTTCTCAAAGATGTATAACACATGTATTTGGACAAATATACTCTTTTAATAGTCTTTGTAACATTTTCCCAGAGAGCCATCAGTGTGATAACTTGTTATTATGTCTGCAGTTCTTCCCCTTTGAGCAGTGATTTAATCAGTCTCAATGTAGACAACCGTGATTAGTTAGTACAATAAATTCAGTTATGATTTTCAGCCACTTTAAGTTCATGCCCCCAATGATGCACTCCAAAACTGCTAAGAATGAGAAAAGGTTTGAAAAAGCATTCCGTTCTACCTAGAAAATCATTTTGAGGTAAACAGACAGATATGCATATGAACCATGTAAAAAAACATTCCTTCATCGAAAACATACTTCATTCCCACTTGTTTCTTTAATCTTTTTTTCAAGGTTGTCTTCTCTGCTCCTTCTAAGCCTCAAAAATACTCAACACTCTTCTCAGATTTGTGACCCCATTCCTCATGGCAATTTCCTCTACTCCATGTAGGGGTGCTAACACTAAATCCTGATCAGGGAACACCTGGCATATAGACTGTAATGAGTGGTATTCAATAGATACATTATGTTAAGTTCTAAAACATATCAAAAATAAGGGTGATACCAATAATGCATAATGTCTTTTAATGTATACTTTATATGGTATTTATATAGTTAATGAGCATATCATAGAGTGTCTGAAGGAAACTTCTGTATTTCAGGTTTGACATTCTAAAAACAATTAACTAATGTTTTTAATGTCTTCTTCCATCTTAGAAAAAAACAAGCCCTGTCACGCCAACACTATCACATTACTTCAACAGTGCGTCCTGTAATGCGCTGTAATAAAAGAGCATCAGAGGAGCCTTAACTTGCTCCTCCAGCTGTGAGCGTCTTCACTAATTGTGTGTTCGTTTGACCTATGTCTCGGACCTACTTCTCATTTTACTAATGTGTGTATCATCGATTCTCTCCCCTCACGTCTCTGCTTTCATCTGAGCCTTCTGAAGCAGGAAGTGCTGAGGAAGAAATAATCTCAGGACAATTAAGGCTTTGGGGATGTGTCAAAATTTGCATGTGTTGTTTGAGGTGACTATTCAAAGGTAAAGAGGACATAGTATGCTAATTTAGGTTAAAAATTATGATTTTAAAGAGTCTTTTAATTAAAGCTTTATCCCATTTAACGGGGCACTGAAATGCTAAATCTATAAACATGGTCATTTCCTGATTTTATCAAAAGTAAACCTGATCAAAATAAGTATTGTAAGTGTTCATAAATGTACCGAAACCTATTCTACCTCAAGCACAGATTTGACTAGTGCTGCTGCTGCAGTACAGTGATACACACGTTTTATGTTTGACAATAGTCCCTTAATATTATGTTTAACCTTTTGACTCAGTTCTTCTTGTGGTCTGTTGAATAGAGCACCAAAACAGCCCTGGACCGCCTCGAGGCCATCCCTGAAAAACCGTCTCTTCTGGACAACTTCAAGGATTTGGAGGCAAGTTTTACTGTTAATTCAAAGTACTAGAAACTATTGAAGAGGATTGTAATTTAACCTTCCATATTTAAAGATGCATTCTGTAACTTTTCTGGTTGATGTGCTGCCATCATGGCGATATTTTTGCCACGGTTCTGAGCTGTAACTTGGCCTTTCTCGCCTCACAACAAGATGGTCCTGGGTTTGACTCCTGGGCAGCACGAGGCCTTTGTGGAGTTTGCATGTTCTCCCTGTACTCTGGTTCCTCCTCACATTAAAAACATGTACAATAGGCTCCTCCCCTCTGTGGGCAGGACTCCCATGAAAAAGAGACGCTACATCTCAGTGGGACTTTCCTGGTCAAATAAAGGTAGAAAAATGCAATACTGTGGAACATTTTTGGGAAAGCTATAATATCTCCACAGAAACAAATGAACCTTTCACCAGAAAGTTACATTATGCACCTTTTTAAAGGACACATATGCAAAGTGTACCTTTTTTTTTTTAACCATTTTATAAGATTATTCCCTCATCAAAAGCATGCCTGGAGTTGTCTTTAGCTTCATTCTCATTTTTACTAATCCTGTTTATGAGCCCTTTTGCCTCTGAGCCTCAAAAAACACTGGTTCAAGATCACCTGTATAGTTTTAAAGTCTATTTACCTTATTCCGGCCTGCCCACTTTTGCCTCATTCTGCTATGGATCAGCACTTCTAATGTGATGGCACTTCTGGTTGAACGGGAATTTTGTTCACTTAAGAGGAGAATGAGCGAAAAGTCTCACTGCTAAAATATGATATATCAATATGATGATGAGTAGATTCATTTGTGTAAAATGTTTAATGTTAATAAATCATTGCTAGACTGAGAATTTCTGCCATCTCATCACGTTCATTACAGCTGGATGCTTACTATTAGCATGTCAGTTTGCCTGTGTTTTTTTGTTTTTACCTCATGGTAATTCCCTCTGCTGTCAGTAGATGGAGAACCAACTACAATCCTGATTAGGGAACATCTGACAGCTATAAAATAATATAGGCTTTCAGTAGATGCATTATTTTAAATTCTAAAACATGAGGTGCCAAAACTAAGGTACTCAAGAGCATATTTAAAGACCAATATCAATACAAGTAATACATATTACGTGTCCATATTTCTTGTTTTGACATGGATAACAGACTGTACATTCTTCTTGGCTGTGTCTTGCTCCAGGAGTCCCAGCGACAGAGGGAGCAAGTGGAGCAGCGCTACTCCAAGTATAAAGAGATAGTGTGGGACCTTCAACACCAGCTCGACGAGTCAAAACGCAAGATCCAGGAGTACAGGGTAAACAGGCTAAAACACCCAATAATCTGCTAGCATTAAAAAAGCCCTATTTACAATACAAGAGGTCGTCATCTCAAACAACAGCCCACACGGTTCTATTTCTGTCCTAATTGCCTGGTGTATTAGAGTGCTGAGGGTTGAGTTAGTCACAGTCCATTTATGAGTGTCGCTCGCCAACAGCGCTGCTGGTTTGTGCACCTCGACTCATTTACAACTTGTATGAATAAATGAATAATTCCACCAGCTACTGAATCACTGAGGGACAAAGTCCAGTACTAACACAAATGTACAGTTCAACAAAGATCTGGATATATTATTGTTTGTTTTCTGGATTCAATTGTGTTTCCCACTAATAATGAGCCTGTTTGACAATATTCAGATGTGTGACTATTACTGAAACTTGGATTTGCATGTCCCCGTCTGAATGAAAAATGAAGTAGTGCTGCAGTTTTCTGCAACTGTGAGATTAATTGGAGTGGCCACATCTCATTCAGACCTAGGGCAGTTTTTAAGACAACGCAGAATAGGAATGGTAAAATAAATGCTCAATAAACGTTTCTGGACCGTCATAAAAATTACAATATCGAGTTATTGTTCAATATTTGATGTAGAATGATATGTTTGAAGGGGGGGTCATTATTTACGTGTACCTTTATTTCAACTTGTGGGGAAATTTTTTCTTAATTTTTAAAAGTATAAGATCACATTTGAGCTTCTTTTCTCAGATATCGCGCCATTAAATACGTCGCGAGATTGAACAATGCAATTTTAACATTTATCTAGGATTTTACTATACTTTTTAGCAATTTAATCTTTTTAGGTATTTATTTATTATTACGCTTAGTATTTTATAACTCATGTCCATTGTTTATGTGGTTGTTTTGAATGTTTTAACATGCGCTCTGTGCAGGGCCGCTGCTCGCCCTTTGGGTGCCCTAAGCATAAATGCCCAGCTATACATATATATATGTATATAATTTTATATATTGCATAAATCACAATCACAAAGGGGGTCATATCATTTCCTGTGTTCTGGTGCATTTTATATGTAATATTATTAGCAACTCACTACTCTTATTTATTTTGAGAGCCCCCCACAGTCCCTAAATTTTCCTGCTCGGCCCCAGCCCCAGTGTCACCCGAAGCCCTTCTCCTGCTCTTCTGCAAAACAGATTGAGTCTGCAGATTAAGTGTTTCATTCTGATACTTATTTCATATATGCTCGGGGAGAGATAGACTCATTGATTGTGGTGGCTTTGCGCGAGATAACTGATAAGATTACAGGGGCAGTGGACTCGGGGATGGATGCGGCCCTGGCAAAGGTGCGTGGTCTGGAGTCCATGAATGGCGGGCTGGGCAGCTGAGTCACAGCGGCGGAGGTGGATTCTCTGATTTGGGTGACGCGCCCTCTGCCCTGCAGGCCAAAGTGGCAGATTTGAAATATTAGGTGCATGTCCTGACTGACGAAGTGGACGACCTGGAGTCGTGGTCGAGGTTATTTACGGATTGTCGGTCTTCCAGAGGACACTGAAGGGAAAGATGTGGTTAAGTTTATGGAGGCTTGGATCCCTGAATATCTAAAACGTCCAACAAAAGCTGAGAAAATAAAGCTTCACCGTGCACTTCGCTCCCTGGCTCCCAGCCCGGCCAGTGTCCAAAACCTATTATACTGAAGTTTCATAAATTCATGAACACGTGTTGGAGTTCACCCCAGTGAACGAGAGGGTCGCGGTCTCTCACTGTTGTATCGACCTATGGGCAAAAAAACATTGCAGAGTACCCAGCCTTCTTGGAGTCCCTGGGAGGTACTGAGCACCAACCGGGGACTCCGTTGTTCTACTGGAGGAGAGGGGGAATCAGCTTCTGTGCTAGACACGGATTGTCCATTGTCTATGTTCGACCACAAATGATTCCATCAGTGCATGTGCCACCAGGACACCGTAAACCGGATCAACGATCGACTTTATTGTCGTTTTATCTGACCCGTGTGTTTTGGACATTTGGGAGAAGAGAGGGGCAGAGCTGTCAACCAATTACCGCCTGGTGGTGAGTTGGATCCGGTGGCAGAGGAGGAAGCTGGACAGACTTGGCAGGCCCAAGCCCATAGTGAGGGTCTGTTGGGAATGTCTTATGTTGCCCACTCAGCAGGGTCTTCAACTCAAACCTCCAGGAGAGCTTCTCCCAGATTCAGGGGGAGGCTGGGGACATCGAGTATGAGTGGACCATGTTCTCATTCTCCATAGTCGAAGTGGCCGCTCGTAGCTGTGGTTGCAAGGTCTCAGGTGCCTGTCCCTGCAGAAATCCCAGAACCCGGTGGTGGATACCGGAAGACACCTCAGGAGGGGGTAGCAGTGCTTCCCCGACACTGTTTACTGTGCAGGTGGAGAGCTGTCACGTCTTCTGAAGACTCAAGCTGAGGTCACTGAGGTTGTTTGCAAACTCCTCAGAGAAACTACTACCTTGTATTCCTGGACTGTCCTGTTGCTCAAAAATATTGGGCTGAAATTCCAAAATTCTGCTATGGAACACGATAATCAAATACCATTGGAATGTAGGTCATCACAAAGAAATGGCCGACACAACACCCACCACGATCAACGACTGGACTGACATAATAATCTCCGATAGACTTTGGACTAAATGGGATTTGTATGTTGGACATGTGTTTGCTGTCATTTATTTATGTTTTTTCATACTGTGCCATTTGTGCGTAATTTAATTTATTATTATATATTTCAAAAATTGAAATACGTATATTCATCAAATTCTTGCTGAAGGCTTATTGTAAAACCTGGTATTTTCTGAAGCAATATAAAGAAGCCAGATTATTATTATGACGATGATTTATTATTAACATTTAACTAAACCTAAAGTAGTTATGTAGACCAGGCAAACCTCATGGTCCAAATCAAATCAAAACCCACCCACACAATCTGTTCTGAATGCTTTTTGTAATATTATATTTCCTACTAAAATAAATAAAAATCTTGAACCTCATGTGTAAAACCCTCGATGTATCTTATGAACCACCGAATTGTTCTTCTTAAATGGCCCTGGAAGTAAAGCAGCCGAGAAGCCATCCACATGAAGCCCAGTGTTGAGCGGGCGAGTAGCTCCCATCCCCGAGCAGCCGTAGTGTCACTCTTCAAACGCCTTTAAGAGCCAGATTACCACCGCTTTGCCAAATGATTCCGTGTTGAGCGATAAGTGGCCATTGCATTAGCCTAATAGGCTACTCCTACTCCAGTTTGCTTAAGGAAATAGGTGGATTGAATGTCTCTGTGCCACTTTTCGGTCTCGAGCCGATCTCTTAGGTCAAAGTAATGATGGCTGTGGGGTATACTGCAGAATGGAGTGAAAACTAGTCTTGTGAAGTGACGGTGACTGGTCCAAAAAATGTCCAAAAAAAGGGAAATGAGGAAATTCCTTGGGAAACGGTTTGAAATGCAAAGTGTAAAACTAGTCTTAAAGGTGTACTTTTTTGTTTTTTGTTTCTGTTTTTGTTGCTTTGTAACATTGTCAAAAAAATTAAAAATCTGACTTAATCAGAAACAAGATTTAACCTTACTGAACAGTTTAGAATGATCTTAAGCTTTATCACAGCCAGTATAAGACAAGAAATTACTGCTATTTGTGTTTGAAATTGCATTATATTGTCCACAAAAGTGCTGTTTTTTGTCATCCTCTATTATCAAGCCTTTCTTAGTAAAAAAAATAAATAATTTAATTTGAAATTTTAGTATCGCCTGCTCAAGATCTGATTTTTGTATTATTATTATTATTATTATTATTATTATTCTTTCTGATTATGATCCCTCTAATTATCCGCATCAGATTTTGCGGTTTGTTATTTAAATAATCGTAAAGGTCCTGACATCAATGATAATCAGATCTTTGGTGCATGTGAACACTAATATACCTTGAAAAACACGCATTCTTGCGATGAGTAATTGTAACGCAAAAACATCTCAATGGAGACAAACGGGTGATACACTTATCAAGGTGCATCTTCAAGAATAATAGTAGAAAATAAGTAAAAACTCCGTTCCCTTATTTTCTCATTTTATTCCTCCTTCATTCTTTTTTTTACTATTATTTTTGTTTTGTGTTGTTCTGTTGTTTTATGTTCTTTTTTTCCTTTAAAAAAAAAATTTATATAATAAAAAAAGAAGAAGAAATGACTTAATTTTGCCTCTAAAATAGTCACAATTATTTGTTTTTAGTTCTGACGATTATTTACCAGAATAATCCCCATTATCGATTAACCGTATAATCCTGACATCCCTCGCTGTGCTCGATCTGTGCAGCACGAGAAACTGGACGCCACGACGCGGAGCCTGCGCCTGACCGCGCTGTCGTCCTCCATCAAAGGCCCCGGCACGTTCCCGAGCAGCTCCCTCAGCGCCGACGCTCTCTGTGGGTATTTATATAATCCGCCCGACACTGCCGTCTATCACGCGCTTTGATGCCAGCCGTGTTTTCTTCACACTCTGCTTTGCTGGGTAATTTGACAATATATGTTTATTTTTAAATCTGGTACAACGCCTTCACAAGTCTACTATGTCAAATCCAATTATCAATAGGCATATCACTATGAATGTATGATCCCATTGGAAAAGAAAACATGGTCACGATCGGTTTTATAGGCCCATATTATTCTTGCGTTTAGTTGGATTTATGTGGGACCAGAGGTGTTTAAAGGCGGGTCCAAAACCTTCAAACTTTTTGGCTCTGCCTGGAATGTTAGACAAAATGGCATAAAACTTTACTCGCCAGACAATCTCCATGGAACCAAGTCTTGTTTTTTGTCAATAAAATGCTTGTAATTGATGGATAATGTCTGTGGAACTTTCCAGGCAAGGCAATAAACATTTGTATTAATATTTGACCAAAGACAGCACATAACATAAAGGCAACAAACATTGCTTCTTTTTGACTTTAAAAGATTACATTTATTGACATTAACAAACAAAACATATATTGATATCGACAGATGGCATTTGGCAGTAACATTTTCACGAGACAAGCAGGTGGCGGTCTCTTCACTATAAAAACGAACAAAGTGCACTTTAACGGTTGTTTTCAGATTCTGCGATGATGTTCGTACTTGCAGATTTGTGACGAGAGACCGTTTTTCCCATTGATTACGTCGTATTTTCAAAAATATTGTTTTTTTAAAAAATTGTGCTTTTGATCATTTCAATAATCGGTGACCACATTTTACCAGCCCCAGACTCATGGTCGTGATGTCGTCTGAAACATTACAATACCTCGTTATTACGGATTTAATTACGACGTCTGGTGTCATAGGCAGATTGTCGAAATATCGATAATATCGTGACTGTTGCTTAGAACGTATTCAAAATGGTAAAATTGAGTGCATCGTTTGTAATGGAGAAAATGTTGCAGAAACGGTTGCTTTTGTGTGTAATGTTACAGTCCTTTCACATTTGTCTGATACTTAAACCTCAACTAAAACATTTAACGACACATTTGAGCTCTTTTCTGTTGAATTAACATCACAAAAACCCTGCATATTCATTTTTGTCAATGTCGCCCACCCTTAATGACATCACAGGTCCAAACGAACGCGCACTTTATCTTTACATTATCATCGTGCTTAAGAGAAAATCAATGAGCCAGATCAGAAGGCAGAAATGAATTCCCATAATGCCGTTACAGTGATAGTAAACGAGGCTGAAATGATGACATCACTGACGATGTTGTGTTGTCATCTGAAACCAAAACCCAGCAGCGGTGTTACTCAACACCTCTGTTTCCATCATATTAGAGCTAAGAATGCAAAATCCTTTATTCAGTCACTCAAACGATGGGAAATGGCTCTCAAATGTGTGAGTCTGGCAGCATATAACCCTCCTGACTGTCTTCGCGGGGACACACTTTCAGTTTCGGTGGCTAATTTCAGCAAAACTTTTCCCCGCGAGTGCGTCTGAGCCTCCCTGCCAGCGGCTCCGGGCCAAAACCACTCGTAGCGTTTTGCCTAAGCCAGTTTCAGACTCCTGGCACCGCGTCAGGGCCTCTTCTGACGCTGCGTTTAACCTACTAATGCTGCTCTATGGCTCTCCTCATCTGCTGTATAATTTGTCCTTAGTTTTATTGCCAAAGCGTTCATCTTTTTAGGCGGCAACTCTGACAGATGCTGCTTGTGGACTTGTACTTTATTGTTTTTACGCACCAAGCAGCGATGAAATGCCCAACTGGACTTTGTTTGCTTGGTTTTTGCAGATGCAGGAGGTGATAAAAGATACAAAAGAACTGGAAACTGTCAAAACAATCATGGGCTTCGGTAGGGCGGGACGATATGGGGGAAATATAAATGGTCATGATTCATTTGCTCATATTATTTATCACAATATTCAGTTCCGTTTGATTTATTTTCAGTTAGACAAATTGGGCTTTTTTGTATCACGACTGTAACGATCAATCATGAGTAATAGTTCATAAAAAACAATCATAGTCCTGTTTTGATCATTGTTTTCTGGATTGTACAGATTCTAAAGCACATGCCAAATACTGTATATAACAAAATATCAATAATAATAAACAATCTCTGATTTACGTAAATAATGCCGTTTAATCCTAAATATTCTCTTTCTAGAAGCCTTCAGTCCCCATAGTTCAGCCTTTATTTGGTTAAAAATTCACTTTAAAAAGTCTCAGTGCACAATAGAAATAATCGCTGACTAATCTGTCTTAATGTCTGATGTCTTATTTTCCACTCGCGTTCCATTTCAAACACACACAAAAAATCCCTTTTGTTTCTCTTAAGGCTAAATTCCTCCAAACAACATCCTTTTACTGCCAAATGACGACTATTAAAACAATTTAATCACGAATTTGAAATGTGATGGGTTGCACAGCTCCACAGTCAGCACAAAATCAGTTCTAAATGTAGTTTTGAGCCCTTATATATTAGCATTAGCATTATTTACTTATCGTTGTCTGGACTATACAGACTCTAAAACGTATTACAACAATAACTTTTAACAGAGACAGCTGCTTTACTAAGTCAAAATGTCCAAATATTATGATCCACTTCTTATTTATATCAATAATGAGTAAATCATCTCTTTCTAGGAGCCTCCAGTCACCACATTTCACCCTTTTATTTCGTTGATGTATTTGAAAAATCTCACTGCACAATAGAAATAATCGCTGACTAGTCGACTTCTAAAGTAATGGTTATATTGACTTACCCCATCACACCTCGCTGTCACGCAGAAACTAGTTTAGATGGTCTTTTTCTCGTTTCTTTTCACAGCTTCTACCAAACGTCTGAGCGCCCTCGACCTCGGGGGCTTCACGATGAACGGGACCTTCACCGATTAAGTGCACTTCAGGAGGACTCTCTGAACAAACGTGCGGTGCTTCCTTCTCCTCGTGAGCCTGACTCTGCCCCCTTCAGGACCTAAACAAAACGACACTCCACGCCGCGGCCTCGCACTCGAACAAACGACCTCCGAAGCTGAGACTGGAGGAGTGTTACCAAATCTTACGGAGGAGTTTTGACGCTGTAGAAAGTGCACACTGCTGTTTAAGTGTTACTAACTCTTTTAAAATAATGTGTTTTTATGTGAAAAATACAATGTTCCTAACTTAACGTTGTAATCCCAGAATGCCAATGTTTTTTGTGCTACATTAATGTCCAACTTTGGGCCCTGTATTACAGACTATTAGCAGTTAGGGATGCCACAATATAACATTTTAGTGTCACGATTATAGTTGGAAAAAACATCACAATTTAACGATTATTGAGTCAAATCTTTAATTTTCTTTCAGTCTCATTTTCTATCATGTTACTATTCTTCAAGTTTGTGACCGGCTTTACCAAATCGAACTCTTCGAAATCTAAGATAAAGTCAAATTTGGCAAAAAAAAACAGATGGATAAAAAGTTATTCACTAGCTAAAATACTTAATTTGGCCTCTACAATTGTCAAGATTATTATTTTTTTGTTCTCAGGATTATATTGTGACCTGAATAATCACGATTATCCATTAACCTGATAACCTTTTTGTGTTGCCAAATTCTAAATGTCCAAAACGGGGGTGTCAAGATTATTTTGTTAATCTTGATTCTTCAAGTCACACTGTATCGGCAGAATTGTAAGAAAAAGAAAAAAAAAAGTCAATTTTAGAAGCAAAAAGTCTTTTAACTCAATTTACAGTCCAAAAAAATCATCTAAATGTAAAGTACGGTTTTAATCTTGGCTGTTTTTGTCAAATAGTCGTTCAGAAAGTTCCAAAGCCGGTCTCAAACTTTTCAAAATGGCAAAGTGGTGAAAGAAATATTTCACTGTTGTTTGGTCATGATCTCGATAATCCTGATAAACCGTGTTGTTTTGTCTCACAATAATCGCAACACTAATATTTGATCTCGTCACATCCCTGGTCCAAAAAGTCGGAAACGATAAAACATCCACGTGGAGCCTTTACACGCAAACGTAACGCGCAGTGACCAGTAACGGGTGAATAGCACAGAGTCACGTTCTATTTCAGGATCTTCAAATGGGTTTAGAAACTGGCAAAAAGGTCAAACAACGATTCAAGCAAAGTCAGAGAAGAGTACGGTTCGATTCAGCACCGACCAGGCCGATTCCTGCGCCGCTTCAAAAGTAGTAAACATTAACACATTAGTCTGTCTTGTATCTTTACTCGGCTTTCGTAATAAGTTTAATAGAGGAAGAAACTGCGGTAATGAATGTCAAAGAGCCTGCAATTTAGCTTTTGGAGTTTATCTTTGTCATTAAATTAAGTCACAAAGAACAAAACTCATTAAAAAGATTAAACTTGGCGACATCTGATTCACTTTCTATCTTCATTATAAAGCCCTGTACATATAACGCTTACTGATACTGACAATTAAAGTGATGTGATCTTGGAAAAAAATAATGAAACCTCAAAACTAATGTGAAGCTGTTCTACCTGGCAGAGGCTAATTCACTCACAAATCAATGCAATAAACACCTGAAATGTATTGGTTTGCCTTTAGATTTTATTATTTGCAACCAGTGTTTTTAAGAAGCATTTGTGATCGTTTCTCTTCAAACTAATCTCTCTCTTAATGAATAGAATCGCCAGGACACAGTCTTAATACGACAATGGTTAAATCATTGCCCAAATGAAAACGCAAATGAATACAGAAACACATTTGTGTCTCAATGTGAGGTTTGACTCTTTTTTTCTTTTGAGCAGAAATGCACTTCTCGCTGATGTGGAGCGTTGTCAATCCAGTAAAATGTCCTGCTTTTTTTCTGCTCTCGATCAGCCGTAAACCCCGATGCGTGCAAATAATCCACAATATCTGAAAACTCTGACGAAGTTTGTTAATTGCTGCCGACGCCGTTAGTATCAGTGCAAAGTTCAGTGGCGCAGGAGCTCTATGTGAAGTTTTTAAATCAACATTTCTTATTATTGACATGCACAGTTTCATAATCCGCATTAAAGCCCAGAGTTCACCTCAGACTTTACCTTTTAATATCTTTGTTCTACAGGGCTCAACTCCTTTTTTTTTTTTTTTTTTTTTTTGCACAATACGCATTTTTATACCTCTCACTTTCTCACCACGATGCATTTATGTGCCGCCTCCATTTTAGCGTAACTGTATTTTAATATTATGCGGTATATATATTTAAAAAAAAGAACTGCACTGTAAGAGATGTCTATTTTTTAAGCGCCACGGCAGATGGAAATAAATCCGGTGAGGCTAAATGTCTTATTTAATAAACCCCGTTGTCCCTGTGTGTTCTCTCTGAGACTTGTGAATCTCCTGCTGCAGCGCTTTTCTCAAATCCTTCATTTTCGTGGAAGAGCCACGAGAGAAAGAGCGGAGCGAGGCAGAGAGACGAGTCCTCTGCTAATTTACCGCTCCACTTCAAAGCCGTAAACATGGAGCTGCTGTGTAAACACTTCTCCTGCTTGTACTTAATCTGTAGGTGTTGTATTGTTGAACTGGAAGTACAAGACAGACAAGGCTCAGGGCGCATCGCAAACATTCACAGTGTATTTAAGGATGGAAAAAGCGTGTCATGATATTTAACTTTAAACTTTTCTGGTGGTCGTCCGCCTTCTGCTTCTTACATTTGGTCACAGGTGTTTTTATTGTGTGGAAAAATAGTGTAGAAATCCTGCATTTTTACTGTGAGCAGGCTCGCCTCACCACAGATCACTTGGTGGCGTTACTGGCTTGTCCCAAAGGAGATGGGCAAGTTTAATGCCATTCTGTTGAACATTCCAGGCAAAGCATTAATGTCTTCATAGTGCACTTTTAGATTCCAACACTGAAGTAGTATAAAATAAATTCTGTGTCTGGGTTAGTTTGTCCAGATACTAACGTTTCAAATTCCAGTTTTATATACATTTTGATACCACTTTATTTAAAAAACACAATACAGAAGATGGTTTTCAAACCAAAACTTTCATCTGTTCCTTTTATATTTGATCCTATTTTTCATGTAAACAAAGCCAATTCTATCATAATAATATAGTGCTCTTCTAAACACTCAAAGACACTTGTAGTTTTTATTCACTCCACACGTGGTGATGGAAAGCTACTATTGTAGCCACAGCTGCCCTGAAGCAGACTGCGCCATCAGCCCCTCCGACCACCACCAGGCATTCACACACACGGTGGTCTCCAGTGGTCTCCCATCCAAGTACTAACCAGGCCGTGCCCTGCTTAGCTGCAGAGATGTGCGTCAGGATTCCGGGCTCCATCTAGTTTTTATTAGAATCAATGTTTTATTTGTTTACCGTGGTCTGAGCACTGCAGATTTGCACGAAATATTGATATTCATTTATATTGTTCTTCCCCCTTTTCTAAATTACTTCCTAAATGGACCCCCACATTCTTGGCTGAAAAATGTTAACGTTGCTGGTTACAGCTACAAATGTTTTTTCCAGTCTGATCTGATTGGTCTGTGTTGCCCATGTGATCTTTGTCGATCTTTGCTCTTCTCGTTGCAGACCTCGTCTGCCTTTAGCATCTGATTAGCAGTTTCCCCCAAATTGCATCATCACATTGGAATCGTTACAACATTGTTCAGCACAAGACATTTATGGCGCCGTTTATGACTTTTCTGATGGAGTTTGCGCCACCTGCTTGTGTTCATGGAGACAATCACAAAGTGCACCTTTTAACTAAACCTTCCTTACAAAATCCGCAGTCGTTTGTAGTTTCTTTTCAAAGACACAGTTTAATTGACAGTTAAGTTGTTAGCCTTCTGCATGTAACAATCAAAGACGTTTGTCATTTGTGAACATGTTACACCGCGCCGCTCCTCTGAACTTATCATTTTAACATCAACAGCAAAACGAAAGAAATAATTCTGACTTTGTGCTAGACTTAAATTGCAATGTTTAAATGTGATGTAAAACTGACACGTCTGTTCGCTCTGTTTTGATCATTCACACTTCTACAAACTCACAAACGGTTACTTCAATAATGGTGAGAGTTGAGTAACGTTGTAAAGGACACATTGGTACATTTCAGGCATTTTCTTTATAGTTATAAAATCAACAACTATTATTTCTATTCTACTCTGAGACTTTCGACATTTGACTTAAAAACGCCACTGTCTTTGTTGTATAAAGGTATTTTCGTGTGTTTTAGAGTCTGTATGGTCCAGATAAGGATGACCAAAATACGACTAGTCTCAATTCGGATTTATTTATGTATCTTAAATTATTTTGGCATGTAAAGAATAGACTGTTTCTTTTTAATCTTTTAAATGTGAGAGTTTCTTTTATGTATGTAATGTGTGAATGTGAACAACACTACTGTTTACCTCGGGTTTAATAAAGCGTCTGTTTATCTATCAAAACAAAACAAATCATTTAACATCAAATTTGAAATGATAGTTAAGTTTTGGAGGTGGCGTTTTAGCCCTGTTTTTCAGCGGAACAATAAAACAGGCCGTCATCTCAACCCCACAGTTACCCATCGATTTCATAAATAATTTAAACATTTAATCGCTTTAATAAGAAGTGAATGCGCTCACAAGCCTATAGCATTTATGAAAAGAGTTTACACCGACATAAAGTGCCATTGTCTCACAAAGTGTGTCCAGAGAGAGCAAAGCTGAGCCAGGCTTAGGAAAGGGGAAAAAAACACACCGCTACACTAAGCTTCACCCAATCCGTTTCATTTTAAGGCTAAAGAAAGTTCGACGCTGTGGTCCTGACGGAGAGCTCAACATACGGGTTTACAATACGATCAGGTCAAGAGTCGGGGACATTATCCTGTGGTTTACGATTAAGGCCAGCGAGAGTCGGGCGTCTCTGTGTTTTAATTCTGTTTTTCACCTTTCAAACACATTCAGGAGCATTAACATGTGAGAGAAGGATGAAATATGAACGGCTGAACTAACAATCCCATGTGTTTCAGCGCATGTTTGTAGAGGTCTGAGATACAGGTTGAACCGGCTTCATACAGGTTTGTTTTGATTGTTTGCAGAGAAAATCATTTGACTCTTATAATTGCTAACTGCCACCATTAAATTTGCAATTTGTTTTGGTCTCTTGACAAAAAAATCTGATCAAACTTAAATGTATTATAACAATAAGAAAAAATATAAGAACGTAAGGTACAACACATTTGGCTGCACTGTCTACAAGGACGTTTGCCGTCTGATAAATCCAATAATGTATGGACTTGTATGGCAGTATTTTTGTACACACAAGTACACTTGATTACCACCAGATGATGTCACAAGGAGGGAGCAAGCGTTTTGAGCTGTCGAGAGGAGTAATCAACTTGTTGAGTTTATTCCACAGTTGCAAAGTTGACTTCTTTATAGATAATTTTTTTAATCTGCTTGCAACGTTTTGGAAGTTGCTGTTTTTGTCGTTTTTTTCAATTTCTCATCAAAATGGGTACTGTTTTGCATTAATCGACACAGGAAATACAGGCTGTTCATCGTTTTAAAGCAATTTATAATGTTAAACAGTTGTGCAATTAAAATCCTGTGTGTGCATCTCATAAACTCTCGTTCAGGAGCAACACACGATGTTCTACTTGTTTTTTCAGGCTTACTTTTGTGGTGCTTTTGTCGCACCTTTTGGGCTTTTTTTGATGGACGTTTGTTTCTCTCAAAAAATCTTGCAAACCTTGATTGCCTGAACTACTTAAAAATACAAAATTATAATGATGAGTGATTACGACTGCTGATCGCTTCCCTTTTCCTCCATTCATCACAAAACCACCCAATAAATCACATTTGTTTACTTCTGTAGCACATTAAAGCTACTTATCTGTACCACTGTATATTACATTTCCTCAGTGCGTTCCCAACAGACTCCTTCCCCATTTGCATCCTACCCCATCATTAGTCCTGTTTTTCTACATTTTGTTGGGGCTGAGAGAAGCTAATAAATTGAACCTCCCCATCGGCCGCAGTTTATTTGAGCAAGCAGAAAGCATGTCAGAGGAGTTGATAATCTGCATTTGCACATGCATGAGCGGCTAAGCGCACATCTGTCTCCTGCTTGTCAAAATAAAGAGGGAGAGTGGTATTTGGGAGTCGGAATGTGGGACTTGTAATTCAAATATGCTCGAGAACGCAGCTCGAGTGTCTAACGAAGGTGGAGCGGGAAAAGGAGGCTGTTCTGAGTTGGTGAAGCGAAAGCAAACCCTGAAGTCACGTCCAGGATCATGGTATTCTGTTGTCCTGTGTACTTTTGGGTTGTTGTTTTTTTAGTTTGGGGGGGGGGGGGGGGGGGGGGTTTAACTGTAATTTTGTGCCTCCAACACTCGAAAAACCCTTTCAACATATCAACATATTCCTTTTTAATATATTATAACTTATTAAAATTCAAATGTTTACATTGTGGAACAAAAATATGGAATGAGTAAAGTGACAATATAAAAATTTCAGTAACAAGTGTAAAATGTTTCTGAAAGAAATATTGCTACATAAGAATAAATCGTGATGGCTAACACACCTTTGTACTTCTAATTAAGTAATGTTTAGTTGTACTTATACTTCCTCTGCCCTGCCTTTAACAGGTTGCCCTGTTGGTGAACAAACTGGATGCACCTTTAACAAATTGCTTTATAAATCCTTACAGATTATGCATTTTTTACACTTGTATCATAAACTCTGACACTGGCTCTTTTGATCTTGACATTAGTGAGACTGTATTCACACATCTAATATGAAACGTCAGTCCACAACAAAAGCACTTAGGATGATATCAGTCGAACAAATCCTGATCTGAATCCTGTAACTGTTTGTCACTTTGTGACGGAGGATTAAGCCAATCACAACAAAGTGTGACATTTCAGGAGCAGCAGAAAGCATTAGTTGGCAATATAAAGATATAACACAATGTAAAGACAATATAACAATAAAGTGAAATCGTGATCTGGACTCTTTGGATGAAACAATTTGGATGCTAACTTTTGGACCCACAAAATCATGGTTTTTAGTATTGACTTTAAATCACAAGAAAGCCCCCGCGAAGCGCCAACATCACCCCTCCTCCAGAAACAGTACCAACTTTATACTACTTCATTCAACATTTTCATGACCGCACGATTCGAGATAGAGTAATGTCCCCATTGGCTTCTATGTTCAGTGTGATGTGGAGAAAGTGTGCTAAATTTGAACTGTTAATGACAAAGTAAATGTTTTCATCCCGTTCAAAATGCCTGTAAACCAAAATGCGAAAAAATTTCAGGTTGCCACGGTAACATGCTTGCTACTAGAGGTATGCAGTCATTGGCTTTTTTTTGTTTGGAATGGCAAAAAAATAAGATAAATTTGCAATCAAAAGAATTACCTCCATTCGTACATGGGTGTAGTTCATTTTGACACATTTTCAAGCCTTTTGACTGAAAATCCAAGGTGGAAAAAAATAAAGTATGAGGTGTAAAAATAATAATATGATTTTTTACTCGTCCTGACATGAGGTATGTTTGTACCAGTTTTCATAAGTCGAAAGTATTTTGAAATTTTAGGTGGCGCTAGCGAGTTATTTTTTTATTTAGACACCAAAAAAACAAAATTTTCACCGACCCTCAATTTTGGGTAAAAAAAAAATTGTTTTCGTTTACGTTCAGGGGGTCAAAATTGGGGTGGTTTGTGGGAGATTTTGTATTTTATATATATATATATTTTTATTTCATTTTTTCCTTTTTTCTTTTCAGCCATTATTTTGCTCCTATCAGGACTCAAGCTAGAGTCTCGTGACTTTGTCAAATTGTGTCCCAAATGAACCCCTTGTAATTTTCTTCAGTTGTCTATGACAACTAGATTGTCTTTTAGGATTTTTTTGAAATCTGGGCATTTTTGTCAGCGCCGTGTTTGATCCAACATGGCCGTCTTCCTGTCTGATTTAGGGCAGGGTCATGATATCATTTTTTACATATCCTCACATGAACTATTTTTTGGAGTGAGCGTCATATTTTCACTGAGTTTTTTTTTGCTTCGGGCTCCCATTAGCCCCATGTTAATCGATTTTTGAGGTGGCGCTACTGAGCCGTCTTTCAATATTTTTTCACAGGGTCTCCACTCAAAATTAGAACTCACTAAGTTCTAATTTTTAATACCACTCACGGGCATATTCGTCCTTGTTTACTACTTGATTTTTGCGTTTTTCCAGCCGCCGGGACGATTCTCGTCCTTCGGCTCGGGCCTAATAATATGTAACATTTGTATTTGCTTTTCACACTCAAAGTCGCCTCACAGTTTTACATTTTACTGTTCATTTTTTTCAGAATATACCAAGACCACTTCATTTTTCAATAATGTAACTCATATGTTTTATATCAGTCTCTTTGAGTCACTTTATCTGCCACTGTAAGGCCTAGTGTTGCTGTCCATGGTTCTGAACAGAATAATAAAGAAACTCATTTATAGTAATATTTTTTTACTGGCAGAGGTGGGAGTAATCAATTATATTTATTTAGAGTAGCTTTCTGACACCATACTTTTACGTCTACTCAAGTAATATTCTGTTTGAAGTAGTAGTAAAAATGCTATCACTCTTCCCACTGTGAGAAAGTGATAAATGTTTTAAGTTGACAATAATAAACATTTGTGTTTCTTATACCTTGCCATTAGATAGGATTTGTTGCAGAATATTTTTGGTGTTAGTTGTTTGGAAATTACCAGGGTTTTTGCATTATTTCAAATAACATTAACCCATAAATCAGAAATTAGATTTTAAATACATTTTACGCCCAAAATATTACTTTTCCTGGTGTAATTAGTTGGCTCACTACACCTTTTACTTCTACTTGTTCAGTAATATTATTTTTAAGTGACGTTACTCTTACTTGAGTACACATTTTGGCTTCTTTACCTCTGTTTATTGTCTTTACATACATATAAACTTCACTTACAACTCCAAAGTTAAGTTCGTCTGGTTTTTGGTCCATTAGTAACTCTGAGTCTCAAACAACGCTCCGGACCATGGCGCTGAGAGCCTGGGCAGCCATCACTGATTCCCATTACAACAAACCTATTTGGCTTACATTACAAATTCATTGGGTCGGACCGCTCCGCTCTGGGCTAGGGGCGGGGGCCGAATCCTGCCGCTAATTCTCAATAAGTGAGTGGCTTATTTCAGTGGAGTCTCCCAATCAGCCTCGTACTCTCAAGTGTGCAGAGGAAACACAGGCTTTTGTTCAGGGGCTGTGTAATGTGTTTAGATGTCATTTTGGAGTCTCGTCTAACCACTCTCCACTCAGTGTAGTAGTTCTAGTGTACTTTGTGAAATTATATAGTTAAGAGCTGAAAAGAAAGCTACAAAATAAAAGAGAATTCAACAATCCAAATGTAAAAGCCCTTTTTTGGGCAGCTGCTGTGTCTGAGCGTCTGAGCAAAAACAAGAGCTCTGAATCATCTGAACAGCTGCAGCGCTTACACACATTTTAATATTTGCCATTATAGTAGTAGTCGTAGTTTTAATAGTGTGTTTGTTAATTAAAAAAATGCAGGTCCTCATTGCACACAATTGCTCAATATTGATTTCAATTGGCTTAATAATAGAATAGAAACGGGGCTGCTGAGAACGAACCGAGAAGCTCATCATAGGGACATTTTCACCATGGTAACCAACTGACCCCACCGTCTACCACATGAAGGTGAGATCAAAGACTTGTTAGAAGTCATTGTTCAGTGTGAAAACCTTTTGCTGTTTTATTCCTTTATAATAATCAGCGTGTAAAACTAAAGGCTAACCGACTTCAAATTAAACTTTCTGGTCTCCACTAAACACCATCTTTTACATTTTATTGGTAAGTACCAGTTAACTCTATATACTTTATGGGATTGTCATTGCCATTCATTTGTATGAGAAGGAGCATTCGATTTGACGTAACTCCAGTCAACGTGGGTCTACAAATGTCTATGGGCGGCAAAAATAGTCAAACAAGCTTGAATTGATCATACACCTTGAATAAATCATCCAACTTTGGCCAAGCTCATGACCAGGGATTGCCAGGATTTTACACAATACTACGTCCCCTTGATGCCATTTTTGAGCTGCTTTCCTGTTGTCACTGAATGCCCAATCACTAACTCAAACATTACATCATTGCTGCATCGATTTCCTCTTTAATCCGTGTCTCTGGGTGTGAATGCTGCTGAGATGTGCTGCCAGTGCTGGTCTGTAGGGGGCACTGTATATGTTTTTCTGTCTTTGGGTGGCGGGGCTGTTTATCATGCAGCGTTGACGGTCTGTAAAAGCTTTTGTCGGAAGAACTGCAGATTTAGAGTCAGATTAGTGCATTCATATCTTGGCAGTTAATTAGGAGCTGAGGAGAGAGGGCACAACTATCCCCCCGACTCACTACCAAGATTATCAATAACAATGCTTAAACTTGCACTAATAACTCAATTTGTCTGTTCAGTAAAATCCCTGAGGACATTAACACCACAGCGAACGGCAAAGAAAAGATACAGTGACATTTCTGGTGGAGGTTTGCCATGGATACTATAGATAAATAAGTAGTTTTATGCTGCTGCTATTGATATTAGCAGCTCAGCTAGTCCGGTAACATTTCATTGAACTCTGATTATAAACTTGATAAAGAGATTAAATCCAGTTTTTATCATCTTCGTCTTTTAGCAAAAATGAAGTCATGCATGTGTTTATTTAATCACATCTGGACTACTTTACCCCTTTGTCGTCTGCAGTCAGTCCAAAACACTGCGGCTTGTTCATTTTAGAATTGATTATATGATTTTATTATTATGGCCCCACATTACATCTCGGACCTCCTACAAACACTATTTTATATTTACACTCCTGCGCATGACCTGAGGTCTGAGAGTCTGCTGCAGCTCATGGTGCCTAAAGCGAGACTTAAAACCAGGGGAACTTAAAACCAGGGGAAATGCAGTGGTGTGAAAGCAGTGATTGACCAATAAAATTGGAAATTACTGCGCC